>ML142789.1:1559201-1585924 GCA_004119915.2 Collichthys lucidus
CAACATTTATATATTTATTTATCATTTCAACATTTATATATTTATTTATTATTTCCACATTTATATATTTATTTATTATTTCCACATTTATATATTTATTTATATATTTGAGGAACATTTTCTGCCCGTTGTCTTCCTGCCCTCTGACCTCCTGACTGTTGATTGTTGAAGGAGTCACAGCTGTTAGCTGGTTAACGGTTAGTTAGTTAGTTAGTTAGTTAGTTAGTTAGTTAGTTAGTTAGTTAGTTAGTTAGTTAGTTAGTTAGTTAGTTGTTATTTGAGAAACAGCACAGAGAAGCTGCTGGATTTTCAAAATAAAACACCCTGTGCAAACTGCCAGTGGTAAAAACGAGACGTGACCATGGCGTGTGTGTGTGTGCGTGTGCGTGTGTGTGCGTGTGTGTCTGTGTGTGTGCGTGTGTGTGTGTGTGCGTGCGTGCGTGTGTGTGTGGTGTGTGTGTGTGTGTTGTGTGTGTGCGTGCGTGCGTGTGTGTGTGTGGTGCGTGTGGGTGGTGTGCGCGTGTTGTGTGTGTGTGCGTGTGTGTGTGTGTGTGTGTGTGTGTGTGTGTGTGTGTGTGTGCGTGCGTGTGTGTGTGTGTGTGTGTGTGTGTGTGTGCGCGCGTGTGTGTGTGTGTGTGTGTGCTCCTCTCTCGCTTTGTTTCCTCCGTTTGTGCGTTAATGGCTGAAATCCTGCCGAGGCAGCAGAACGCCGCGCTGACGGATCGCCGTAACACCGCCGTTATTACACGCTAATATTGCAATTAGATGGGTGGACAAGTTGCCCGAGCGGGGCAATAAATTGCCACAGAGTGTCAGAGCGTACGAGGAGGCCGAGCTCTAATTACCCAGAACACACCTCTCCAGCGCCGCCCCCCCCATCCCCGACCATCACCCCCTGCTTTAATGGCCGGGCCTTACATGGAGGCCGTGACCTCACACACACTTTACACACACTTTACACACACTCTACACACACTCTACACACACTGGATCCTCTAATGCCATCTGAGCTTTGATGTCATGTAAGAGAGTTTAGAGTGATGGAGGGTGACCTTTGACCTCCTTCAGTTAGACTCCACCCGCCTGCAGGGACACTCCTCATATTGAACCCAACACACCTGAAAACAAAAGAATCCCATTTTCCTTTAAACACACGACATGTTTAAGTTTAAAGGACTACATTTCCCATCAGCCTTCACATCTGCAAAGAGAGCGGGTCTTCAAACCCAACAGTTCTAAATATGTCAGAGTTGTTCTTCATGTTTGGAGACGGTGAGGCGAGAGTATTCATTTAGTTGCAATCTGCAGCTTCATCTTGTCGGTGCCACCTACAGGTGATCACGTGAACTGACGACCGACATGAACGTTTGGCTGGAAACACGAATCCCGTTCACAAATATTTGCTTTAAAGAACAGACTACAACTCCCAGGGTGCATTTCACTGACAGGTTTGGTCATAAAGAGACGTTCAGCATCAGACCGTGTTCAATGTGTGCTCGACCCCATGGAGGGTTAACTCCACAGGGGGGTGGAGGAGGTGGAGGTGGTGGAGGTGGTGGAGGGTTATCTGCCCCTGTGGACCCTTCCCAGCAATCGGAGAGTATCGACCGTGTGAGCGAGGCCCATCGGAGCCGGCCAGATTAAGAGTATAGATTTACAATAAAAGCAGGACATTACTGAGGGGGGGGGGGGGGCTGCATGGCTTTCTGGGTAATCTAAGTTGTTGGTCAGCTGCTGCAGGTTTATGTTGTTACTAAAGGAAGTGATGCATCTTGGGTAAAGTGGTGTTTTATTTTGAAGGTCGGTTCTGATCCAAACAGGAAGTTCTCTCTCCTTTTCCTACAGCAGCTAACATGAGCTAACAGAAGCTAACAGCAGCTAACAGCAGCTACAGCAGCTAACATGAGCTAACAGAAGCTAACATGAGCTAACAGCAGCTAACATATACTAACAGCAGCTACAGCAGCTAACATGAGCTAACAGAAGCTAACGTGAGCTAACAGAAGCTAACATGAGCTAACAGAAGCTAACATGAGCTAACAGAAGCTAACATATACTAACAGCAGCTAACATATACTAACAGCAGTTAACATATACTAACAGCAGCTACAGCAGCTAACATGAGCTAACAGAAGCTAACATATACTAACAGCAGCTAACATATACTAACAGCAGCTACAGCAGCTAACATGAGCTAACAGAAGCTAACATATACTAACAGCAGCTACAGCAGCTAACACGTTAGCTTTTCCAGCCTTTACAGCTGCTACACTAAATCATGTCATGTGATGTCACACAGCCAATCAGAGCTTCAGAACCATTAACATTATTATGAATGTGTAATTAAAATACAACTAATGTTATTAAGACGATGCGGCACCAACAGACAAATGAATCTGTGAAGCTCTAAATGTTCTGGTCCGGCCCGTCTGGTCAGGGTTCATTTCGTGGTCATGCTGTGAGTCTCTCTGGTTCTGGTTCTGTTCGTGACGTTTAAAGGCGACTTTGAATCTGTGCAGAACCAGAAAGAGAGGTCAGAGGTCGAGAGCCCGGTTCTGTTTTTAGAGTCTGTTTATCAGAGAGACGAGTGTGTGTGTGTTACTGTGTGTGTGTGTTACTGTGTGTGTGTGTGTGTGTGTGTGTGTGTGTGTGTTAGTGTGTGTGTGTGTTAGTGTGTGTGTGTGTGTGTTACTGTGTGTGTTACTGTGTGTGTGTGTGTGTTACTGTGTGTGTGTGTGTGTGTGTGTGTGTGTGTGTGTGTGTGTGTGTGTGTGTGTTTGTGTGTGTGTGTGTGTGTGTTTGGTGTGTGTGTGTTGTGTTACTGTGTGTGTTGTTACTGGTGTGTGTGTGTGTTCTGTGTGTGTTACTGTGTGTGTGTGTGTGTGTGTGTGTGTGTGTGTGTGTGTGTGTGTGTGTGTGTGTTACTGTGTGCGTGTGTTACTGTGTGTGTGTGTGTTACTGTGTGTGTGTGTGTGTGTGTGTGTGTGTGTTTACAGCTCTCATGGTCGACCTCGGCCTCTGTTTCCACAGACTTTCCTCTGGAGAGAAGTTTGTTTACGTTCAGTGTCGATCTCATTGGTTCTGGTTCTGGGAGGTTCTGGTTCTGAGAGGTTCTGGCTCTGAGAGGTTCTGGTTCTGAGAGGTTCTGGTTCTGAGAGGTTCTGGTTCTGACCTGTGTGCTGGTTCCTCTTTAAGGTGGCAGGGTGCAGCCTGTCCCCGTGTCCGGGTGTCTCCATCAGCCCTCGGGGCTCGGCCCGGTTTGATGTGGTCCAGAGAGACACGGAGCACCCACAGGGTGTGATGATGTCATCACATCAGAGGTCATGTGACCGTCCTGATTATTAAATGTATAAATAATAAATTAATTAGCTTGTTATTGATGAATCGTGACATCAGCTGCTTCCCACTTCCTGTTGACTCCTTAATTGGATTGAGGAATTACATCACCACCTGCGGGTTCGTTAGCCGCCTCTGTGTTAGCGTCCAGCGGCGCTCAGCTGGAAACACACACACACACACACACACACACACACACACACACCACACACACACACACACACACACACACACACACCCTGAGTCCAGGGCGGGGCGCTCACTGGGGGATCATGGGAACTTTGGGAGCCCCCCTAGCACCGCCTCCACCTCTGCTCCTTCCTCTCGCCAAATCCCCCTCCCAGCATGCACCTCACCCCCTCAAGGCAAATCATCTTGTTAATCTCTCCACACACACACACACACACACACACACACACACCACACACACACACACACACACACAGCTGCTCTTTAAAGATGTTTTACCTCCACAAACTGAAACAAACAAACATTTTTATTTAACACACACTGAACTGACTCAGCCCGGAGCCAAACCCTGTGTTCACTGTTAGACTGGACTCTGCCGGTTCAGAGGTTCTGTCTCTGTGTTCACTGTTAGACTGGACACTGCTGGTTCAGAGGTTCTGTCTCTGTGTTCACTGTTAGACTGGACACTGCCGGTTCAGAGGTTCTGTCTCTGTGTTCACTGTTAGACTGGACACTGCTGGTTCAGAGGTTCTGTCGCCGTGTTCACTGTTAGACTGGACACTGCTGGTTCAGAGGTTCTGTCTCTGTGTTCACTGTTAGACTGGACACTGCCGGTTCAGAGGTTCTGTCTCTCTGTGTTCACTGTTAGACTGGACACTGCCGGTTCAGAGGTTCTGTCTCTGTGTTCACTGTTAGACTGGACACTGCCGGTTCAGAGGTTCTGTCTCTGTGTTCACTGTTAGACTGGACACTGCCGGTTCAGAGGTTCTGTCTCTGTGTTCACTGTTAGACTGGACACTGCCTGCCGGTTCAGAGGTTCTGTCTCTGTGTTCACTGTTAGACTGGACACTGCTGGTTCAGAGGTTCTGTCTCTGTGTTCACTGTTAGACTGGACACTGCCGGTTCAGAGGTTCTGTCTCTGTGTTCACTGTTAGACTGGACACTGCTGGTTGCTGTGAACAATCCGTTTTGAACTTGTCCAGGTGGTTCTGGATGTTCTCGGGTTCTACAGGTTCTGCTGGTCCGAGCTGTTAGTATTCAGGACGTGGCCTCACTTTCTCACTTTCTGCCACTCATTCTCAAGCTTGCTCGCCCTCTTCCTCCTGTTAATCACATGAGTGTTTTCCCAATTAAGAATGCACTGATAACCGCACACACACACACACACACACACACACACACACACACACACACGGTTTAATCAGGAATATGAGTGCGGTGTGGCTAATTAAGGACGACCATCCGTGGGCTCCTGCCTCACCAGCAGATGTGGGGGAGGGGAGTGTGTGTGTGTGTGTTTGTGTGTGTGAGACTGTGTGTATGTGTGTGTGAGACTGTGTGTATGTGTGTGTGAGACTGTGTGTGTATGAGTGTGAGACTGTGTGTGTGTGTGTGTGTGTGTGTGTGTGTGTGTGTGTGAGAGACTGTTGTGTGTGTGTGTGTGTGTGTGTGTGTGTGTGTGTGTGTGTGGACACAAACGGATGATTCAATAATTCATTTAAATGATTTTTTGTTTTGCTGCAGTGACGATTACTCGATTACTCGATTACTCGATCAGCTGTTCTCTGCTGTTGAAATGTTTGACTTTACAATCTGTGATCATGAATCATCAGGATTCATTGATACTGAATCTAAAGACTGTTCTCTGGAGAACCTTGTTCTGTTGTTTGAGGTTCTGTTCTGGTTCTGACCTGGTTAATTCATATTTTTTTACATACAGACGTGATAATAATTAATATTAAATAATCAAACTTTAAAACTCAATAAAAATATATTTCATATAAACTGAGGCAGAAAGACAAGAAGTGTGTGTGTGTGTGTGTGTGTGTGTGTGTGTGTGTGTGTGTGTGTGTGTGTGTGTGTGTGTGTGTGTGTGTGTGTGTGTGTGTGTGTGTGTGTGTGTGTGTGTGTGTGTGTGTGTGTGTGTGTGACTGAAATGTGAGGCGGGCAGGTCCAGACACGACGACAGCAGGAAGAGAGATGGAGAGACGGGTGAGTGAAGGGGGAGGTGTGGATGGAGGAGGGGGGTGAGAATGAGACAGTCATGGGGGAGAAGGGGAGGGGGGGGGGCAGATTAAGGGGGTATTGATTTCTATATAAAGATGATGGGATGTGATACAGGGGGGAGGGGCAGGCACTGGGGAGGAGAGACAGGTTCAAGTTACATAACACCTGTCTGTCTGTCTGTCTGTCTGTCTGTCTGTCTGTCTGTCTGTCTGTCTGTCTGTCTGTCTGTCTGTCTGTCTGTCTGTCTGTCTGTCTGTCTGGTTTGTGGTCCAACTGAAAAAAAAAGTCACACAGGAAGCGTTCAGGTGTGTTCAGGTGCGTTCAGGTGCGTTCAGGTGCGTTCAGGTGCGTTCAGGTGCGTTCAGGTGCGTTCAGGTGTGTTCAGGTCTGTTCAGGTGCGTTCAGGTGTGTTCAGGTGCGTTCAGGTGCGTTCGGGTGTGTTCGGGTGCGTTCAGGTGCGTTCAGGTGCGTTCAGGTGTGTTCAGGTCTGTTCAGGTGCGTTCAGGTGCGTTCGGGTGCGTTCAGGTGTGTTCAGGTGTGTTCAGGTGTGTTCAGGTGCGTTCGGGTGCGTTCAGGTGCGTTCGGGTGTGTTCGGGTGCGTTCAGGTGCGTTCAGGTGTGTTCAGGTGCGTTCAGGTGCGTTCGGGTTTGTTCAGGTGTGTTTCAGGTGTGTTCAGGTGCGTTCGGGTTTGTTCAGGTGTGTTCAGGTGTGTTCGGGTGTGTTCGGGTGCGTTCGGGTTTGTTCAGGTGTGTTCAGGTGTGTTTCAGGTGTGTTCAGGTGTGTTCAGGTGCGTTCGGGTTTGTTCAGGTGTGTTCAGGTGTGTTTCAGGTGTGTTCGGGTTTGTTCAGGTGTGTTCAGGTGTGTTCAGGTGTGTTCAGGTGTGTTCAGGTGCGTTCGGGTTTGTTCAGGTGTGTTCAGGTGTGTTTCAGGTGTGTTCGGGTTTGTTCAGGTGTGTTGAGGTGCGTTCGGGTTTGTTCGGGTGTGTTCAGGTGCGTTGGGGTTTGTTCAGGTGTGTTTCAGGTGTGTTCGGGTTTGTTCAGGTGCGTTCGGGTTTGTTCAGGTGTGTTTCAGGTGTGTTCAGGTGCGTTCGGGTTTGTTCAGGTGTGTTTCAGGTGCGTTCAGGTGTGTTCGGGTTTGTTCAGGTGTGTTCAGGTGTGTTCGGGTTTGTTCAGGTGTGTTCAGGTGTGTTCGGGTTTGTTCAGGTGCGTTCGGGTTTGTTCAGGTGCGTTCGGGTTTGTTCAGGTGCGTTCGGGTTTGTTCAGGTGCGTTCGGGTGTGTTCGGGTTTGTTCAGGTGCGTTCGGGTTTGTTCAGGTGTGTTCAGGTGCGTTAGGTGAGTTTCTGCTCCACCTGTCTCCAGCTCACCTGTTCTGTCAGGTAAAATGTTGCTACATGAAGCTACAGCAACAACCTCAGAGCTAGCAAGCTAGCAAGCTAGCTCTCACAGTAAGAATGGCAAGTTAGCTTCACGCTAACCTGGTCGCTAACGGTGCTAACATAAACATGCTAGCAGCTGTCATACCTGTTCGCCACTGCGTCCTCATCTTAGCCCCGCCCACGACCGCTGTGATTGGTTTGGAGAGAGGTAAACACAGCTAACTATGCTAACGTTAGCCTCCAGCTGTCTCCACCTGTTTGTTTGACTCTCTCCATCCTGACCTCCACCTTCTCAGTCTGACTCATATGTACACACTGAACCAGAGTAATGACATCACACACACACACACACACACACACACACACACACACACACACACACACACACACACACCACACACACACTCCCAGCAGCAGCTCTGAAGCATGACAGAGTGTTTCTACCTGCCGTATGGAGGCGTGTAATCCCTTCGCACCGCAGCGGGCGTCCATCAGCTTCACCTCAGCACTGAGGCTGAGCACAGCCAGGATCAGCTGTGTGTGTGTTGTGTGTGTGTGTGTGTGTGTGTGTGTGTGTGTTGTGTGTGGTGTTGTTGTGTGGTGTGTGTGTGAAGGCAGCAGGAGACGAGGCAGACGCTCAAACTAACCTGGTGATGCGTTCATGGACACACTTCTTCTTCTTCTGTTGTAGTTAATTTGAATGGCCCCGCCCACTCTCTTCCTGTTTGTTTGTGCAGCGTGGGGATGTTTGATTTCTACACCTGGATGACCGTTCATGAAGACGACGTGATCACCTGACCACCTCAGGGAGGTCTGAGCTGATTGGTCGGTCAGCAAACAGTCACATGAAGTGTGAACGCTCAGCTGCAACGTGAAGAAACCAAACAAGGCGGTGTGCACACACTGATACACACAGGTACACACAGGTGTGTGTGTGTGTGTGTGTGTGTGTGTGTGTGTGTGTGTGTGTGTGTGTGTGTGTGTGTGTGTGTGTGTTTCCAAACAAGCAGCTCTATGTTTTTTTTGTTTTTTTCTGCGAAAGCGTGAAAACAATCGAGCAGCTGAGCTGAAGTGCATCCTGCTGCTGCACACACACACACACACACACACACACACACACACACACACACACACACAGATCAATACCAATTTATAATTCAGGATTGCTGGAGTTTGGGTTTTAGGGCAGCCTGGCTTCCAGCCTTCATAAATATTACAGTGTTATTGACTTGATCTCAATGAATTGGAGATTTTCTTCTTCTGCGTTTTTTTTCTTCTTCATTGCCCCCCCCCCCTCCTCCTCCTCCTCCTCCTCCCTCCTTTCCTGTTAAAGTCTTCTTTATTTATTCTCTTTGAGTTGGAGATGAGTCGACTAACGGGAGATAACGTGGTCACTAAAAGCCAATGGACCCCCCCCACACACACACACACACACACCACCACCCCACCACACACACACACACACACACACACACACACCACCACCACCACCCCAACACACACACACACACACACACACACACACACACACCAGTTAAAGTCAGTTTGGCGTCATTTCATCGATCGATTTATTGATTTCAGGTCAAAGATGTAAACGTTCATATATCGCTGAGACCAGTGTAACACACACACACAGTGGAAAATACACACACACAGACACACACACACAATAACAATATTTTTTTGACATAATTAGAAGACAGGATTTACCCAGAATCCTCTCTGCCTCCCCCTCCTCCCCCTCTATACAGTAAAGATGGAGGTATTGATTTTCCTCCTGACCACCAGCACAGTTTTTATTTTGAATCATCTGATCCTGACAGAGTGTGTGTGTGTGTGTGTGTGTGTGTGTGTGTGTGTGTGTGTGTGTGTGTGTGTGTGTGTGTGTGTGTGTGTGTGTGTGTGTGTGTGTGTGTGTGTGTGCGTGCGTCCACATTGTCAATAGAATAAAAAACTTCAGGAGCATCATGATGCTAACAGTAACCTGGACGTAGTCTCCGTGACGTCCTCGCAGACTGTCTAAAACCTGGACGTAGTCTCCGTGACGTCCCCGCAGACTGTCTAAAACCTGGACGTAGTCTCTGTGACGTCCCCGCAGACTGTCTAAAACCTGGACGTAGTCTCTGAGACGTCCCCGCAGACTGTCTAAAACCTGGACGTAGTCTCTGAGACGTCCCCGCAGACTGTCTAAAACCTGGACGTAGTCTCTGAGACGTCCCCGCAGACTGTCTAAAACCTGGACGTAGTCTCTGAGACGTCCCTGCAGACTGTCTAAAACCTGGACGTAGTCTCTGTGACGTCCCTGCAGACTGTCTAAAACCTGGACGTAGTCTCTGTGACGTCCCCGCAGACTGTCTAAAACCTGGACGTAGTCTCCGTGATGTAATCTCCATGCTGGTCATCTCTGTCTTGGCAGTCCTGTTGAGTCCAGCAGCGTTGTGTCTTTGGTTTAACTGTCCACATGTTGGACGTTGTCCTCGCTGCGTTCACATCCATGGTGTCTTTAGACTGATTGACACTGATCGGTGTGCTGCATCAGTCATATGGATATCTGTGCGTTTGTACTGCAGTAAAAGTACTCTGATTACTTGTTGCCGTCGTGCAGCAGCGCCAGTTTGGTGGATCTTGGTCACACCGATCCTCAGGCTCGGCCCGTCTGGCTCGCAGAGGATCATCTGCTGCCGGATAATCATGACTGAAATATTGAAGCGGCGTTTTGGAGGCGAACGGAGCTGAAATTTGGCACTTGGCAGAGAAATGCAGGAGGAGGAGGAGGAGGAGGAGGAGGAGAGGAGGAGGTGTGAGTTCATCCTCTGCCTGCCCGCAGTCGTCTTCCTTCAGCCCCGCAGTAAAACCCCTCTTAGTGGGTACTGCCATCTGGCCCCCCTGGCCGTAACGGCGCCCAAAAACTCGGGGTCGCGATGCTTTACTGCCCAAGCCTGCCGCCTGCAGATGGCAGCGGGCGTGCCGCTGGAAAACGCCAAGGTCGCTGCGGCATGTGGCGGCGTGGAAGGAGAGCTAAATGGCAGCGGGGACAGGGGGAGGCGGGGGAGGAGGGGGAGACACCGCTGGAGCCACAGCAACATCAGGGCCGTGCTATGCTACATTAAAGAGCAGCGCTAGCTGCCATATGGGAGGCTACTGCTATCAAAGCTAATAGCTATGTTAGCTTAATGCACACACACACACACACACACACACACACACACACACACACACACACACACCACACACACACACACACACACACACTAATGGCAGCTGGTGGAGTGAAAAGCCTGAGTAACAAAGGAATTTAGAAGACAGACAGACAGACACAGACACAGACAGACAGACAGACAGACAGACAGACAGACACAACAGACATGTTGCTGATGTTGGATTATCTGCTCAGGTTTAACATGAACTGTCTGTCTGTCTGTCTGTCTGTCTGTCTGTCTGTCTGTGTGTCTGTCTGTCTGTCTGTCTGTCTGTCTGTCTGTCTGTCTCTGCCTGCAGCTGAAGATGAAACTGAAAATTAATTTGGGGGTTTCATTAGTTTCACTTTTTGGCCCATCTCCCCGGGTTTGGTCCCCGAGTGCACACACAACTACACACACACACAACTACACACACACACAACTACACACACACACACCACTACACACACACACAACTACACACACACACACTACACACACACACCACTACACACACACACAACTACACACACACACAACTACACACCTACATCAACACTCGCTCTGTCCATTCAGCTCGAGGATGAACGATGGAGCTAAATTACCACACACACACACACGTACACACACACACACACACACGTACACACACACACACACACACACACACCGTGTGTGTTTGGATGAGGTGTTGACGTGTCATCACGTCGTGTCAGTGTGTTTTCGTGTTGTGTGAACTCTGAGAAAAACACACCGAGGCAGGTACAGAGTGTTGTTACCATGGCGACACGTTACATCATCACCTGTACGAGGTTCATCATAAATAAACGAGTCTGATAATTGAAGAAAGATCAACAGGATGAAATCAGCGTGCCGAACGGGCTCAGTGTCAGCTGACAGTCAGTCTGTGGTCACATGACGACACATGACGTCACATGACGACATGTGTCGTCATGTGTCGTCATGTGACGTCCTTCATCTCGTGTTGTCACGGACACGCCATAATTTGTTCAGGTGTTTCTTAAAGGGCCGGCGCAGGAGCTTCAGTTCACTTCAAATGATGAGATGTTTGTTTTGGAACGTTCTGTCAACGTTACAGAAACACAGATAAGGTTGTCTGGACGTTAGTTATTGGTTTGATAATGGTTGTGTATTGATTGCTGACGGTGGCTGATCAGCTGATCGTTCTACATGCGACAGAACGTTGCAGTAACGTTAACGTAACGCTCATGAATCTCTCAGCTCTGGCCCGATCAGTCAGCTCTCTGATTGGCTGTAGTGTTTCAGAACCAGAACTCTGGCCCGGCAGGCCCGGTGTGGCTCGTGTTGGTTCTGACCTTCCTGCGCTCACAGATCTGTGTTTAATATTCTCTGTGTCCAATCTCAGCTGCTGTCAGCTGCACCTGCTTCTGCTCCCGGGTCCTCAAACAATTCATTTTTTTAGAAATCTTGGCGCCTCCTCGCTCCTCGCTGCTCGCTCCTCGCTCGCTCTCGGACTCTCACCTCCTCAGGTAGATTGAGTTTTCAAGGTGAACGTCCCATTACAGGAGAAGGTTGACAAATTAATTTGGTGGGCGCCTTGTTGCATTGTGGGTAGCGATAGTGACCGGCCTGTCAATTTGAGAAATGAGGTGTAGCTCAGCGAGCCAGATGGGAGAGAAATTGAACAGCACATTAGCTAATTACTTATGCAAATCACCGGCAGCCGCTGCACCTTAACTGAAGCAGGGTGGATGACACTCAGGGAGGCGGGTGGAGAGTTTCAGCTAATGCTAATCCAGCTCCTCACCTGCTGCAGCAGGAAATGGATCAAACCATGGAAACCAACGAGAGACAGTGTGGAGAACATCACGGACACGCGACCAATGAATCTTCTTAAAACCGTCTGCTCCGTCAGGACCCGTCTGCTCCGTCAGGACCCGTCTGCTCCGTCAGGACCCGTCTGCTCAGTCAGGACCCGTCTGCTCCAACAGGACCCGTCTGCTCCGTCAGGACCCGTCTGCTCCGTCAGGACCCGTCTGCTCCGTCAGGACCCGTCTGCTCCGTCAGGACCCGTCTGCCTTCAGTGTCGTGGACGGGCGGAGGTGACCGGGTCATGACCCGCTCTCCATCCTGAGACTTGATGTAGAAATAAAGTTTCATTTAAAGATTCAGTCTCGGTGACAAAATCAGTTTTTATCAGATTTAAATTTTATGTCGAACAAAACAAGTTTGAAAACGTCTACGGAGGCCAGAGAGGGTCAGAAACACGTCAATACCTGATGCTGCTGGTTAAATATTTAAAACTAAAATGTGAAAAGAATCTTTTTTTTTTTCTTAAAGCTCTGTTCAATAAAAGTCCAATTAAAACTTAATTTATTGAACTTGAAGTTTTTTTTTATCACGTGTCGGAGTGCAGATATAAAATATAAATCCAGATTTGTCCTGGAAAGTTTTGGAAATCTTTTTTATTTTTGTCATAAAATACAAAGACTAATAACGTCGTCATCAAACAAAGACGGTGTCACAGTTACAATGAGCAGACTCGGCACCAACAGGCAAAGTCATACAGTCGCTCCACCTGTTGGAGAAGTGTGTGAATTCTTCCAGGACACAAAGGGTGGAGGTCCAAGGGTGGAGGTCCAAGGGTGGAGGTCCAAGGGTGGAGGTCCAAGGGTGGAGGTCCAAGGGTGGAGGTAAAGGTTCTGTTGAAGCTGAAGACAGAAATGTTCGGTTTAGCTTTGGTACCGTGTTCTGTGTCGGAGCTCGGACCCTCTAGTTCTCGGATCGCGATGAAATGAATCCACGAACCGCAGGAAGAGAGAGAGCGACATCAGAGCGAGTTACCGTGGTGACGTGAAATCATGATGCTGCTGCTGGATCAACACGCTGATGAAGGTCAAAGGTCAGAGCACGATGCAGCTCCTGCTCTGCCTTCGAGTTCTGGTCTTAGTTTATCAAGAGTCCTACGTGGACCATCAGGAGCCTCCTGTGGAGCTGACCCCCCCCCCCCTCTCCTCCTCCTCCTCTCCTCCTCTTCATCACTACCCAGCATCCCCGGCCTGAGACTCTGTGGCCAGTGTTCATTTAACGCCTAACGGCAGCTCGGTAAAGACGCCCTGAGTCCGCTTCACGCCGCCGCCAGCCGAGCGAAGACTGCGCTCTGCCAAAACTCCCTCTCCATAACCCTCCTCTCTAACTCTCCTCCTCCCCTCCACCCCTCCTCCCCTCCTTCTCCTCCTCCCCCTCCTCCTCCTCCTCTCCTCCTCCCTCTTTCTTTTGTCTAAACTGGTCTGACTTCACCTCGTGGTGATGTCAGCCCCTGTGTACGGGAAGCAGGATGGACAAACGTCCTTTACGTCCACGAGCAGTTTGTATCGGAGGAACCGACCTGACGGCGGGGTGACGATTTCTCCATCGTCTGATTGGCTGATTGATCAGGAAACATGTTTAACGTTTATTCACGTTAAACATGGTTTGAGAGAACGTTTCACACAGTTCAGCCTGACCACGGGTTGCAGTAGGTGAAGGTGGTGCAGGGTGGTGGGGGCGGTGCAGGGTGGTGCATGCGGTGCAGGGTGGTGCAGGCAGTGCAGGGTGGTGCATGCGGTGCAGGGTGGTGCAGGCAGTGCAGGGTGGTGCATGCGGTGCAGGGTGGTGCAGGCAGTGCAGGGTGGTGCAGGCAGTGCAGGGTGGTGCAGGGTGGTGTGGGTGGTGTGGGTGGTGGGGGCGAGCCTCGGTTTTCTCTCCCAGCATGCACGGCGTTCCCTCCCCAGGCTCTACAGCGGGCTTAGCGTTTTGTACGTGGACCGTCTTCCTAATCACGCCTCGCTAATCCCACCTGTCAGAATCAAACCTGATGCTCCTCCGCCGCCTCCACCCTCACATCCACCCGCTGCATGGTCACCCTTTAATTAGCTCATCTCGGCCCGGCTGGAGGATGCTGGGAAAAAAGGCGGAGTGAGTGAAGGAGACAAAGACAACAAAGTGAGTGTTGGAGTTCTCCTGCTCGTTCCTCTGGAGGCTCCACGTCCGTTAAAATCGAGCCGAGCCGGGGGCGCCGGGCCACCTAGATCGGAGAGCAGGTGTGTGGGTGTGCAGGTGTGTGCGCAGGAAGTAAGAATGATAGATTCAGCTGTGTGTGTGTGTGTGTGTGTGTGTGTGTGTGTGTGTGTGTGTGTGTGTGTGTGTGGTGTGTGTGAGTACAAGCATTGATCCATCGATCGGAGTCCGTGTGGCCCCCTGAGCGCCGGCAGGCTTAACTGTTACTGCTGTGGCTGTTTAGCCGTCAGTCATTAATTAATGTACTCACAGTGTTAGCGCTCTGCAGCTGTCAGTCACACACACACACACACACACACACACACTCTGAGTGATAGCCACTCAATGTCAACAGAGCGTTTGATTCCTTCTCATTGACGGTAATGAAGTGTCGCTGACTGACGGTCAGCCTGCAGCCTCCCAGACACCTGTCTGTCTCTCACCTGTCTGTCTCTCACCTGTCTGTCTCTCACCTGTCTGTCTCTCACCCGTCTGTCTCTCACCCGTCTGTCTCTCACCTGTCTGTCTGAATCCTCTTTGACTATTTAAATCAGCAGCTTTAGCTTCAGATGAGACACGTCTCCTGTCCTTCAGTGTGGACGTCCTGCTGTCTGTCTGCGGGTGGAGCATCATTTCCTCCGTCATGTAAACAAACTGAGGATCCACTTCAGCGTCTCTCAACACGACGGACTGAAGCTGCGTTCACAAGCTCTGTCTCCAATCACTGCATGACATTTGTCAGACTCTCAAACCCCAACGGGACGTCCCACCAACTCCCCCTCCATCCCCTCCGTCCCTCCGTCCCTCCGTCCCTCCTCGTTTAGAAGAACCAATCAGGACACATGTTGTTAAAACACGTTGCTCTGCTGTTCTTCCTGCACAAACTTGATTTTCCATAAAAAGTAGCTGCTCCACTTCTGCGGCCTCCAGCTGTTTCTCGGGGGACGCGTGAAGCTGCTCCGTGTATGCGGATCAGTGCTGACCTTGTGTTGACCCGCTCTGGTTTTCCACCCACCGCTTCACATCCAGGCTGCGACCTGCAACTCCTGCTGCCGTCGCAGCTGGACGCAACGTGGGGACGACACCGGCTGCAGGTTCAGGACAAACTTCACGAGTCCAGCTCGGTCCGGTTCTGTCTCACAGGGACCTCCTGAACTTGTCACAGCAGCACTTTGTTGTTCTGAGGGGTGGAGTTGCTGGTTGCTGGTTGCCATGGAGATTCTGGTTTTGTGTCCTCGTTTGATTTATCTCTTTCCTTCGTTCTCTAAACGTTCACATGACATCACTTCCTTTAAAAGGACAGAAATGCAGATGTTCTGATCTGGACGGTGAACAGCTGGAGCCAGCAGCTATTAGCATGCTTAGCTTAGACACTGGATCGGGCCCTGCAGCTCTGAGGGTCACTCATGAGCTCTGGTTTGTCTCGTCTGTCCAAATCTCTTTATCGAATCAGTATCAGTGCTTTTACTTTGAAATTTAAGCCCATTTCCTGCTTTCAAACGCTGTTTTGTGGTGTGGTGGGAGCGGATCAGGCGGGTCAGGGTGTGAACATGGAGCATGTGGATCCTCGGAGGTTTGGCAGCAGCTTATGATCCGTGATGTGCAGCTTCCGCTCGCTGATGGAGCGACACATGTTCTCTATTTAAAGAGAGAGAGGAAGTGCATGATGGGAGTTTCTCCTGGGAAACCTCGTTTCTTCAGCTGAGTACAGATGTTGCACCCACCCGTCCAATCCCACAACCCCCCTCTCTGCACTCTCCCATAACACCGCCCGACAGCTCGGGACCTCTTCACCTCTGCAAACTGTCGGCAGCAGCTCTCCCTGCTCGTCTCTGCAGTCACGCCTCCTCGGACTGAAGCAGGTCGACGTCTGAAGACGCGTCCAACGTTTCCTGGTGGACAGATAGCTTTAGCCTAGCCACATGCTAACGCAGCTAACTGCTAATGAACTGCCACTATAACTTCATGATGGAAACAGGAGAGCTAAAGCTAATATAACAAAGCTAACACAGCTAACACAGCTAACACTGAGGAACCAGCTGGTTTAGAGCTAGTGCTAATGTAGCTAACTGCTAATGTAGCTAACTGCTAACATTAGCTTGATGTAAACATTGCTAAGTAATGAAGCGCTAACTGTGGTTAGCTCGGTCAGCTGTGTAGCTAACTGAACTGACTCAGCCCAGAATGCCAAACCCGACTGCTGTGTTCACTGTTAGACTGGACACTGCCGGTTCAGAGGTTCTGTCTCTGTGTTCGCTGTTAGACTGGACACCTGGTTCAGAGGTTCTGTCTCTGTGTTCACTGTTAGACTGGACACTGCGGTTCAGAGGTTCTGTCGCGTGTTCACTGTTAGACTGGACACTGCTGGTTCAGAGGTTCTGTCTCTGTGTTCACTGTTAGACTGGACACTGCCGGTTCAGAGGTTCTGTCTCTGTGTTCACTGTTAGACTGGACACTGGTTCAGAGGTTCTGTCTCGTGTTCACTGTTAGACTGGACACTGCCGGTTCAGAGGTTCTGTCTCTGTGTTCACTGTTAGACTGGACACTGCCGGTTCAGAGGTTCTGTCTCTGTGTTCACTGTTAGACTGGACACTGCCGGTTCAGAGGTTCTGTCTCTGTGTTCACTGTTAGACTGGACACTGCCGGTTCAGAGGTTCTGTCTCTGTGTTCACTGTTAGACTGGACACTGCCGGTTCAGAGGTTCTGTCTCTGTGTTCACTGTTAGACTGGACACTGCCGGTTCAGAGGTTCTGTCTCTGTGTTCACTGTTAGACTGGACACTGCCGGTTCAGAGGTTCTGTCTCTGTGTTCACTGTTAGACTGGACACTGCCGGTTCAGAGGTTCTGTCTCTGTGTTCACTGTTAGACTGGACACTGCCGGTTCAGAGGTTCTGTCACTGTGTTCACTGTTAGACTGGACACTGCCGGTTCAGAGGTTCTGTCTCTGTGTTCACTGTTAGACTGGACACTGCCGGTTCAGAGGTTCTGTCTCTGTGTTCGCTGTTAGACTGGACACTGCCGGTTCAGAGGTTCTGTCTCTGTGTTCACTGTTAGACTGGACACTGCCGGTTCAGAGGTTCTGTCTCTGTGTTCACTGTTAGACTGGACACTGCCGGTTCAGAGGTTCTGTCTCTGTGTTCACTGTTAGACTGGACACTGCCGGTTCAGAGGTTCTGTCTCTGTGTTCACTGTTAGACTGGACACTGCCGGTTCAGAGGTTCTGCTCTGTGTTCACTGTTAGACTGGACACTGCCGGTTCAGAGGTTCTGTCTGTGTTCACTGTTAGACTGGACACTGCCGGTTCAGAGGTTCTGTCTCTGTGTTCACTGTTAGACTGGACACTGCCGGTTCAGAGGTTCTGTCTTGTGTTCACTGTTAGACTGGACGCTGCGGTTCAGAGGTTCTGTCGCTGTGTTCACTGTTAGACTGGACACTGCCGGTTCAGGTTCTGTTACTGTGTTCACTGTTAGACTGGACACTGCCGGTTCAGAGAGTTCTGTACTGTGTTCACTGTTAGACTGGACACTGCCGGTTCAGAGGTTCTGTTGCTGTGTTCACTGTTAGACATGATGATGGCGCTTCATCACACGGGTTTCATGAAAACAGAACCGCCGTCAGCTCCATTGACTTCTTTCATTGGCTCCACTAACAACAGCAATGAATGATGGGATTTCATTGAGGGGGCTGACGGGTGTAAACAGAGTTAATGAGCCGCAGCGTTTTATTGGCTCTGGCTGGGTCACACGGTGTTCCTGCTGCTCGCCTCATCTGACACGCTGGAGGGAGTCACATGATCCGCGTGACGAGGCCTGCTCGTTAAATACAGTCAGCTGATCGACCTGTTAGGGGTTTACCTGGACCCCCCACACCTCCGCCTGTGCCCCACATCAGTTTTAAGTGTGACCTTTGGTTCTGGTTCTCGTCCAGAGGGGTCTGGTTTTGTCCTTGGTGTGTTCTCCTTTGGCTGGCCTGGTTCTTCTCTGCAGGCCAAAGCGACCCGCCTCGCGGTCACACTGCCAGGTCGCACTTTCCTACTGAGGGGCGATCGACGGTCGAGCTGGCTGCACGCCCCGTCTCTCTCTCTGTTCAGGCTCAGGTCCCATTTATTCTTCTGGTTCTGTTGGTGGACTCTTCCCAGACCAGGACCAGAATACAGTGGTGTGTGTGTGTGTGTGTGTGTGTGTGTGTGTGTGTGTGTGTGTGTGTGTGTGTGTGTGTGTGTGTGTGTCTCTGAGGAGGCGGAGCTGTGATCTCAGTTCATTAAGTGACTCGGTCCTCTAACGTGTCACGGCGCTCGCTCACACTCGGCTGCTTTTTAATTAATCTTTATTTTACCTCAGGACCTCCTCCTCCTGCTCCTCCTCCTCCTCCTCTCTCTCTCCTCTCTCTCCTCCTCGTTCTGCTCCTCCTCCTGCTCCTCCTCCTCCTCTCTCTCTCCTCTGTCTCTCCTCCTCCTCCTCCTCCTCCTCTCTGATCCTAAGTCGTGTTAACACCTCGTGAAATGTCGCAAAGCTTTGGGGAAAGTGTCGGCGTGCGGGGAGGCAGCTGAATGTTTTCCATCGACGTGAAAGTGTCTCGATAAAGATTTGATTTGACGAGTTTCTCCACCTGCTGCCGTGGAGGTTTCCTCCATCTATGAACCTCTGAAGGCCTCCCCCGCGGAGCGTCTGACAGTTCAGCAGGAAGTGTTGTCGTGTTCGCCTGCAGCTCGCTCAGCGTTCAGACACAAACTCTAATTCTGCGTAAATCATCTTCAATGCTCCCTAAAAGCAGAGCATTGCATTGTGGGCCATTTGAGTCAGGCTTTCACCTCCTCCTGGAGGAGGGGGAGGATGATGGAGGGGGAGGAGGAGGAGAAGGAGGATGGAGGAGGAGGAGGAGGAGGATGGAGGGGGAGGAGGAGGAGGATGGAGGGGGAGGAGGAGGAGGAGGAGGAGGAGGAGCTGCTCCAACATTAAAACAAAGAAAAGCTGCAAATTTGATGACAGCGATTAACTAAAAGCTACAGATCTGATGTAGACTTTCCCTGCAGTGCAGCTACACCTGCTCCACCTCCTCCACTTCCTCCTCCACCTGCTCCACCTCCTCCTCCTCCTCCACTTCCTCCTCCACCTGCTCCACCTCCTCCACCTCCTCCACCTCCACCTCCTCCACCTCCACCTCCACCTGCTCCTCATGTTTTTCAGTTTCATAGAAAAGTTAAAAAGTTTGTTGGGTCTCTGGCTCATTAATATTCATGAACCTGATTCTGGGTCTTCTGGTGGTTTCGATGGTTTTGCTGGATCTCGATGTTTTTTTTTTTTCTAGATTTAGATTTCTTTAGTAGTTGGACGGAGACAGTCCAGACCACCATGTGTGGACCTGAGGAGGACTCTGTCGTCCCCCTTTATGACTGACTGGTCTGGATCTGTCAGGAAGTCCTGGTGGCTGTAAACCTGGTTCGGGTCCGGCTTCATGTTGTCTCAGTGTTTAGCTTGAATTTCTTTTTGCTGATGTTTCAGTTAAATTTAGATTTTAAAACTTTTTATTGTCTTGCTGTCGGCGTTTGGCTTCCGTACAGACGTGGCTGCAGCATGGGAGGTGTGTGTGTGTGTGTGTGTGTGTGTGTGTGTGTGGTGTGTGGTGTGTGTGTGTGTGTGTGTGGTGTGTGTGGTGTGTGTGTGTGTGTTTGTGTCGTGTGTGTTTGCGTGTGTGTTTCCAGCATGTGTGTGTTTGCGTGTGTGTTTCCAGCATGTGTGTGTTTCCAGCGTGTGTGTGTTTGTGTGTGTGTTCCAGCATGTGTGTGTTTGTGTGTGTTTGCGTGTGTGTTTCCAGCATGTGTGTGTTTGTGTGTGTGTTTGTGTGTGTGTTCCAGCATGTGTGTGTTTGTGTGTGTGTTTGTGTCGTGTGTGTTTGCGTGTGTGTTTCCAGCATGTGTGTGTTTGTGTGTGTGTTTCCAGCATGTGTGTGTTTGTGTGTGTGTTTGTGTCGTGTGTGTTTGCGTGTGTGTTTGTGTGTGTGTTTGCGTCGTGTGTGTTTGCGTGTGTGTTTGTGTGTGTGTTTGCGTGTGTGTTTGTGTGTGTGTTTGTGTCGTGTGTGTTTGCGTGTGTGTTTGTGTGTGTTTTGCGTGTGTGTTTCCAGCATGTGTGGTTTGTGTCGTGTGTGTGTTTGCGTGTGTGTTGGCGGCGGCGTGCAGGTGGCGGTGGTCGAGGTGCGCTTGTTTCACGCTGTGTAACACCCCTGCCCTCTGTTTGCGCTGACGGTGCAGTGTCATCAGACTGCTGGCAGCTGAAGGAGCCGTGAAAGCGGCAGCGCGGCGGCGCGGCAGGAAGCTGCAGCAGCGTCACGAATCAAAGCCGAGGCCTAAAATGAAAAAGCGGAGCAGAGACGGGCGGAGCAGGAAGCAGAGACTGACACTCGACAAGCGTCCCCTCTCGTGGCGTTTGTTCAGCTAAATGAAACACTCAGGACTGTTTTCACCTGCTCAGGCAGCGCATATGGCCCGCAAGTTAAAAATAAAGACAATGCGCATACATTAGCATACATAATGAGCGCGACCCCCATTTAATATGCAAATTCCCTGAAATATTACTGAACACCTTCTGTTCGGAGAGAATACATTTGAATTTGCAATTAGAATTATCCTGTATAATTAATGAAAAGCGTCAATTTTTGGCTGCTCGCTAATTTGATTAAACATGTTGATGAGGCGTTTAGAGGCGCCGCCGAAACGCAGGAGAAAAGAGATCCACCACAGTGAGGACCTGCAGGATCTGGATCAGGTGATCCCTGAGGGCACAGAGAGGGGAGTTCTGGTTCTGATCCTGTCAGGTCACTGTGATGTTAGCGGCGTGGTACCACCCACAGTGCTCCTGTTTAACCCGTTTAGATATACAAGACTGTGAACACAGCAGTGAAGGAGGGGGGTCAGGTCCGGTTCTGTTCTGGTTCTGTGGGTCCACTTAGTGGTTCTGACAGTCTGATAACTTCAACGTTTCTAAAAATCAAAGTTCTTGGTTGTTCTTTGCTAGTTTTTGTTGGTTTTGGTGTCTTGGCTGTGTTTGGACTCTTTGTGGTTCTGATGGACGTTGATGTTGTTTCGTGGACGTTGATGTTGTTTCCTGGACGTTGATGTTGTTTCGTGGACGTTGATGTTGTTTCCTGGACGTTGATGTTGTTTCGTGGACGTTGATGTTGTTTCGTGGACGTTGATGTTGTTTCGTGGACGTTGATGTTGTTTCGTGGACGTTGATGTTGTTTCGTGGACGTTGATGTTGTTTCCTGGACGTTGATGTTGTTTCGTGGACGTTGATGTTGTTTCGTGGACGTTGATGTTGTTTCCTGGACGTTGATGTTGTTTCGTGGACGTTGATGTTGTTTCCTGGACGTTGATGTTGTTTCCTGGACGTTGATGTTGTTTCCTGGACGTTGATGTTGTTTCGTGGACGTTGATTTTGTTTCGTGGACGTTGATGTTGTTTCGTGGACGTTGATGTTGTTTCGTGGACGTTGATGTTGTTTCCTGGACGTTGATGTTGTTTCCTGGACGTTGATGTTGTTTCGTGGACGTTGATGTTGTTTCGTGGACGTTGATGTTGTTTCGTGGACGTTGATGTTGTTTCCTGGACGTTGATGTTGTTTCCTGGACGTTGATGTTGTTTCGTGGACGTTGATGTTGTTTCCTGGACGTTGATGTTGTTTCCTGGACGTTGATGTTGTTTCCTGGACGTTGATGTTGTTTCCTGGACGTTGATGTTGTTTCCTGGACGTTGATGTTGTTTCGTGGACGTTGATGTTGTTCGTGGACGTTGATGTTGTTTCCTGGACGTTGATGTTGTTTCCTGGACGTTGATGTTGTTTCCTGGACGTTGATGTTGTTTCGTGGACGTTGATGTTGTTTCGTGGACGTTGATGTTGTTTCCTGGACGTTGATGTTGTTTCCTGGACGTTGATGTTGTTTCCTGGACGTTGATGTTGTTTCGTGGACGTTGATGTTGTGGACGTTGATGTTGTTTCCTGGACGTTGATGTTGTTTCCTGGACGTTGATGTTGTTTCCTGGACGTTGATGTTGTTTCCTGGACGTTGATGTTGTTTCCTGGACGTTGATGTTGTTTCCTGGACGTTGATGTTGTTTCGTGGACGTTGATGTTGTTTCGTGGACGTTGATGTTGTTTCCTGGACGTTGATGTTGTTTCCTGGACGTTGATGTTGTTTCCTGGACGTTGATGTTGTTTCCTGGACGTTGATGTTGTTTCCTGGACGTTGATGTTGTTTCCTGGACGTTGATGTTGTTTCGTGGACGTTGATGTTGTTTCCTGGACGTTGATGTTGTTTCCTGGACGTTGATGTTGTTTCCTGGACGTTGATGTTGTTTCCTGGACGTTGATGTTGTTTCCTGGACGTTGATTTTGTTTCGTGGACGTTGATGTTGTTTCCTGGACGTTGATGTTGTTTCCTGGACGTTGATGTTGTTTCCTGGACGTTGATGTTGTTTCCTGGACGTTGATGTTGTTTCCTGGACGTTGATGTTGTTTCCTGGACGTTGATGTTGTTTCGTGGACGTTGATGTTGTTTCGTGGACGTTGATGTTGTTTCCTGGACGTTGATGTTGTTTCCTGGACGTTGATGTTGTTTCGTGGACGTTGATGTTGTTTCGTGGACGTTGATGTTGTTTCGTGGACGTTGATGTTGTTTCCTGGACGTTGATGTTGTTTCCTGGACGTTGATGTTGTGGGACGTTGATGTTGTTTCCTGGACGTTGATGTTGTTTCCTGGACGTTGATGTTGTTTCCTGGACGTTGATGTTGTTTCCTGGACGTTGATGTTGTTTCCTGGACGTTGATGTTGTTTCGTGGACGTTGATGTTGTTTCGTGGACGTTGATGTTGTTTCCTGGACGTTGATGTTGTTTCCTGGACGTTGATGTTGTTTCCTGGACGTTGATGTTGTTTCGTGGACGTTGATGTTGTTTCCTGGACGTTGATGTTGTTTCCTGGACGTTGATGTTGTTTCCTGGACGTTGATGTTGTTTCCTGGACGTTGATGTTGTTTCCTGGACGTTGATGTTGTTTCCTGGACGTTGATGTTGTTTCCTGGACGTTGATGTTGTTTCGTGGACGTTGATGTTGCGTGGACGTTGATGTTGTTTCCTGGACGTTGATGTTGTTTCCTGGACGTTGATGTTGTTTCCTGGACGTTGATGTTGTTTCCTGGACGTTGATGTTGTTTCCTGGACGTTGATGTTGTTTCCTGGACGTTGATGTTGTTTCCTGGACGTTGATGTTGTTTCGTGGACGTTGATGTTGTTTCCTGGACGTTGATGTTGTTTCCTGGACGTTGATGTTGTTTCCTGGACGTTGATGTTGTTTCCTGGACGTTGATGTTGTTTCCTGGACGTTGATTTTGTTTCGTGGACGTTGATGTTGTTTCCTGGACGTTGATGTTGTTTCCTGGACGTTGATGTTGTTTCCTGGACGTTGATGTTGTTTCCTGGACGTTGATGGGTCCTTCTGGTGTTCTTTGGGGATCTTTCTTGATGGATGTTGGAGTTTCTTTCTTTGGGCTGCTGACAGTCAGACTCATCTCTTTCTCGCTGTGTGTCAGTTTAAATTTGAAAACAGGAAGTCGATGATGTGTTTATGTGTTGTGGGAATAAAAAGTGTATTGCAAACAGGAAGTGAGACAACACATGCTGCAGGTAAACAAACTGGCAGCCTTCATTTCCCATGATGCCTCATTTCAGCAGCCTGTTGATCCTTGAGGGTGTTTGTTGTGTCTGGATTTTCCAGCAGCTCTGACGTCCTCCTCTCCTTCATGTCTCCTTCTTCCTCGTCTCTCTCCTCCTCCTCCTTCCTCCTCCTCCTCTCCTCCCTCCTCTTCTCTCCTCCCTCCTCTCCTCTCCTCGTCTCCTCTCCTCTCCTCGTCTCCTCCCTCCTCTCCTCGTCTCCTCTCCTCGTCTCCTCTCTCGTCTCCTCTCCTCGTCTCCTCTCCTCGTCTCCTCTCTCGTCTCCTCTCCTCGTCTCCTCTCCTCGTCCTCTCCTCGTCTCCTCTCCTCCTCTCCTCTCCTCGTCTCCTCCCTCCTCTCCTCGTCTCCTCTCCTCGTCTCCTCTCTCGTCTCCTCTCCTCGTCTCCTCTCTCGTCTCCTCTCCTCGTCTCCTCTCCTCGTCTCCTCTCCTCGTCTCCTCTCTCGTCTCCTCTCCTCGTCTCCTCTCCTCGTCTCCTCTCCTCTCCTCGTCTCCTCTCTCGTCTCCTCTCTCGTATGAATATTAATGATATTTGTAATACCGTGACTGAAGTTGTTTGTTTCGGATTATCTGGCGTGTAACGCCTCAGGACCGGAGCATGGTCACATGTTTACAACAACCAGAAACGTTACTGACAACAAAAATAAGAGGTTTCTGTTCTGGTTCTCCAGACCAGCAGGTAGAACCTCCAGACCAGCAGGTAGAACCTCCTGACCAGCAGGTAGAACCTCCTGACCAGCAGGTAGAACCTCCTGACCAGCAGGTAGAACCTCCTGACCAGCAGGTAGTCCTGTGAGATCTGAACCTCAGTGATAGTTTGATGGAGAAATGAGTCTGCTTCTGATCCGATCACTGAACGAGGGAAACGTCCCTGCATTTAAACTGGAAGTTCTACTTACAAATTTCTCATTTGGAATATTCAATTCCAATTTATAATTCCCAAGCTTAACTTCCCATGGAAAGTTTTGGGAAATTTACCAGAACTTTCCACTCCTTGCAACCCAAACAAATGTCTTTTCAAGCTTTATATCTCACCATGACAGTCAGATGGAAGCTGGATCGAGGTTTGGACGAGTTCAGTTCACATGATACGAGTCAAGCACACCACACACACACACACAGAAGCACACACACACACACACACACAGAAACACACACACACACAGAAACACACACACACATACACACACACACTCTCATGGATCTCTCAGGTATTTTCTCTCCATGGACAGGAAACAGCCGTTTGGATCAGCTGGTTGTTTCCAGGGCGTCAGTGGGAGGATTTCTTCTTCTCTGGTTCACTGAAAACATAAAAATGTCTGTGAAGTTTGTTATGGAGGATCCACGGATTTCTTTGACGGGTTAAATGTTCTGTTTTCTGTGTAGCTGTTGATGGTTCGTGGTAGATTCTGATGACTGTTGATGGTTCGTGGTAGATTCTGACGACTGTTGATGGTTCGTGGTAGATTCTGATGACTGTTGATGGTTTGTGGTAGATTCTGATGACTGTTGATGGTTTGTGGTAGATTCTGATGACTGTTGATGGTTCGTGGTAGATTCTGATGACTGTTGATGGTTCGTGGTAGATTCTGACGACTGTTGATGGTTTGTGGTAGATTCTGATGACTGTTGATGGTTTGTGGTAGATTCTGACGACTGTTGATGGTTTGTGGTAGATTCTGACGACTGTTGATGGTTTGTGGTAGATTCTGGTGACTGTTGATGGTTCGTGGTAGATTCTGATTACTGTTGATGGTTCGTGGTAGATTCTGATGACTGTTGATGGTTTGTGGTAGATTCTGGTGACTGTTGATGGTTCGTGGTAGATTCTGATTACTGTTGATGGTTCGTGGTAGATTCTGATGACTGTTGATGGTTTGTGGTAGATTCTGGTGACTGTTGATGGTTCGTGGTAGATTCTGATGACTGTTGATGGTTCGTGGTAGATTCTGATTACTGTTGATGGTTCGTGGTAGATTCTGATGACTGTTGATGGTTTGTGGTAGATTCTGATGACTGTTGATGGTTTGTGGTAGATTCTGGTGACTGTTGATGGTTCGTGGTAGATTCTGATGACTGTTGATGGTTTGTGGTAGATTCTGACGACTGTTGATGGTTTGTGGTAGATTCTGATGACTGTTGATGGTTCGTGGTAGATTCTGATGACTGTTGATGGTTTGTGGTAGATTCTGGTGACTGTTGATGGTTCGTGGTAGATTCTGATGACTGTTGATGGTTTGTGGTAGATTCTGACGACTGTTGATGGTTCGTGGTAGATTCTGATGACTGTTGATGGTTCGTGGTAGATTCTGATGACTGTTGATGGTTTGTGGTAGATTCTGGTGACTGTTGATGGTTCGTGGTAGATTCTGATTACTGTTGATGGTTCGTGGTAGATTCTGATGACTGTTGATGGTTTGTGGTAGATTCTGGTGACTGTTGATGGTTCGTGGTAGATTCTGATTACTGTTGATGGTTCGTGGTAGATTCTGATGACTGTTGATGGTTTGTGGTAGATTCTGATGACTGTTGATGGTTTGTGGTAGATTCTGGTGACTGTTGATGGTTCGTGGTAGATTCTGATTACTGTTGATGGTTCGTGGTAGATTCTGATTACTGTTGATGGTTCGTGGTAGATTCTGATGACTGTTGATGGTTCGTGGTGGGTTTCACTGTTTCACTGTTTGTTAAACCTGATATACATGATCCAAAATGAGAATAAAGGCAGATAAAATCAAAGAACATGTACATGCAGAAGTCATCCTGAGGGTCGGTCTCTCGTGTGGAGTCTGAACAGAAGCAGCGTCATGTCTGAAACAAACCCGATGAAAGGCTGATGAATCAGAACCAGAACACGCCGTGTTCATTTAAGAGTCTCTGTCCTGGTTTTCTCTTT
>ML142789.1:1586024-1600133 GCA_004119915.2 Collichthys lucidus
GCCTTTCATCGGGTTTGTTTCAGACATGACGCTGCTTCTGTTCAGACTCCACACGAGAGACCGACCCTCAGGATGACTTCTGCATGTACATGTTCTTTGATTTTATCTGCCTTTATTCTCATTTTGGATCATGTATATCAGGTTTAACAAACAGTGAAACAGTGAAACCCACCACGAACCATCAACAGTCATCAGAATCTACCACGAACCATCAACAGTAATCAGAATCTACCACGAACCATCAACAGTAATCAGAAATCTACCACGAACCATCAACAGTCACCAGAATCTACCACAAACCATCAACAGTCATCAGAATCTACCACAAACCATCAACAGTCATCAGAATCTACCACGAACCATCAACAGTAATCAGAATCTACCACGAACCATCAACAGTCACCAGAATCTACCACAAACCATCAACAGTCATCAGAATCTACCACGAACCATCAACAGTAATCAGAATCTACCACGAACCATCAACAGTCACCAGAATCTACCACAAACCATCAACAGTCATCAGAATCTACCACGAACCATCAACAGTCATCAGAATCTACCACGAACCATCAACAGTCGTCAGAATCTACCACAAACCATCAACAGTCATCAGAATCTACCACGAACCATCAACAGTCACCAGAATCTACCACAAACCATCAACAGTCATCAGAATCTACCACGAACCATCAACAGTCATCAGAATCTACCACAAACCATCAACAGTCGTCAGAATCTACCACAAACCATCAACAGTCATCAGAATCTACCACGAACCATCAACAGTCACCAGAATCTACCACAAACCATCAACAGTCATCAGAATCTACCACAAACCATCAACAGTCATCAGAATCTACCACGAACCATCAACAGTAATCAGAATCTACCACGAACCATCAACAGTCATCAGAATCTACCACGAACCATCAACAGTCACCAGAATCTACCACAAACCATCAACAGTCATCAGAATCTACCACGAACCATCAACAGTAATCAGAATCTACCACGAACCATCAACAGTCACCAGAATCTACCACAAACCATCAACAGTCATCAGAATCTACCACGAACCATCAACAGTAATCAGAATCTACCACGAACCATCAACAGTCACCAGAATCTACCACAAACCATCAACAGTCGTCAGAATCTACCACAAACCATCAACAGTCGTCAGAATCTACCACAAACCATCAACAGTCATCAGAATCTACCACAAACCATCAACAGTCGTCAGAATCTACCACGAACCATCAACAGTCATCAGAATCTACCACGAACCATCAACAGTCATCAGAATCTACCACAAACCATCAACAGTCATCAGAATCTACCACAAACCATCAACAGTCATCAGAATCTACCACGAACCATCAACAGTCGTCAGAATCTACCACGAACCATCAACAGTCATCAGAATCTACCACGAACCATCAACAGCTACACAGAAAACAGAACATTTAACCCGTCAAAGAAATCCGTGGATCCTCCATAACAAACTTCACAGACATTTTTATGTTTTCAGTGAACCAGAGAAGAAGAAATCCTCCCACTGACGCCCTGGAAACAACCAGCTGATCCAAACGGCTGTTTCCTGTCCATGGAGAGAAAATACCTGAGAGATCCATGAGAGTGTGTGTGTGTATGTGTGTGTGTGTTTCTCTGTGTGTGTGTGTTTCTGTGTGTGTGTGTGTGTGTGTGTGCTTCTGTGTGTGTGTGTGTGTGTGTGCTTGACTCGTATCATGTGAACTGAACTCGTCCAAACCTCGATCCAGCTTCCATCTGACTGTCATGGTGAGATATAAAGCTTGAAAAGACATTTGTTTGGGTTGCAAAGGAGTGGAAAGTTCTGGTAAATTTCCCAAAACTTTCCATGGGAAGTTAAGCTTGGGAATTATAAATTGGAATTGAATATTCCAAATGAGAAATTTGTAAGTAGAACTTCCAGTTTAAATGCAGGGACGTGTTCCCTCGTTCAGTGATCGGATCAGAAGCAGACTCATTTCTCCATCAAACTATCACTGAGGTTCAGATCTCACAGGACTACCTTCTGGTCAGGAGGTTCTACCTGCTGGTCAGGAGGTTCTACCTGCTGGTCAGGAGGTTCTACCTGCTGGTCAGGAGGTTCTACCTGCTGGTCTGGAGGTTCTACCTGCTGGTCTGGAGAACCAGAACAGAAACCTCTTATTTTTGTTGTCAGTAACGTTTCTGGTTGTTGTAAACATGTGACCATGCTCCGGTCCTGAGGCGTTACACGCCAGAATAATCCGAAACAAACAAACTTCAGTCACGGTATTACAAATATCATTAATATTCATACGAGAGAGGAGACGAGAGAGGAGACGAGGAGAGGAGAGGAGAGAGGAGACGAGGAGAGGAACGAGGAGAGGAGACGAGAGAGGAGACGAGGAGAGGAGACGAGGAGAGGAGACGAGGAGAGGAGACGAGAGAGGAGACGAGGAGAGGAGACGAGAGAGGAGACGAGGAGAGGAGACGAGGAGAGGAGGGAGGAGACGAGGAGAGGAGAGGAGGAGAGGAGACGAGGAGAGGACGAGGAGAGGAGACGAGGAGAGGAGACGAGAGAGGAGACGAGGAGAGGAGACGAGGAGAGGAGACGAGAGAGGAAACGAGGAGGGAGACGAGGAGAGGAGGGAGGAGACGAGGAGAGGAGAGGAGACGAGGAGAGGAGAGGAGAGGAGGAGGAGAAGAGGAGGGAGGAGAGGAGGAGGAGGAGAGGAGGAGGAGGAGAGGAGACGAGGAGAGGAGAGGAGAGGAGAGGAGAGGAGGACGTCAGAGCTGCTGGAAAATCCAGACACAACAAACACCCTCAAGGATCAAACAGGCTGCTGAAATGAGGCATCATGGGAAATGAAGGCTGCCAGTTTGTTTACCTGCAGCATGTGTTGTCTCACTTCCTGTTTGCAATACACTTTTTATTCCCACAACACATAAACACATCATCGACTTCCTGTTTTCAAATTTAAACTGACACACAGCGAGAAAGAGATGAGTCTGACTGTCAGCAGCCCAAAGAAAGAAACTCCAACATCCATCAAGAAAGATCCACCAAAGAACACCAGAAGGACCCATCAACGTCCAGGAAACAACATCAACGTCCAGGAAACAACATCAACGTCCAGGAAACAACATCAACGTCCAGGAAACAACATCAACGTCCACGAAACAAAATCAACGTCCAGGAAACAACATCAACGTCCAGGAAACAACATCAACGTCCAGGAAACAACATCAACGTCCAGGAAACAACATCAACGTCCAGGAAACAACATCAACGTCCACGAAACAACATCAACGTCCAGGAAACAACATCAACGTCCAGGAAACAACATCAACGTCCAGGAAACAACATCAACGTCCAGGAAACAACATCAACGTCCAGGAAACAACATCAACGTCCAGGAAACAACAACATCAACGTCCAGGAAACAACATCAACGTCCACGAAACAACATCAACGTCCACGAAACAACATCAACGTCCAGGAAACAACATCAACGTCCAGGAAACAACATCAACGTCCAGGAAACAACATCAACGTCCAGGAAACAACATCAACGTCCAGGAAACAACATCAACGTCCAGGAAACAACATCAACGTCCAGGAAACAACATCAACGTCCACGAAACAACATCAACGTCCAGGAAACACATCAACGTCCAGGAAACAACATCAACGTCCAGGAAACAACATCAACGTCCACGAAACAACATCAACGTCCACGAAACAACATCAACGTCCAGGAAACAACATCAACGTCCAGGAAACAACATCAACGTCCAGGAAACAACATCAACGTCCAGGAAACAACATCAACGTCCAGGAAACAACATCAACGTCCACGAAACAACATCAACGTCCAGGAAACAACATCAACGTCCAGGAAACAACATCAACGTCCACGAAACAACATCAACGTCCACGAAACAACATCAACGTCCACGAAACAACATCAACGTCCAGGAAACAACATCAACGTCCAGGAAACAACATCAACGTCCACGAAACAACATCAACGTCCACGAAACAACATCAACGTCCAGGAAACAACATCAACGTCCAGGAAACAACATCAACGTCCAGGAAACAACATCAACGTCCAGGAAACAACATCAACGTCCAGGAAACAACATCAACGTCCAGGAAACAACATCAACGTCCACGAAACAAAATCAACGTCCAGGAAACAACATCAACGTCCAGGAAACAACATCAACGTCCAGGAAAAACATCAACGTCCAGGAAACAACATCAACGTCCAGGAAACAACATCAACGTCCACGAAACAACATCAACGTCCAGGAAACAACATCAACGTCCAGGAAACAACATCAACGTCCAGGAAACAACATCAACGTCCAGGAAACAACATCAACGTCCAGGAAACAACATCAACGTCCAGGAAACAACATCAACGTCCACGAAACAACATCAACGTCCACGAAACAACATCAACGTCCAGGAAACAACATCAACGTCCAGGAAACAACATCAACGTCCAGGAAACAACATCAACGTCCAGGAAACAACATCAACGTCCAGGAAACAACATCAACGTCCAGGAAACAACATCAACGTCCAGGAAACAACATCAACGTCCACGAAACAACATCAACGTCCAGGAAACAACATCAACGTCCAGGAAACAACATCAACGTCCAGGAAACAACATCAACGTCCACGAAACAACATCAACGTCCACGAAACAACATCAACGTCCAGGAAACAACATCAACGTCCAGGAAACAACATCAACGTCCAGGAAACAACATCAACGTCCACGAAACAACATCAACGTCCACGAAACAACATCAACGTCCAGGAAACAACATCAACGTCCAGGAAACAACATCAACGTCCAGGAAACAACATCAACGTCCAGGAAACAACATCAACGTCCAGGAAACAACATCAACGTCCACGAAACAACATCAACGTCCAGGAAACAACATCAACGTCCAGGAAAAACATCAACGTCCACGAAACAACATCAACGTCCACGAAACAACATCAACGTCCACGAAACAACATCAACGTCCAGGAAACAACATCAACGTCCAGGAAACAACATCAACGTCCACGAAACAACATCAACGTCCACGAAACAACATCAACGTCCACGAAACAAATCAACGTCCACGAAACAACATCAACGTCCAGGAAACAACATCAACGTCCAGGAAACAAACATCAACGTCCAGGAAACAACATCAACGTCCACGAAACAACATCAACGTCCAGGAAACAACATCAACGTCCACGAAACAACATCAACGTCCACGAAACAACATCAACGTCCAGGAAACAACATCAACGTCCACGAAACAACATCAACGTCCACGAAACAACATCAACGTCCACGAAACAACATCAACGTCCACGAAACAACATCAACGTCCACGAAACAACATCAACGTCCAGGAAACAACATCAACGTCCACGAAACAACATCAACGTCCAGGAAACAACATCAACGTCCACGAAACAACATCAACGTCCATCAGAACCACAAAGAGTCCAAACACAGCCAAGACACCAAAACCAACAAAAACTAGCAAAGAACAACCAAGAACTTTGATTTTTAGAAACGTTGAAGTTATCAGACTGTCAGAACCACTAAGTGGACCCACAGAACCAGAACAGAACCGGACCTGACCCCCCTCCTTCACTGCTGTGTTCACAGTCTTGTATATCTAAACGGGTTAAACAGGAGCACTGTGGGTGGTACCACGCCGCTAACATCACAGTGACCTGACAGGATCAGAACCAGAACTCCCCTCTCTGTGCCCTCAGGGATCACCTGATCCAGATCCTGCAGGTCCTCACTGTGGTGGATCTCTTTCTCCTGCGTTTCGGCGGCGCCTCTAAACGCCTCATCAACATGTTTAATCAAATTAGCGAGCAGCCAAAAATTGACGCTTTTCATTAATTATACAGGATAATTCTAATTGCAAATTCAAATGTATTCTCTCCGAACAGAAGGTGTTCAGTAATATTTCAGGGAATTTGCATATTAAATGGGGGTCGCGCTCATTATGTATGCTAATGTATGCGCATTGTCTTTATTTTTAACTTGCGGGCCATATGCGCTGCCTGAGCAGGTGAAAACAGTCCTGAGTGTTTCATTTAGCTGAACAAACGCCACGAGAGGGGACGCTTGTCGAGTGTCAGTCTCTGCTTCCTGCTCCGCCCGTCTCTGCTCCGCTTTTTCATTTTAGGCCTCGGCTTTGATTCGTGACGCTGCTGCAGCTTCCTGCCGCCGCCGCGCTGCCGCTTTCACGGCTCCTTCAGCTGCCAGCAGTCTGATGACACTGCACCGTCAGCGCAAACAGAGGGCAGGGGTGTTACACAGCGTGAAACAAGCGCACCTCGACCACCGCCACCTGCACGCCGCCGCCAACACACACGCAAACACACACACGACACAAACACACACATGCTGGAAACACACACGCAAACACACACACAAACACACACGCAAACACACACGACACAAACACACACACAAACACACACGCAAACACACACACAAACACACACGCAAACACACACGACGCAAACACACACACAAACACACACGCAAACACACACGACACAAACACACACACAAACACACACATGCTGGAAACACACACACAAACACACACATGCTGGAAACACACACGCAAACACACACGACACAAACACACACACAAACACACACATGCTGGAAACAAACACACACACACACACAAACACACATGCTGGAAACACACACGCAAACACACACAAACACACACATGCTGGAAACACACACACAAACACACACACGCTGGAAACACACACATGCTGGAAACACACACGCAAACACACACATGCTGGAAACACACACGCAAACACACACGACACAAACACACACACCACACACACACACACACACACACACACACACACACACACACACACACACACACACACACACACACACACACACACACCTCCCATGCTGCAGCCACGTCTGTACGGAAGCCAAACGCCGACAGCAAGACAAATAAAAAGTTTTAAAATCTAAATTTAACTGAAACATCAGCAAAAAGAAATTCAAGCTAAACACTGAGACAACATGAAGCCGGACCCGAACCAGGTTTACAGCCACCAGGACTTCCTGACAGATCCAGACCAGTCAGTCATAAAGGGGGACGACAGAGTCCTCCTCAGGTCCACACATGGTGGTCTGGACTGTCTCCGTCCAACTACTAAAGAAATCTAAATCTAGAAAAAAAAAAAACATCGAGATCCAGCAAAACCATCGAAACCACCAGAAGACCCAGAATCAGGTTCATGAATATTAATGAGCCAGAGACCCAACAAACTTTTTAACTTTTCTATGAAACTGAAAAACATGAGGAGCAGGTGGAGGTGGAGGTGGAGGAGGTGGAGGTGGAGGAGGTGGAGGAGGTGGAGCAGGTGGAGGAGGAAGTGGAGGAGGAGGAGGTGGAGCAGGTGGAGGAGGAAGTGGAGGAGGTGGAGCAGGTGTAGCTGCACTGCAGGGAAAGTCTACATCAGATCTGTAGCTTTTAGTTAATCGCTGTCATCAAATTTGCAGCTTTTCTTTGTTTTAATGTTGGAGCAGCTCCTCCTCCTCCTCCTCCTCCTCCTCCCCTCCATCCTCCTCCTCCTCCCCTCCATCCTCCTCCTCCTCCTCCTCCATCCTCCTTCTCCTCCTCCTCCCCCTCCATCATCCTCCCCCTCCTCCAGGAGGAGGTGAAAGCCTGACTCAAATGGCCCACAATGCAATGCTCTGCTTTTAGGGAGCATTGAAGATGATTTACGCAGAATTAGAGTTTGTGTCTGAACGCTGAGCGAGCTGCAGGCGAACACGACAACACTTCCTGCTGAACTGTCAGACGCTCCGCGGGCGGAGGCCTTCAGAGGTTCATAGATGGAGGAAACCTCCACGGCAGCAGGTGGAGAAACTCGTCAAATCAAATCTTTATCGAGACACTTTCACGTCGATGGAAAACATTCAGCTGCCTCCCCGCACGCCGACACTTTCCCCAAAGCTTTGCGACATTTCACGAGGTGTTAACACGACTTAGGATCAGAGAGGAGGAGGAGGAGGAGGAGGAGAGACAGAGGAGAGAGAGAGGAGGAGGAGGAGCAGGAGGAGGAGCAGAACGAGGAGGAGAGAGAGAGAGAGAGAGAGAGAGGAGGAGGAGGAGGAGAGAGGGAGGAGGAGGTCCTGAGGTAAAATAAAGATTAATTAAAAAGCAGCCGAGTGTGAGCGAGCGCCGTGACACGTTAGAGGACCGAGTCACTTAATGAACTGAGATCACAGCTCCGCCTCCTCAGAGACACACACACACAACACACCACACACACACACACACACACACACACACACACACACACACACACCACCACTGTATTCTGGTCCTGGTCTGGGAAGAGTCCACCAACAGAACCAGAAGAATAAATGGGACCTGAGCCTGAACAGAGAGAGAGACGGGGCGTGCAGCCAGCTCGACCGTCGATCGCCCCTCAGTAGGAAAGTGCGACCTGGCAGTGTGACCGCGAGGCGGGTCGCTTTGGCCTGCAGAGAAGAACCAGGCCAGCCAAAGGAGAACACACCAAGGACAAAACCAGACCCCTCTGGACGAGAACCAGAACCAAAGGTCACACTTAAAACTGATGTGGGGCACAGGCGGAGGTGTGGGGGGGTCCAGGTAAACCCCTAACAGGTCGATCAGCTGACTGTATTTAACGAGCAGGCCTCGTCACGCGGATCATGTGACTCCCTCCAGCGTGTCAGATGAGGCGAGCAGCAGGAACACCGTGTGACCCAGCCAGAGCCAATAAAACGCTGCGGCTCATTAACTCTGTTTACACCCGTCAGCCCCCTCAATGAAATCCCATCATTCATTGCTGTTGTTAGTGGAGCCAATGAAAGAAGTCAATGGAGCTGACGGCGGTTCTGTTTTCATGAAACCCGTGTGATGAAGCGCCATCATCATGTCTAACAGTGAACACAGCAACAGAACCTCTGAACCGGCAGTGTCCAGTCTAACAGTGAACACAGTAACAGAATCTCTGAACCGGCAGTGTCCAGTCTAACAGTGAACACAGTAACAGAATCTCTGAACCGGCAGTGTCCAGTCTAACAGTGAACACAGCGACAGAACCTCTGAACCAGCAGCGTCCAGTCTAACAGTGAACACAGAGACAGAACCTCTGAACGCAGCAGTGTCCAGTCTAACAGTGAACACAGAGACAGAACCTCTGAACCGGCAGTGTCCAGTCTAACAGTGAACACAGAGACAGAACCTCTGAACCGGCAGTGTCCAGTCTAACAGTGAACACGAGACAGAACCTCTGAACCGGCAGTGTCCAGTCTAACAGTGAACACAGAGACAGAACCTCTGAACCGGCAGTGTCCAGTCTAACAGTGAACACAGAGACAGAACCTCTGAACCGGCAGTGTCCAGTCTAACAGTGAACACAGAGACAGAACCTCTGAACCGGCAGTGTCCAGTCTAACAGTGAACACAGAGACAGAACCTCTGAACCGGCAGTGTCCAGTCTAACAGCGAACACAGAGACAGAACCTCTGAACCGGCAGTGTCCAGTCTAACAGTGAACACAGAGACAGAACCTCTGAACCGGCAGTGTCCAGTCTAACAGTGAACACAGTGACAGAACCTCTGAACCGGCAGTGTCCAGTCTAACAGTGAACACAGAGACAGAACCTCTGAACCGGCAGTGTCCAGTCTAACAGTGAACACAGAGACAGAACCTCTGAACCGGCAGTGTCCAGTCTAACAGTGAACACAGAGACAGAACCTCTGAACCGGCAGTGTCCAGTCTAACAGTGAACACAGAGACAGAACCTCTGAACCGGCAGTGTCCAGTCTAACAGTGAACACAGAGACAGAACCTCTGAACCGGCAGTGTCCAGTCTAACAGTGAACACAGAGACAGAACCTCTGAACCGGCAGTGTCCAGTCTAACAGTGAACACAGAGACAGAACCTCTGAACCGGCAGTGTCCAGTCTAACAGTGAACACAGAGACAGAACCTCTGAACCGGCAGTGTCCAGTCTAACAGCGAACACAGAGACAGAACCTCTGAACCAGCAGTGTCCAGTCTAACAGTGAACACAGAGACAGAACCTCTGAACCGGCAGTGTCCAGTCTAACAGTGAACACAGAGACAGAACCTCTGAACCAGCAGTGTCCAGTCTAACAGTGAACACGGCGACAGAACCTCTGAACCAGCAGTGTCCAGTCTAACAGTGAACACAGAGACAGAACCTCTGAACCAGCAGTGTCCAGTCTAACAGCGAACACAGAGACAGAACCTCTGAACCGGCAGTGTCCAGTCTAACAGTGAACACAGCAGTCGGGTTTGGCATTCTGGGCTGAGTCAGTTCAGTTAGCTACACAGCTGACCGAGCTAACCACAGTTAGCGCTTCATTACTTAGCAATGTTTACATCAAGCTAATGTTAGCAGTTAGCTACATTAGCAGTTAGCTACATTAGCACTAGCTCTAAACCAGCTGGTTCCTCAGTGTTAGCTGTGTTAGCTGTGTTAGCTTTGTTATATTAGCTTTAGCTCTCCTGTTTCCATCATGAAGTTATAGTGGCAGTTCATTAGCAGTTAGCTGCGTTAGCATGTGGCTAGGCTAAAGCTATCTGTCCACCAGGAAACGTTGGACGCGTCTTCAGACGTCGACCTGCTTCAGTCCGAGGAGGCGTGACTGCAGAGACGAGCAGGGAGAGCTGCTGCCGACAGTTTGCAGAGGTGAAGAGGTCCCGAGCTGTCGGGCGGTGTTATGGGAGAGTGCAGAGAGGGGGGTTGTGGGATTGGACGGGTGGTGCAACATCTGTACTCAGCTGAAGAAACGAGGTTCCCAGGAGAAACTCCCATCATGCACTTCCTCTCTCTCTTTAAATAGAGAACATGTGTCGCTCCATCAGCGAGCGGAAGCTGCACATCACGGATCATAAAGCTGCTGCCAAACCTCCGAGGATCCACATGCTCCATGTTCACACCTGACCCGCCTGATCCGATCACCCACCACACCACAAAAACACGCGTTTGAAAGCAGGAAATGGGCTTAAATTTCAAAGTAAAAGCACTGATACTGATTCGATAAAGAGATTTTGGACAGACGAGACAAACCAGAGCTCATGAGTGACCCTCAGAGCTGCAGGGCCCGATCCAGTGTCTAAGCTAAGCTATGCTAATAGCTGCTGGCCTCCAGCTGTTCACCGTCCAGATCAGAACATCTGCATTTCTGTCCTTTTAAAGGAAGTGATGTCATGTGAACGTTTAGAGAACGAAGGAAAGAGATAAATCAAACGAGGACACAAAACCAGAATCTCCATGGCAAACCAGCAACCAGCAACTCCACCCCTCAGAACAACAAAGTGCTGCTTGTGACAAGTTCAGGAGGTCCTGTGAGACAGAACCGGACCGAGCTGGACTCGTGAAGTTTGTCCTGAACCTGCAGCCGGTGTCGTCCCCACGTTGCGTCCAGCTGCGACGGCAGCAGGAGTTGCAGGTCGCAGCCTGGATGTGAAGCGGTGGGTGGAAAACCAGAGCGGGTCAACACAAGGTCAGCACTGATCCGCATACACGGAGCAGCTTCACGCGTCCCCCGAGAAACAGCTGGAGGCCGCAGAAGTGGAGCAGCTACTTTTTATGGAAAATCAAGTTTGTGCAGGAAGAACAGCAGAGCAACGTGTTTTTAACAACATGTGTCCTGATTGGTTCTTCTAAACGAGGAGGGGACGGAGGGACGGAGGGACGGAGGGGATGGAGGGGGAGTGTGGGACGTCCCGTTGGGGTTTGAGAGTCTGACAAATGTCATGCAGTGATTGGAGACAGAGCTTGTGAACGCAGCTTCAGTCCGTCGTGTTGAGAGACGCTGAAGTGGATCCTCAGTTTGTTTACATGACGGAGGAAATGATGCTCCACCCGCAGACAGACAGCAGGACGTCCACACTGAAGGACAGGAGACGTGTCTCATCTGAAGCTAAAGCTGCTGATTTAAATAGTCAAAGAGGATTCAGACAGACAGGTGAGAGACAGACGGGTGAGAGACAGACGGGTGAGAGACAGACAGGTGAGAGACAGACAGGTGAGAGACAGACAGGTGAGAGACAGACAGGTGATCTGGGAGGCTGCAGGCTGACCGTCAGTCAGCGACACTTCATACCGTCAATGAGAAGGAATCAAACGCTCTGTTGACATTGAGTGGCTATCACTCAGAGTGTGTGTGTGTGTGTGTGTGTGTGTGTGTGACTGACAGCTGCAGAGCGCTAACACTGTGAGTACATTAATTAATGACTGACGGCTAAACAGCCACAGCAGTAATAACAGTTAAGCCTGCCGGCGCTCAGGGGGCCACACGGACTCCGATCGATGGATCAATGCTTGTACTCACACACAACACACACACCACACACACACACACACACACACACACACACACACACACACACAGCTGAATCTATCATTCTTACTTCCTGCGCACACACCTGCACACACACACACCTGCTCCGATCTAGGTGGCCCGGCGCCCCCGGCTCGGCTCGATTTTAACGGACGTGGAGCCTCCAGAGGAACGAGCAGGAGAACTCCAACACTCACTTTGTCTTTGTCTCCTTCACTCACTCCGCCTTTTTTCCCAGCATCCTCCAGCCGGGGCCGAGATGAGCTAATTAAAGGGTGACCATGCAGCGGGTGGATGTGAGGGTGGAGGCGGCGGAGGAGCATCAGGTTTGATTCTGACAGGTGGGATTAGCGAGGCGTGATTAGGAAGACGGTCCACGTACAAAACGCTAAGCCCGCTGTAGAGCCTGGGGAGGGAACGCCGTGCATGCTGGGAGAGAAAACCGAGGCTCGCCCCCACCACCCACACCACCCACACCACCCTGCACCACCCTGCACTGCCTGCACCACCCTGCACTGCCTGCACCACCCTGCACCGCATGCACCACCCTGCACTGCCTGCACCACCCTGCACCGCATGCACCACCCTGCACTGCCTGCACCACCCTGCACCGCATGCACCACCCTGCACCGCCCCCACCACCCTGCACCACCTTCACCTACTGCAACCCGTGGTCAGGCTGAACTGTGTGAAAACGTTTCTCAAACCATGTTTAACGTTGAATAAACGTTAAACATGTTTCCTGATCAATCAGCCAATCAGACGATGGAGAAATCGTCACCAGGCGCCGTCAGGTCGGTTCCTCCGATACAAACTGCTCGTGGACGTAAAGGACGTTTGTCCCATCCTGCTTCCCGTACACAGGGGCTGACATCACCACGAGGTGAAGTCAGACCAGTTTAGACAAAAGAAAGAGGGGAGGAGGAGGAGGAGGAGGAGGAGGGGGAGGAGGAGAAGGAGGGGGAGGAGGAGGGGGAGGAGGAGGAGGAGGAGGAGGGGGAGGAGGAGGAGGAGGTTTATGGGGAGAGGGAGTTTTGGCAGAGCGCAGTCTTCGCTCGGCTGGCGGCGGCGTGAAGCGGACTCAGGGGCGTCTTTACCGAGCTGCCGTTAGGCGTTAAATGAACACCTGGCCACAGAGTCTCAGGCCGGGGATGCTGGGTAGTGATGAAGAGGAGGAGAGGAGGAGGAGGAGAGGGGGGGGGGGGTCAGCTCCACAGGAGGCTCCTGATGGTCCACGTAGGACTCTTGATAAACTAAGACCAGAACTCGAAGGCAGAGCAGGAGCTGCATCGTGCTCTGACCTTTGACCTTCATCAGCGTGTTGATCCAGCAGCAGCATCATGATTTCACGTCACCACGGTAACTCGCTCTGATGTCGCTCTCTCTTCCTGCGGTTCGTGGATTCATTTCATCGCGATCCGAGAACTAGAGGGTCCGAGCTCCGACACAGAACACGGTACCAAAGCTAAACCGAACATTTCTGTCTTCAGCTTCAACAGAACCTTTACTCCACCTTGGACCTCCACCCTTGGACCTCCACCCTTGGACCTCCACCCTTGGACCTCCACCCTTGGACCTCCACCCTTTGTGTCCTGGAAGAATTCACACACTTCTCCAACAGGTGGAGCGACTGTATGACTTTGC
>ML142789.1:1600233-1615637 GCA_004119915.2 Collichthys lucidus
CTGTCTGGTGTCGGGTCATCGTCTAACGTCTCGTCTTTTCGTGTTTCAGTGATCTCTGTGCCGGGCTCATCGGAGGACTCGGCGTCACTCCGAGTGGCAACATCGGTGCCAACGGGTCGGGTCGCCATCTTGAATCGGTTAGTTTGTTTAACTGACCTGGTTCAGTCACGAGGTTCTTGTCTGCAGGTGTGTTCAGCCTGTTGTTCACCTGCAGGTCCACGGCACCGCCCCTGACATCGCTGGCATGGACCTGGCCAACCCGACACGCCCTGCTGCTCAGCGCTGTCATGATGCTGCGACACATGGGTCTCCATGACTACGGGAACAAGATCCAGACGGCCTGCTTTGACACCATCAGAGACAAGAAGGTCAGAACCTTAGACCAGGACCCAGACCAGGCCAGGCCAGACCTGAACCTTAGACCAGGACCCAGACCAGGCCAGGCCAGGCCAGACCTGAACCTTAGACCAGGACCCAGACCTGAACCTTAGACCAGGACCCAGACCAGGCCAGGCCAGACCTGAACCTTAGACCAGGACCCAGACCAGATCTGAACCAGAATCTTAGACCAGGACCCAGACCAGATCTGAACCTGAACCTTAGACCAGGACCTGAATGTGATGCAGTAACCGCTTGAAGGTGGTAACCATGGAAACCGCATGTGTGTCTCAGGTGCTGACGAAGGACCTCGGAGGAAACTCAAAGTGTTCAGAGTTCACGGCGGATATCTGTCGTCGTATTCAGGACCTGGACTGAAGCTGCAGACGGAACCCCTGAGGGAGCCGGGCCAGGCCGAGCCGAGCCGAGCCGGGCCAGGCCGAGCTGCACTCACATAGAAAGTGTTTTTTGTTGTGTGGAGGAGGAGGGGCCAGGTATGGAGGGGCGGGACCATGTGTGGAGGGGGCGGGGCTTCTGTCGCAGTAAACATTTACAGTAACATACGCACAAATGTCACATGACCAAGAGTGGCATCATCATTTCCTGAGGGTTCTGACGTCATAGTAACAAGAACGTGTTAATAACCATATCTGAATATTAATGAACTCTGACGTCAGACATTTTGAATATTTACTATTTTTTTAACCGTTAATTAACTGAAAGGTTGAGTTATTTATTTCCTGTTTCCTGTTTGCAGTCTGACAGAAAAAATAAAAATATGAATGATAAACAACCTGTCTGTCTGTCTGTGTGTCTGTCTGTGTGTCTCTATCTGTCTGTGTGTCTGTGTGTGTGTCTGTCTGTCTGTCTGTCTGTCTACCTGTCTCTCTCTCATCTGTCTGTCTGTCTGTCTGTCTGTCTGTCTGTCTGTCTGTCTGTCAGATGCAGACAGTCACTCTGTTCTCCTTGAATTTAAAGGCACTGGGCCTTGAAAGTCCTTGAATTAGATGTTTAAGGAGGCCTGGAGATCCTGACTTAATGTTACAGGAAGTGACGCTGCTGTTCTCTCTTCTTATTGGCTGACAGAGGTCCAAACATAAACAAACTGTCCAATAAATTTTGAATGAGTTAGGCTAAACTACAAAATAATTCAAAGCTCATTTCAATTAATTTATTCATCTTTAAACCTTCATTATGCTAATGAGGGGCGGAGTGATGAGGTCAGCTGGCTTTCCATTGGCCTCAGCTTCCGTTCTGATGACGTCACAGTCAGCTGACTGCAGACAAGTTTTCAGAAAAGTTTAAAAACACGAAGTGAACATCAATCAGGAAACGGAAGTGACGTTCATGTATTTAAGAAATAAGTTTTTTTTTTTCATTAAAACTTTTTTTAAACAGTAAAAGTCTCACCCGGACAGTGACGTCACGTGGACACGCCCCTGGTTTCCTGTGACAAGTTACCAGAGACAGACCGGAACACGAGGCAGCTTCACCTTCAAAATAAAAGATCTTAAAGTTAATGAGGTTGCGTCACAGTGACGTCACAAAACAAAAGAATTCAGACCGGGGCACCTGATTGGTCATCTCCAATCATGCATGTAAAGCATGACGTCACACACTCTGCATCTCCATGGCAACACTACAGAAGCTGAAGAAGAAAACGAGCTTCAACATTTTATATTTATTTATATAATCACATTATAGAATATTTAAAGTCAACCTCATAATAAACTTTATACACAAACAGCTTAAAATTACCCACTTTAATAATTTCATTCATAATTTATAAATGTAAAAAACAAAGACAGCTTTTATTTTCTGGAGTGGAGTTTTATTCTGAAAACCTCCGGATGTGTTGCAGTGCATTGAGTGGAGCTTGAAGCCGTTTCCGGCTCCCTGTCGGTACTGTGTCGGTGCTGTCCGGTCCAGTGTTCTGTCAGCCCAGCGTCCAGCAGAGTGTGGCCGGCTGTCGGTGTCTGCGAGGCGGACGGAGCTCCGTGACGTCTCCGGGACAAAGGCGGGAAAATGGCGAAGACGTACGACTATCTGTTCAAGCTGCTGCTGATCGGGGACAGCGGCGTCGGGAAGACCTGCCTGCTGTTCCGGTTCAGCGAGGACGCCTTCAACACCACCTTCATCTCCACCATCGGTGAGTCTAACGGGGCCGTAACCCGAGCCCAGCGGCCAGGGATCGGGCTGCCGGAGGCGGGCTGCCGGAGGCGGGCTGCCGGGGTGTTAGCCACGGAGCTGACGCAGCTGACCGGGACAGTGAAGCGTTCAGGGGGTACAGGGTTAGCGCCAGGTGACCTTTGACCCCAAGACTGATCAGGTGTCAATCAACTGATCGATCCACTGACACAGACTGACTGTAAACAAACTGACTGTAAACATACTGACTGTAAACTGACTGACTGTAAACTGACTGACTGTAAACTGACTGTAAACTGACTGACTGTAAACTGACTGACTGTAAACAGACTGACTGTAAACTGACTGACTGTAAACAGACTGTGAACTGACTGTAAACATACTGACTGTAAACATACTGACTGTAAACTGACTGACTGTAAACTGACTGACTGTAAACAGACTGTGAACTGACTGTAAACATACTGACTGTAAACATACTGACTGTAAACTGACTGACTGTAAACTGACTGACTGTAAACTGACTGTAAACTGACTGACTGTAAACTGACTGACTGTAAACAGACTGACTGTAAACTGACTGACTGTAAACTGACTGACTGTAAACTGACTGTAAACTGACTGTAAACATACTGACTGTAAACTGACTGTAAACAGACTGACTGTAAACAGACTGACTGTAAACTGACTGACTGTAACTGACTGACTGTAAACATACTGTAAACTGACTGACTGTAAACTGACTGACTGTAAACAGACTGACTGTAAACTGACTGACTGTAAACTGACTGACTGTAAACTGACTGTAAACAGACTGACTGTAAACTGACTGTAAACATACTGACTGTAAACTGACTGTAAACAGACTGACTGTAAACAGACTGACTGTAAACTGACTGACTGTAAACTGACTGACTGTAAACTGACTGACTGTAAACAGACTGACTGTAAACTGACTGACTGTAAACTGTCTGTAAACAGACTGACTGTAAATAGACTTACTGTGAACTGACTGTAAACAAACTGACTGTAAACAGACTGACTGTAAACTGACTGTAAACAAACTGACTGTAAACAGACTGACTGTAAACATACTGACTGTAAACTGACTGACTGTAAACTGACTGTAAACAGACTGACTGTAAATAGACTTACTGTAAACAAACTGACTGTAAACAAACTGACTGTAAACAGACTGACTGTAAACATACTGACTGTAAACTGACTGACTGTAAACTGACTGTAAACAAACTGACTGTAAACAGACTGACTGTAAACAAACTGACTGTAAACAGACTGACTGTAAACAAACTGACTGTAAACTGACTGATTGTAAACAGACTGACTGTAAACAAACTGACTGTAAACAGACTAAACATACTGACTGTAAACAAACTGACTGTAAACTGACTGACTGTAAACAAACTGACTGTAAACAGACTGACTGTAAACTGACTGTAAACAAACTGACTGTAAACTGACTGACTGTAAACAAACTGACTGTAAACAAACTGACTGTAAACTGACTGTAAACAGACTGACTGTAAACAGACTGTAAACATACTGAATGTAAACAAACTGACTGTAAACAAACTGAGTGTAAACTGACTGACTGTAAACAAACTGACTGTAAACAGACTGACTGTAAACTGACTGACTGTAAACAGACTGACTGTAAACTGACTGTAAACAGACTGACTGTAAACATACTGACTGTAAACAGACTGACTGTAAACATACTGACTGTAAACAGACTGACTGTAAACAAACTGACTGTAAACAGACTGTAAACAAACTGACTGTAAACAAACTGACTGTAAACAGACTGACTGTAAACTGACTGACTGTAAACAGACTGACTGTAAACTGACTGACTGTAAACAGACTGACTGTAAACTGACTGACTGTAAACTGACTGTAAACAAACTGACTGTAAACAAACTGACTGTAAACTGACTGACTGTAAACAGACTGACTGTAAACAGACTGTAAACAGACTGACTGTAAACATACTGACTGTAAACAACTGACTGTAGACAGACTGACTGTAGACAGACTGACTGTAGACAGACTGACTGTACACAGACTGACTGTAGACAGACTGACTGTACACAGACTGACTGTAGACAGACTGACTGTAGACAGACTGACTGTAGACAGACTGACTGTAAACAGACTGACTGTAAACAAACTGACTGTAAACGGACTGACTGTAAACGGACTGACTGTAAACAGACTGTAAACATACTGACTGTAAACATACTGACTGTAAACAAACTGACTGTAAACAGACTGACTGTAAACAAACTGACTGTAAACAAACTGACTGTAAACTGACTGTAAACAGACTGACTGTAAACTGACTGACTGTAAACAGACTGACTGTAAACAGACTGACTGTAAACAAACTGTAAACAGACTGATTGTAAACTGACTGACTGTAAACATACTGACTGTAAACAGACTGACTGTAAACATACTGACTGTAAACAGACTGACTGTAAACAAACTGACTGTAAACAAACTGACTGTAAACATACTGTAAACAGACTGATTTTAAACTGATTGACTGTAAAGACTGACTGTAAACAACTGACTGTAAACAGACTGACTGTAAACAGGACTGTAAACTGACTGTAAACAGACTGACTGTAAACAAACTGACTGTAAACAAACTGACTGTAAACACTGACTGTAAACATACTGACTGTAACAGACTGACTGTAAACAACTGACTGTAAACAAACTGACTGTAAACAACTGACTGTAAACTGACTGTAAAAAATGACTGTAAACAACTGACTGTAAACAAACTGACTGTAAACAGACTGACTGTAAACAAACTGACTGTAAACTGACTGACTGTAAACAATGACTGTAAACAGACTGACTGTAAACAGACTGACTGTAAACAAACTGACTGTAAACAAACTGACTGTAAACAAACTGACTGTAAACTGACTGACTGTAAATAAACAAACTGACTGTAAACAGACTGACTGTAAACAAACTGACTGTAAACAAACTGACTGTAAACAAACTGACTGTAAACTGACTGTAAACAGACTGACTGTAAACAAACTGACTGTAAACAAACTGACTGTAAACAAACTGACTGTAAACGGACTGACTGTAAACAGACTGACTGTAAACTGACTGACTGTAAACAAACTGACTGTAAACAGACTGACTGTAAACTGACTGACTGTAAACAGACTGTAAACAGACTGTAAACTGACTGACTGTAAACAAACTGACTGACTGTAAACAGACTGACTGTAAACAGACTGACTGTAAACAGACTGACTGTAAACAAACTGACTGTATTGTTACATATCACTGACAAACAGGAAGTGTGTGTGTTATGAACAGTAATGAGTCACACCTCCATCACAGTGATGTCATGATGATGTCATCAGTGATGTCATGATGATGTGTCTCTTCAGCTGGACCTCCATGAATGTGACATGAAAACCCACAATCCTTTGCTGCTACAGTCAGACAGAGGACGCTCTGTTACCCCGATGCCTGGTCCCGTGAGAGTCAGCTGACCTCTGACTCTGTGTGTGTGTGTGTGTGAGAGTGTGTGAGACACACTAAATGGCCCGGTTCATCTGAAGACTAAACCAGAACCAGATCCTGTCCACCATGATCATCACAAAGCAGGGACTGATCATCGATCAGCTGATGGACAGGGAGTGGAGGTCTTTGACCTGATGTGTCCTGGAGCGGTTTCACTTCCTGCCGACTGACTGGGAGAAGAAGAATCAGCTGATTTTAAACTGTAAACAACTGAGCATTAGCTTAGCATCACTGAAGTTCTCTGAGTCATATGGGTGACATGTTGGACAGGTCTCACAGGGTGGTGCCGGAGGAGGTGCTGGAGGAGGAGCTGGAGGAGGAGCTGGAGGAGGTGCTGGAGGAGGAGCTGGAGGAGGTGCTGGAGGAGGTGCTGGAGGAGGTGCTGGAGGAGGAGCTGGAGGAGGAGCTAGAGGAGGAGCTGGAGGAGGTGCTGGAGGAGGTGCTGGAGGAGGTGCTGGAGGAGGAGCTGGAGGAGGTGCTGGAGGAGGTGCTGGAGGAGGAGCTGGAGGAGGTGCTGGAGGAGGTGCTGGAGGAGCTCAGACGTCCTCAGTGGATCTGAACGTGTGTCAGCCGGCTGGAGCATGAACAGGAAACTCGGGAGGAAACAAAGTTGTGAGACTTCTTGGAAACGTTTTGCCAGAAACAGGAAACTTAAAAATATCCTGTATGACACACGGAGACACGCCCAGTCAGCTGACCAACACAAACGCACCTCAGAGACTAACTCCACCCGCCTAGTTTTCAGGAGGTGTCGAGGAGAAGATGCGTCAACATGAAGATTTAGTTTAACGTCAGAAGAAAGGAGAATACTCAGTGTACACGGTGGTACACCAACATCCTGACTACAGTACACACACTACTACTGCTGCCAGTGTATTTATTGTATCATGACTCAGACCTCTGTCTACGACACGAGTGCTGCAGGCGTGTGATGAAGTTCACTCAGTTCTAACATGTTTGATGTTTTTCTGTGTTTCAGGAATTGATTTTAAAATCAGAACGATCGAACTCGACGGGAAGAAAATCAAACTGCAGATATGGTGAGCTGATCAGAGATCAATAAAGATCGCCAGCTAACTAAGCGTTCTGTGAGCGTTCTGTGAGTGTTCTGTGAGTGTTATGTGAATGTTCTGTCAATGTTCTATGAGCGTTCTGTCAATTTTCTGTCAATGTTCTGTGAATGTTTTATGAGTGTTCTGCGAATGTTCTGTGAATGTTCTGTGAGCGTTCTGTGAATGTTCTGTGAGCGTTCTGTGAATGTTCTGTGAGCGTTCTGTGAGCGTTCTGTGAGTGTTCTGTGAGCGTTCTGTAAGTGTTCTGTGAGCGTTCTGTGAGCGTTCTGTAAATGTTCTGTGAGCGTTCTGTGAACGTTCTGTGAATGTTCTGTGAGTGTTCTGTGAATGTTCTGTGAGCGTTCTGTGAATGTTCTGTGAGCGTTCTGTAAATGTTCTGTGAATGTTCTGTGAGCGTTCTGTGAACGTTCTGTAAATGTTCTGTGAGCGTTCTGTGAATGTTCTGTGAGCGTTCTGTGAATGTTCTGTGAGTGTTCTGTGAATGTTCTGTGAGCGTTCTGTGAGCGTTCTGTAAATGTTCTGTGAACGTTCTGTGAATGTTCTGTGAACGTTCTGTGAATGTTCTGTGAATGTTCTGTGAGCGTTCTGTGAGTGTTCTGTGAATGTTCTGTGAGTGTTCTGTGAATGTTCTGTGAATGTTCTGTGAGCGTTCTGTGAGTGTTCTGTGAATGTTCTGTGAGTGTTCTGTGAATGTTCTGTGAGCGTTCTGTGAATGTTCTGTGAGTGTTCTGTGAACGTTCTATGAATGTTCTGTGAGTGTTCTGTGAATGTTCTGTGAGCGTTCTGTGAATGTTCTGTGAGCGTTCTGTAAATGTTCTGTGAGCGTTCTGTGAATGTTCTGTGAGCGTTCTGTGAGTGTTCTGTGAATGTTCTGTGAGCGTTCTGTAAATGTTCTGTGAACGTTCTGTGAATGTTCTGTGAGCGTTCTGTGAATGTTCTGTGAATGTTCTGTGAGCGTTCTGTGAGTGTTCTGTGAGTGTTCTGTGAATGTTCTGTGAATGTTCTGTGAGTGTTCTGTGAATGTTCTGTGAGCGTTCTGTAAATGTTCTGTGAACGTTCTGTGAATGTTCTGTGAGCGTTCTGTGAATGTTCTGTGAATGTTCTGTGAGCGTTCTGTGAGTGTTCTGTGAGTGTTCTGTGAATGTTCTGTGAGCGTTCTGTAAATGTTCTGTGAACGTTCTGTGAATGTTCTGTGAGCGTTCTGTGAATGTTCTGTGAATGTTCTGTGAGCGTTCTGTGAGTGTTCTGTGAGCGTTCTGTAAATGTTCTGCTTCCTGCAGGGACACCGCGGGTCAGGAGAGGTTCCGGACGATCACCACAGCCTATTACAGAGGAGCCATGGTGAGACACGCCCCCTCACTGCTCTGCTATTGGACAGGCCAGCTGTCAGTCACACAGAGTGAGAGTGATTCATCTGTGCTGATGTCACTTCCTGTCTTTGTGTTCAGGGCATCATGCTGGTCTATGACATCACTAACGAGAAGTCCTTTGATAACATCAGGAACTGGATACGAAACATCGAGGAGGTATCACATGACGTCACATGATGTCACGACATGACGTCACATGACGTCACATGACGTCACATGATGTCACGACATGACGTCACATGACGTCACATGACGTAACATGACGTCACATGATGTCACGACATGACGTCATCAGACTGTATAAAGATAAACAACATGTGTCCTCATGGACAGAAGTGAAGACCTGATACAGACGCCACCGTGTGGCCAGAACGAGACCAGAACTATTGATCTCTATTGACTTCTATTGATCTCTATTGACTTCAATTGATCTCTATTGACTTCTATTGATCTCTATTGACTTCTATTGATCTCTATTGACTTCTATTGATCTCTATTGACTTCTATTGATCTCTATTGACTTCTATTGATCTCTATTGACTTCAATTGATCTCTATTGACTTCTATTGATCTCTATTGACTTCTATTGATCTCTATTGACTTCTATTGATCTCTATTGACTTCTATTGATCTATTGACTTCTATTGATCTCTATTGACTTCAATTGATCTGTATTGACTTCTATTGATCTCTATTGACTTCTATTGATCTGTATTGACTTCTATTGATCTGTATTGACTTCTATTGATCTGAATTGACTTCTATTGATCTCTATTGACTTCTATTGATCTCTATTGATCTCTATTGACTTCAATTGATCTGTATTGACTTCTATTGATCTCTATTGACTTCTATTGATCTCTATTGACTTCTATTGATCTGTATTGACTTCTATTGATCTGTATTGACTTCTATTGATCTGTATTGACTTCTATTGATCTCTATTGACTTCTATTGATCTCTATTGATCTCTATTGACTTCAATTGATCTGTATTGACTTCTATTGATCTCTATTGACTTCTATTGATCTGTATTGACTTCTATTGATCTGTATTGACTTCTATTGATCTGTATTGACTTCTATTGATCTGTATTGACTTCTATTGATCTCTATTGACTTCTATTGATCTGTATTGACTTCTATTGATCTCTATTGACTTCTATTGATCTGTATTGACTTCTATTGATCTGTATTGACTTCTATTGATCTGTATTGACTTCTATTGATCTGTATTGACTTCTATTGATCTGTATTGACTTCTATTGATCTCTATTGACTTCTATTGATCTCTATTGATCTCTATTGACTTCAATTGATCTGTATTGACTTCTATTGATCTGTATTGACTTCTATTGATCTCTATTGACTTCTATTGATCTGTATTGACTTCTATTGATCTCTATTGACTTCTATTGATCTCTATTGATCTCTATTGACTTCTATTGATCTCTATTGACTTCAATTGATCTGTATTGACTTCTATTGATGTTACCTGATGGATTGACCTTTGCCTCCATGTTTTCAGCATGCGTCTTCAGATGTGGAGAGAATGATTCTGGGAAACAAATGTGACATGAACGACAAAAGACAAGTGTCCAAAGAGAGAGGAGAGAAGGTGTGTGTCCTTGTGTGTGTCCTTGTGTGTGTCCTTGTGTGTCCTCGTGTGTGTCCTCGGTGTCCTCGTGTGTGTCCTCGTGTGTCCTTGTGTGTGTCCTCGTGTGTCCTCGTGTGTGTCCTTGTGTGTGTCCTTTATCACTGAGTTTGGTTGTTTTATAAATAAAGTTTTGGTTGAATAAATCAAAGAACCAACATAAAAACTTCTTGTTGATCAGCTGGCGATCGATTACGGCATCAAGTTCTTAGAAACCAGCGCAAAGTCGAGCCTCAACGTGGAGGAAGTGAGTTCATTCATAATATTTATTATTTATATTTTTATAATTCATTAAGTTAAAGAAACAATTCATATATTTTAATGTTTCCTCCACAGGCGTTCTTCACACTCGGCAGAGACATCATGACCAGACTCAACAGAAAAATGGTGAGATCAAAAACAGAGTTTATACGACAAGACAAGTTTGTACGACACGACGAGTTTATACGACACGACGAGTTTATACGACAGGAGGAGTTTATACGACGAGATAGTTTATACGACGAGATAGTTTATACGACACGACAAGACGAGTTTATACGACACGACGAGTTTATACGACAGGAGGAGTTTATACGACAGGAGGAGTTTATACGACGAGATAGTTTATACGACGAGATAGTTTATACGACGAGATAGTTTATACGACGAGATAGTTTATACGACAGGAGGAGTTTATACGACGAGATAGTTTATACGACGAGATAGTTTATACGACGAGATAGTTTATACGACGAGATAGTTTATACGACAGGAGGAGTTTATACGACAGGAGGAGTTTATACGACGAGATAGTTTATACGACGAGATAGTTTATACGACGAGATAGTTTATACGACGAGATAGTTTATACGACGAGATAGTTTATACGACAGGAGGAGTTTATACGACGAGATAGTTTATACGACAGGAGGAGTTTATACGACGAGATAGTTTATACGACAGGAGGAGTTTATACGACGAGATAGTTTATACGACGGGACGAGTTTATACGACGAGATAGTTTATACGACGAGATAGTTTATACGACGGGACGAGTTTATACACGAGATAGTTTATACGACGAGATAGTTTATACGACGAGATAGTTTATACGACAGGAGGAGTTTACGACGAGATAGTTTATACGACGGGACGAGTTTATACGACGAGATAGTTTGTACGACGAGATAGTTTATATGACGGGACGAGTTTATACGACGGGACGAGTTTATACGACGAGATAGTTTATACGTCGGGACGAGTTTGTGAGCTTGTTGTCATGGTGACCTGTGCGACCTTTGACCTCTCTGTGTTTCCTGTAGAACGATAACAATCCTTCAGGAGGAGGCGGGCCCGTCAAGATCACAGAGCCTCGCTCGAAAAAGAGTTTCTTTAGGTGTACGCTGCTGTAGGCGGAGCCTCGCCTCAGGGTTGCTCCTCCTACTCCTCCTCCTCCTGCAGGAGGAACAAACCTATGGAAACATGAAGAAGAAAATCACTTCAGACTTTCAGGGAAGTTTCTCTGCTTCTCAATCGGCTCAAATCTTTCTCTTTACTTCCTGCATGCCCTCCTCCTCGTCCTCCTTCTCCTCTTTTTAACTCACTGCCGTCCGCTCAGCAGAGACTCAAACGCAGCATTTAGAAAATGTTTTTTAACGAAGGAAAATGTTATGAAAAAAAGAGCAGACATCATTGTGTGATGTCATCGTGTGTCTGTTTTTGTTTCACTTCAGCAGCGATAATCAAAGTTTGTTTGATTATTAAATATAATTTTATGATATGAAGTCAAATGATCAAATTAATTAATAATTGAAACTTTTATAAATGATTTCATGGCAGTATGACATCATCAAGTATTTAACTCATGAATTATTCATCAGTAATCTGCAGCTGATCTTCAGACGAGTCGCTGCTTCACCATCCCGACGATGATGATTTTTTTGTTGTCATGTGACAGTGGCATGTTTTTGTGGCGTGGCTGCAGCACATTGCTGTGGTAACCAAGGAAACACACGAGATGTTTCTCTGACGATCAGCTGCAGACAAACGTGACGTTTGTGTTTTTCTGTATTTTTGTATTATCTTGTGTCTTTAACAGCCGACTGTCTTTTTTATTTTGAAAAGTTTGAGCTTTTATTTTTGTAAGAAATGTTCCAGTGTGTCTTAAAACGTTCTGTTCGTGTTCCTAAGGGGGTTACAAAGTGTTTCATGGGTCTCCTTGAAAACAATCCCAGGTCTCCCACAGGTCCTTGAAAGTCCTTAAACCTTGATGTTCTGCTCATTGTGAACATGTGGGAACCTTGAATTTAAATGACGTGTCGAACTTCGATGAATTTATTTCAAATGTTTTTAAATTTGACTGAAAATATAATTATGAATATTAATTCACTGATGCGTCATTTAAATCAGTTTATTGTAAAATGTTTTACAGCCTGCAGCAGTATTATAATCAGCTTCGTTCACATCCATCAATATGTTAATTAACTTTCAACTGCACTTTAACTTTTTTTCTGCTTCAACAATCAAAGTTTTTTCATTTTTGTTTTGAATGAGCTGAAAACGTGACATCACTTCCTGTGTTGTACAGGAAGTGATGTCACATGAAGTCATAATGTTTGAAGCTATGCAAACAGGAAGTTTGTTTTTATTTCAGAGTTTAAACTCGTTTGTTTTAATTGTGGTGAATATTAATGAGGTGGTGAATATTAATGAGGTGGTGAATATTAATGAGGGTCAAACAGATGAAGGTTCTGATCAGGACCCGATGTTCTAACAGAACTTAAAAGGTTCTGAGGGGTTTGATGAAGAACGTCATGATGGTGTGAAAACGTCTTCCACTTTCTGCTCTGTGATGTCATCACAGCTGAGCGTCCAATAAAAAACTTTTTCTATCAGCTGTCATTTGTTTTTAAAATAAAACAACAAACATCTGCTTTACCCGACAGCACACCTGGACCCCATCACCTGATCATACCTGACTGTACCTGATCATACCTGACTGTACCTGATCATACCTGACTGTACCTGATCGTACCTGACTGTACCTGACTGTACCTGATCATACCTGACTGTACCTGATCATACCTGACTGTACCTGATCATACCTGACTGTACCTGACTGTACCTGATCATACCTGACTGTACCTGATCATACCTGACTGTACCTGATCATACCTGACTGTACCTGATCATACCTGACTGTACCTGACTGTACCTGATCATACCTGACTGTACCTGATCATACCTGACTGTACCTGATCATACCTGACTGTACCTGATCATACCTGACTGTACCTGACTGTACCTGATCATACCTGACTGTACCTGATCATACCTGACTGTACCTGACTGTACCTGATCATACCTGACTGTACCTGATCATACCTGACTGTACCTGACTGTACCTGATCATACCTGACTGTACCTGATCATACCTGACTGTACCTGACTGTACCTGACTGTACCTGACTGTACCTGACTGTACCTGATCATACCTGACTGTACCTGACTGTACCTGATCATACCTGACTGTACCTGATCATACCTGACTGTACCTGACTGTACCTGATCATACCTGACTGTACCTGATCATACCTGATCATACCTGACTGTACCTGATCATACCTGACTGTACCTGATCATACCTGACTGTACCTGACTGTACCTGATCATACCTGACTGTACCTGATCATACCTGACTGTACCTGACTGTACCCAATCATACCTGACTGTACCTGATCATACCTGACTGTACCTGATCATACCTGACTGTACCTGACTGTACCCGATCATACCCGACTGTACCCAATCATACCTGACTGTACCTGATCATACCTGACTGTACCTGATCATACCTGACTGTACCTGACTGTACCCGATCATACCTGACTGTACCTGACTGTACCCGATCATACCTGACTGTACCTGACTGTACCCGATCATACCTGACTGTACCTGACTGTACCTGATCATACCTGACTGTACCCGACTGTACCTGATCATACCTGACTGTACCTGACTGTACCTGACTGTACCTGACTGTACCCGATCATACCTGACTGTACCTGATCATACCTGACTGTACCTGATCATACCTGACTGTACCTGACTGTACCTGATCATACCTGACTGTACCTGATCATACCTGACTGTACCTGATCATACCTGACTGTACCTGACTGTACCCAATCATACCTGACTGTACCTGATCATACCTGACTGTACCTGACTGTACCCGATCATACCCGACTGTACCTGATCATACCTGACTGTACCTGATCATACCTGACTGTACCTGACTGTACCTGACTGTACCCGATCATACCTGACTGTACCTGATCATACCTGACTGTACCTGACTGTACCTGATCGTACCTGACTGTACCTGATCATACCTGACTGTACCTGACTGTACCTGACTGTACCTGACTGTACCTGACCGTACCTGATCATACCTGACTGTACCTGACTGTACCTGATCATACCTGACTGTACCTGATCATACCTGACTGTACCCGATCATACCTGACTGTACCTGACTGTACCTGATCATACCTGACTGTACCTGACTGTACCTGATCATACCTGACTGTACCTGATCATACCTGACTGTACCTGACTGTACCTGATCATACCTGACTGTACCCGATCGTACCTGACTGTACCTGACTGTACCTGATCATACCTGACTGTACCTGACTGTACCTGATCATACCTGACTGTACCTGATCATACCTGACTGTACCTGATCATACCTGACTGTACCTGACCATACCTGACTGTACCTGACTGTACCTGATCATACCTGACTGTACCTGATCATACCTGACTGTACCTGATCATACCTGACTGTACCTGACTGTACCTGATCATACCTGACTGTACCTGATCATACCTGACTGTACCTGACTGTACCTGATCATACCTGACTGTACCTGATCGTACCTGACTGTACCTGACTGTACCCGATCATACCTGACTGTACCTGATCATACCTGACTGTACCTGACTGTACCTGATCATACCTGACTGTACCTGACTGTACCTGATCATACCTGACTGTACCTGATCATACCTGACTGTACCTGACTGTACCTGATCATACCTGACTGTACCTGATCGTACCTGACTGTACCTGACCGTACCTGACTGTACCTGATCATACCTGACTGTACCTGACTGTACCTGACCACACCTGACTGTACCTGACTGTACCCGA
>ML142789.1:1615647-1645647 GCA_004119915.2 Collichthys lucidus
CCTGGTCCGACCCGTCCAGATCAGAGTCCAGGTTCACCTCTCTCTGTCGCCCTCTCCAGGTGAACCTGAAGGAGCAGGGTCAGCTGATCCGACAGGACGAGTTCACGGTCTGGACCGGGAGAAGGAAATGTCAGCGCCACGTCTTCCTGTTCGAGGAGCTCGTCCTCTTCAGTAAACCCAAGAAGGTGGACGGAGGGCTGGACGTGTTCATCTACAAGCACTCCTTCAAGGTGAGACCAGAACCACCAGAACCACCAGAACCCCTCAGGTCCGACAGTCTGACCGTGAGCTCTCTTTGTCCTCAGACAGCAGACGTAGGTCTGACAGAGTCCGCCGGGGACTCCGGGCTGCGCTTTGAGATCTGGTTCAGAAGGAGGACGTCCAAGAACCAGACCTTCATCCTGCAGCCCGCCACCGTCAGCACCAAACAAGCCTGGACCGCCGACATCGCCAGAATCCTCTGGACCCAGGCCACCAGGAACAAAGGTAGACCTCCTCACCTGACAGCACCTCCTCACCTATGATGACCTCCTCACCTGACATCACCTCCTCACCTGACATCACCTCCTCACCTGACATCACCTCCTCACCTGACATGACCTCCTCACCTGACATCACCTCCTCACCTGACATGACCTCCTCACCTGACATCACCTCCTCACCTGACATCACCTCCTCACCTGACATCACCTCCTCACCTGACATCACCTCCTCACCTGACATGACCTCCTCACCTGACATCACCTCCTCACCTGACATCACCTCCTCACCTGACATCACCTCCTCACCTATGATGACCTCCTCATCTGACATGACCTCCTCACCTGACATCACCTCCTCACCTGACATCACCTCCTCACCTGATGACCTCCTCACCTGATATCACCTCCTCACCTATGATGACCTCCTCATCTGACATGACCTCCTCACCTGACATCACCTCCTCACCTGACATCACCTCCTCACCTATGATGACCTCCTCACCTGACAGCACCTCCTCACCTGACATCACCTCCTCACCTGACAGCACCTCCTCACCTATGATGACCTCCTCACCTGACATTACCTCCTCACCTATGATGACCTCCTCACCTGACATCACCTCCTCACCTGACAGCACCTCCTCACCTGACATGACCTCCTCACCTGACATCACCTCCTCACCTGACATGACCTCCTCACCTATGATGACCTATTCACCTGACATCACCTCCTCACCTGACATCACCTCCTCACCTATGATGACCTCCTCACCTGACATGACCTCCTCACCTGACATGGCCTCCTCACCTATGATGACCTCCTCACCTGACATGACCTCCTCACCTGACATGACCTCCTCACCTGACATGGCCTCCTCACCTATGATGACCTCCTCACCTGACATGACCTCCTCACCTGACATGACCTCCTCACCTATGATGACCTCCTCACCTGACATCACCTCCTCACCTGACATCACCTCCTCACCTATGATGACCTCCTCACCTGACATCACCTCCTCACCTGACATCACCTCCTCACCTGACATCACCTCCTCACCTATGATGACCTCCTCACCTGATGACCTCCTCACCTGATATCACCTCCTCACCTATGATGACCTCCTCACCTGATATCACCTCCTCACCTATGATGACCTCCTCATCTGACATGACCTCCTCACCTGACATCACCTCCTCACCTGACATCACCTCCTCACCTATGATGACCTCCTCACCTGACATCACCTCCTCACCTGACATCACCTCCTCACCTGATGACCTCCTCACCTGATATCACCTCCTCACCTATGATGACCTCCTCATCTGACATCACCTCCTCACCTATGATCACCTCCTCACCTGACATCACCTCCTCTCCTGACATCACCTCCTCTCCTGACATCACCTCCTCACCTATGATGACCTCCTCACCTGACAGCACCTCCTCACCTGACATGACCTCCTCACCTGACATCACCTCCTCACCTGACATCACCTCCTCACCTATGATGACCTCCTCACCTGACATCACCTCCTCACCTGACATCACCTCCTCACCTGATGACCTCCTCACCTGATATCACCTCCTCACCTATGATGACCTCCTCATCTGACATCACCTCCTCACCTATGATCACCTCCTCACCTGACATCACCTCCTCTCCTGACATCACCTCCTCTCCTGACATCACCTCCTCACCTATGATGACCTCCTCACCTGACAGCACCTCCTCACCTGACATGACCTCCTCACCTATGATGACCTCCTCACCTGACAGCACCTCCTCACCTGACAGCACCTCCTCACCTATGATGACCTCCTCACCTATGATGACCTCATCACCTGACATGACCTCCTCACCTGACATGACCTCCTCACATGACATGACCTCCTCACATGACATGACCTCCTCACATGACATGACCTCTTCACCTGACATCACCTCCTCACATGACATCACCTCCTCACATGACATCACCTCCTCACCTGACATGACCTCCTCACCTGACATCACCTCCTCACCTGACAGCACCTCCTCACCTATGATGACCTCCTCACCTGACATCACCTCCTCACCTGACATCACCTCCTCACCTGACAGCACCTCCTCACCTGACAGCACCTCCTCACCTGACAGCACCTCCTCACCTGACAGCACCTCCTCACCTGACATGACCTCTTCACCTGACATCACCTCCTCACATGACATCACCTCCTCACCTGACATGACCTCCTCACCTGACATCACCTCCTCACCTGACAGCACCTCCTCACCTATGATGACCTCCTCACCTGACATCACCTCCTCACCTGACAGCACCTCCTCACCTGACAGCACCTCCTCACCTATGATGACCTCCTCACCTATGATGACCTCCTCACCTGACATCACCTCCTCACCTGACATCACCTCCTCACCTGACATCACCTCCTCACCTGACATGATCTCCTCACCTGACAGCACCTCCTCACCTGACAGCACCTCCTCACCTGACATCACCTCCTCACCTGACATCACCTCCTCACCTGACATGACCTGCTCACCTGACATGATCTCCTCACCTGACAGCACCTCCTCACCTGACAGCACCTCCTCACCTGACAGCACCTCCTCACCTGACATGACCTGCTCACCTGACATGATCTCCTCACCTGACAGCACCTCCTCACCTGACAGCACCTCCTCACCTAACATCACCTCCCTGTGTTTCAGAGATGCGTCTGAAGGAGATGGTGTCGATGGGCGTGGGAAACAAACCGTTTCTGGACATTCAGCCGAGTGATGCAGCCATCAGCGACCGAGCTGTTCATTACATCATGAAACACAGAGGTAACACACACACACACACACACACACACACACACACGGTGGCACGGTGGTGACATCATCTTGACATCACCTGTCGTCATGTTCAGGTGCCAGAACACGGGCATCCATCGCCGTCTCTGTATTCGATCACTCCAACCCGTTCAAACGAGGAGCTGTGACCTCCGACCCCCCGACCTCAGGACCATCTTCATCCAGCCTGCTGGGACCGCTAAACCTGCACATGTACAGGTACCACAGTCCACCACAGACCACCACAGACCACCACAGTCCTCTACAGTCCACCACAGTCCACCACAGACCACCACAGACCACCACAGTCCTCTACAGTCCACCACAGTCCACCACAGTCCACCACAGACCACCACAGACCACCACAGACCACCACAGTCCTCTACAGTCCACCACAGTCCACCACAGTCCACCACAGACCACCACAGACCACCACAGACCACCACAGTCCTCCACAGTCCACCACAGTCCACCACAGACCACCACAGTCCACCACAGTCCTCTACAGTCCACCACAGACCACCACAGTCCACCACAGTCCACCACAGACCTCTACAGTCCACCACAGTCTACCATAGTCCTCTACAGTCTACCACAGACCACCACAGTCCTCTACAGTCCACCACAGATTACCACAGTCTACTACAGACCACCACAGACCACCACAGTCCACCACAGACCACCACAGTCCACCACAGTCCTCTACAGTCCACCACAGACCACCACAGTCCACCACAGTCCAGTCCTGGTTCAAGTCTGACCCTGTGTCCTCTCCTCCAGTCAAGCCCTCCCCTCGTCGTCTCCTGCTGAGAGCTCTTACATCACTTCCTGTATCGAGGAGGACGAGCAGGAGCACGAGACCAGCAGCCAGCCCTCCATGAGTACGTAGCACACTACATGTCCCATGATGCACAACACCTGCACCTGACCTTGTTGTAGTCTCTTGTACATGCCTGTTTTTCCGTTTTGCTCTAGTACTTTCTGTAAATAATGTACACTGTGTTAGTACTTTCTGTAAATAATGTACACTGTGTTAGTACTTTCTGTAAATGTGTACACTGTGTTAGTACTTTCTGTAAATGTGTACACTGAACACCGCTGCTGTAATAAGTGAATTTCCCCGTTGTGGGATCAATAAAGTATTATCTTATCTTATCTTATCTTATGCACCTGGCCTATATGTCCCATGATGCACCTGAGCTCAGAGTCTAAAGCCCTACTCACACCGGGCGCGCCGTGGAGCGTCTCTCCGTGCTGCAGCGCTGTCATTCCGTAGCTAAACCGCGTCCTTTCAAAATAAAACACAATACGCAGTTCATGTAGCTTTTTACAACTTCACATCAACGTTACGTCATGACCGGTGGCACCAGGTGATCAAAGGGTCTCAACGTGACCGACGAGAGACTGACAACACACAATGATTTATTTATAATCTCCTCCACGTCGGAGAAGCAAAGTCAGCTGTTTGTTGTTGTTTTCTTTATGCACTGTTTGTCGCGGGGTCTCGTGTACGTCCAGGATTCTCGTGTGAATACGACCGGTTCATTGCGCTGCCGCCACGCTCCGGTGTGATTGACGCCGGGCAGAGGACGGAGTTAAACCGTAGCGCAGCGCTTCACGCCGCTTCTGTGCCCGGTGAAAGTCCCACAAACATTTCTCATTTCTCTTGCAGCCACGGAGAGTTCTGGTTCGTCATCTCGGTGTCTCTCCGGCTCCACCGGCTCCGACAGCGGCTGCGTCTCTTCCAACCTCCAGGAGGCGCTGCTCGAAGAGAGCAGCCCTCACAGCATACACTGCTTCTCCTCTAACAACAAACAGCACCTCAAGTACAATTCACCTGTGAGTTCACCTGAAACATAACCTGTCCACCCGCCCACCTGTTTATGTGTTTTACCTGTTCACCTGTTTTTCTCAGAAAGCAGCTCCGGTCATCAGCCCAGCCACCATTGTGTAAGTCAGCTGACCTGATGGATTTGACTGTAAGTAAACACCTGAACACACCTGAACACACTTAAACTCACCTGAACACACCTGAACTCACATGAACTCACCTGAACATACCTAAACACCTGAACACACCTGAACACACTTAAACTCACCTGAACAAACCTGAACACACTTAAACTCACCTGAACATACCTGAACATACCTAAACACCTGAACACACCTGAACACCCCTGAACACACCTAAACTCACATGAATTTACCTGAACACACCTGAACATACCTAAACACCTGAACACACCTGAACACACCTGAACACACCTAAACTCACATGAATTTTCCTGAACATACCTAAACACCTGAACACACCTGAACACACCTAAACACCTGAACACACCTGAACACACCTAAACACCTGAACACACCTAAACACCTGAACACACCTGAACATACCTGAACACACCTAAACTCACATGAATTTTCCTGAACATACCTAAACACCTGAACACACCTGAACACACCTAAACACCTGAACACACCTGAACATACCTGAACACACCTGAACACACCTGAACATACCTAAACACCTGAACATACCTGAACACACCTGAACACACCTAAACTCACATGAATTTACCTGAACATACCTGAACATACCTAAACACCTGAACACACCTGAACATACCTGAACACACCTGAACACACCTAAACTCACATGAATTTACCTGAACATACCTGAACATACCTAAACACCTGAACACACCTGAACATACCTGAACACACCTGAACACACCTGAACATACCTGAACACACCTGAACACACCTGAACATACCTGAACACACCTGAACATACCTGAACATACCTGAACACACCTGAACATACCTGAACACACCTGAACACACCTGAACTCACCTGAACACACCTGAACATACCTGAACACACCTGAACACACCTGAACACACCTAAACACACCTAAACACACCTAAACACACCTAAACACACCTAAACACACCTAAACACACCTAAACACACCTGAACACACCTAAACTCACATGAACTCACCTAAACACACCTAAACACACCTGAACACACCTAAACATACCTAAACATACCTGAACTCACCTGAATACACCTGAACATACCTGAACACACCTGAACTCACCTGAACACACATGAACATACCTGAACACACATGAACATACCTGAACACACCTGAACTCACCTGAACACACCTAAACACACCTAAACATACCTAAACATACCTGAACTCACCTGAATACACCTGAACATACCTGAACACACCTGAACTCACCTGAACACACATGAACATACCTGAACACACATGAACATACCTGAACTCACCTGAACACACCTGAACACACATGAACACACCTGAACACACCTGAACACACCTGAACTCACCTGAACACACCTGAACTCACCTGAACTCACCTGAACACACCTGAACACACCTGAACACACCTGAACACACCTGAACTTACCTGAACATACCTGAACATACCTAAACTCACCTGAACACACCTGAACTCACCTGAACTCACCTGAACACACCTGAACATACCTGAACACACCTGAACACACCTGAACTCACCTGAACACACCTGAACTCACCTGAACTCACCTGAACACACCTGAACACACCTGAACTCACCTGAACTCACCTGAACACACCTGAACACACCTGAACTCACCTGAACTCACCTGAACACACCTGAACTCACCTGAACACACCTGTACTCACCTGAACACAGAGTAGACACAAAAACATGAAATTCAAATCCATAAAAAAACGTTACAACTTTATTGACTGAGATTGCATCGTACTAAAACTGTCTCTCTGTCTGTCTGTCTCTCTGTCTGTCTGTCTCTCTGTCTGTCTGTCTCTCTGTCTCTCTGTCTCTCACAGGTCGTGTCTTCCTGCTGCAGTTCTTCTCTTTGTTATTTTGTCTCTGGACTTTGTTCTGTAAATATTGTGTTAGAGTTCAGAGCGTCTGTAGTTTTGTAGTTCTGTAGTTCGACTCTCAGCTGCTCTTGTTGTTGTTCTGATCCAGAGTCAGTCTGAGCTGGACTAACTGTATGTGTGTAAATAAACACAGCTGAGCGTCTGCTGGTACTTTTCCTACTGAACAATAAAACTGAGGGTGAACAAAGAAACCGGCTGCAGTCTGTTCATGGTCGTGACGCCACGTGACGTCGCATGTATGTGAACGTTTACACTTTCAAAAGTTTTTTTCTCCCTGACCAGCTGCAGTTCACTTCTTTCCAGTTTCCTCCTCAACAGAACCAGTAGAACCAGAACCCTGGTCCAGAGGAGGAGAGGAGGAGTGAGGGGGCCAAGCCACAGGACCTCTGTCTCCAGGACACACAGGAAGTGGAGTTAACACAACGTGTCACAGTCTCCGCCCACTCACCTTCATCACCAAGAGATGCTGGCTGCAGACCTCCACTGTCAGGCCCGGAAATGCAAGGATCGACTTCACTGCGCCACAATGACGTTTAGAGCTTGACGTCGACTAGTCGCTAATCGAGAGAGGGCTGGCTCAATTCGTGGCAGCGGCAGCTAGTCGTGGCATTTCCGGTGCCAGCTGCCACCGGAGCTGGTGGAACAGCTGATCCCGGGTCTGCAGCCCTTAGGTAACCGTTACCTGGCTGTCCCAGTGACAAGCACGCTGCTGGTAAAACCATCACCCAGCGCACGGAGATGCGCTCGTGTTCCTGCAAACCAGGACCCAAAAACGTGAACTGACTGAGCAGGACTGTGACGGTGACTCGGCTGCAGGTGTTGTGTTGTTTTCCTCCCAAATTGTTTTGTTCAGTATTTTGTTTCCCGCTATGGGAGACGTAGCTTTACGTGCAGATATGTTACTGTGACATTTAACAGCTGAGTTGCTGCTTGTTTTTACTTTATGCAGCTGTGCATTGTCAGTCAATGCAGATTATTGCAGAGCATTCCCTCCTGCTGAGACTTTAATTACTGAAAATATCAAGCACACCCCGACTTCCATATTAGTGTCGACTTAAAAAAATCTCAAGTCGTGCAACCCATATATGCACCTCACAGAGCGCAGGGCGAACAGCTTCCCATGGCTCAAAGATGAAAAATAATAAATAGAAATAAATCCTCCACCCCAAAAAACGTCATCACTTCCAGCCAGGTGCCTCTTCATCACTGCTCGACATCACCTGACCTGAGGACGAGACCAGTCTGCTGGTCTCAATCTGGATCTGGTCTGGGTCTGGCCTGGGTCTAATCTAAATCTGGGTCTGGATCTGGTCTGGGTCTTGTCTGCTGGTCTGGATCTGTTCTGGTTCTGGTCTGCTGGTCGGGATCTGGTCTGCTGGTCTGAGGACTCCTGCAGAGATGTGGGCGGGGACTTCCTGACATGCTGCAGGTGAGTGTTTTTGTTTGGTACGATCAGGTACAGTCAGGTATGATCAGGTACAGTCAGGTATGGTCAGGTACAGTCAGTACAGTCAGGTATGATCAGGTACAGTCAGGTATGATCAGGTACAGTCAGGTATGGTCAGGTACAGTCAGGTACAGTCAGGTATGATCGGGTACAGTCAGGTACAGTCAGGTACAGTCAGGTACAGTCAGGTACAGTCAGGTACAGTCAGGTATGATCAGGTACAGTCAGGTATGATCAGGTACAGTCAGGTATGATCGGGTACAGTCAGGTACAGTCAGGTATGATCGGGTACAGTCAGGTACAGTCAGGTATGATCAGGTACAGTCAGGTACAGTCAGGTACAGTCAGGTATGATCAGGTACAGTCAGGTATGATCAGGTACAGTCAGGTACGGTCAGGTACAGTCAGGTATGATCAGGTACAGTCAGGTACAGTCAGGTATGATCAGGTACAGTCAGGTATGATCAGGTACAGTCAGGTACAGTCAGGTATGATCAGGTACAGTCAGGTATGGTCAGGTACAGTCAGGTACAGTCAGGTATGATCAGGTACAGTCAGGTATGATCGGGTACAGTCAGGTACAGTCAGGTATGATCAGGTACAGTCAGGTACAGTCAGGTATGATCAGGTACAGTCAGGTACGGTCAGGTACAGTCAGGTACGATCAGGTACAGTCAGGTATGATCAGGTACAGTCAGGTACAGTCAGGTATGATCAGGTACAGTCAGGTATGATCAGGTACAGTCAGGTACAGTCAGGTATGATCAGGTACAGTCAGGTACAGTCAGGTATGATCAGGTACAGTCAGGTATGATCGGGTACAGTCAGGTACAGTCAGGTACAGTCAGGTATGATCAGGTACAGTCAGGTACAGTCAGGTATGATCAGGTACAGTCAGGTATGATCAGGTACAGTCAGGTATGATCAGGTACAGTCAGGTACAGTCAGGTACGATCAGGTACAGTCAGGTATGATCAGGTACAGTCAGGTACAGTCAGGTATGATCAGGTACAGTCAGGTATGATCAGGTACAGTCAGGTACAGTCAGGTATGATCAGGTACAGTCAGGTACAGTCAGGTATGATCAGGTACAGTCAGGTATGATCAGGTACAGTCAGGTACAGTCAGGTATGATCAGGTACAGTCAGGTACAGTCAGGTATGATCAGGTACAGTCAGGTATGATCAGGTACAGTCAGGTATGATCAGGTACAGTCAGGTACAGTCAGGTATGATCAGGTACAGTCAGGTATGATCAGGTACAGTCAGGTACAGTCAGGTACGATCGGGTACAGTCAGGTATGATCAGGTACAGTCAGGTACAGTCAGGTATGATCAGGTACAGTCAGGTATGATCAGGTACAGTCAGGTACAGTCAGGTATGATCAGGTACAGTCAGGTACAGTCAGGTATGATCGGGTACAGTCAGGTATGATCAGGTACAGTCAGGTATGATCAGGTACAGTCAGGTATGATCAGGTACAGTCAGGTATGATCGGGTACAGTCAGGTACAGTCAGGTACAGTCAGGTATGATCAGGTACAGTCAGGTATGATCAGGTACAGTCGGGTATGATCGGGTACAGTCAGGTACAGTCAGGTATGATCAGGTACAGTCAGGTATGATTGGGTACAGTCAGGTACAGTCAGGTATGATCAGGTACAGTCAGGTATGATCAGGTACAGTCAGGTATGATCGGGTACAGTCAGGTACAGTCAGGTACAGTCAGGTACAGTCAGGTATGATCAGGTACAGTCAGGTACAGTCAGGTATGATCGGGTACAGTCAGGTACAGTCAGGTATGATCGGGTACAGTCAGGTACAGTCAGGTATGATCGGGTACAGTCAGGTACAGTCAGGTATGATCAGGTACAGTCAGGTATGATCAGGTACAGTCAGGTATGATTGGGTACAGTCGGGTATGATCGGGTACAGTCAGGTACAGTCAGGTATGATCAGGTACAGTCAGGTATGATCAGGTACAGTCAGGTATGATCAGGTACAGTCAGGTATGATTGGGTACAGTCAGGTACAGTCAGGTATGATCAGGTACAGTCAGGTATGATCAGGTACAGTCAGGTACAGTCAGGTATGATCAGGTACAGTCAGGTATGATCAGGTACAGTCAGGTACAGTCAGGTATGATCAGGTACAGTCAGGTATGATCAGGTACAGTCAGGTATGATCAGGTACAGTCAGGTACAGTCAGGTATGATCAGGTACAGTCAGGTATGATCAGGTACAGTCAGGTATGATCAGGTACAGTCAGGTATGATCAGGTACAGTCAGGTACAGTCAGGTACAGTCAGGTACAGTCAGGTATGATCAGGTACAGTCGGGTATGATCAGGTACAGTCAGGTATGATCAGGTACAGTCGGGTATGATCAGGTGATGGGGTCCAGGTGTGCTGTCGGGTAAAGCAGATGTTTGTTGTTTTATTTTAAAAACAAATGACAGCTGATAGAAAAAGTTTTTTATTGGACGCTCAGCTGTGATGACATCACAGAGCAGAAAGTGGAAGACGTTTTCACACCATCATGACGTTCTTCATCAAACCCCTCAGAACCTTTTAAGTTCTGTTAGAACATCGGGTCCTGATCAGAACCTTCATCTGTTTGACCCTCATTAATATTCACCACCTCATTAATATTCACCACCTCATTAATATTCACCACAATTAAAACAAACGAGTTTAAACTCTGAAATAAAAAACAAACTTCCTGTTTGCATAGCTTCAAACATTATGACTTCATGTGACATCACTTCCTGTACAACACAGGAAGTGATGTCACGTTTTCAGCTCATTCAAAACAAAAATGAAAAAACTTTGATTGTTGAAGCAGAAAAAAAGTTAAAGTGCAGTTGAAAGTTAATTAACATATTGATGGATGTGAACGAAGCTGATTATAATACTGCTGCAGGCTGTAAAACATTTTACAATAAACTGATTTAAATGACGCATCAGTGAATTAATATTCATAATTATATTTTCAGTCAAATTTAAAAACATTTGAAATAAATTCATCGAAGTTCGACACGTCATTTAAATTCAAGGTTCCCACATGTTCACAATGAGCAGAACATCAAGGTTTAAGGACTTTCAAGGACCTGTGGGAGACCTGGGATTGTTTTCAAGGAGACCCATGAAACACTTTGTAACCCCCTTAGGAACACGAACAGAACGTTTTAAGACACACTGGAACATTTCTTACAAAAATAAAAGCTCAAACTTTTCAAAATAAAAAGACAGTCGGCTGTTAAAGACACAAGATAATACAAAAATACAGAAAAACACAAACGTCACGTTTGTCTGCAGCTGATCGTCAGAGAAACATCTCGTGTGTTTCCTTGGTTACCACAGCAATGTGCTGCAGCCACGCCACAAAAACATGCCACTGTCACATGACAACAAAAAAATCATCATCGTCGGGATGGTGAAGCAGCGACTCGTCTGAAGATCAGCTGCAGATTACTGATGAATAATTCATGAGTTAAATACTTGATGATGTCATACTGCCATGAAATCATTTATAAAAGTTTCAATTATTAATTAATTTGATCATTTGACTTCATATCATAAAATTATATTTAATAATCAAACAAACTTTGATTATCGCTGCTGAAGTGAAACAAAAACAGACACACGATGACATCACACAATGATGTCATGCTCTTTTTTTTCATAACATTTTCCTTCGTTAAAAAACATTTTCTAAATGCTGCGTTTGAGTCTCTGCTGAGCGGACGGCAGTGAGTTAAAAAGAGGAGAAGGAGGACGAGGAGGAGGGCATGCAGGAAGTAAAGAGAAAGATTTGAGCCGATTGAGAAGCAGAGAAACTTCCCTGAAAGTCTGAAGTGATTTTCTTCTTCATGTTTCCATAGGTTTGTTCCTCCTGCAGGAGGAGGAGGAGTAGGAGGAGCAACCCTGAGGCGAGGCTCCGCCTACAGCAGCGTACACCTAAAGAAACTCTTTTTCGAGCGAGGCTCTGTGATCTTGACGGGCCCGCCTCCTCCTGAAGGATTGTTATCGTTCTACAGGAAACACAGAGAGGTCAAAGGTCGCACAGGTCACCATGACAACAAGCTCACAAACTCGTCCCGACGTATAAACTATCTCGTCGTATAAACTCGTCCCGTCGTATAAACTCGTCCCGTCATATAAACTATCTCGTCGTACAAACTATCTCGTCGTATAAACTCGTCCCGTCGTATAAACTATCTCGTCGTATAAACTCCTCCTGTCGTATAAACTATCTCGTCGTATAAACTATCTCGTCGTATAAACTATCTCGTCGTATAAACTCGTCCCGTCGTATAAACTATCTCGTCGTATAAACTATCTCGTCGTATAAACTCGTCCCGTCGTATAAACTATCTCGTCGTATAAACTCCTCCTGTCGTATAAACTATCTCGTCGTATAAACTCCTCCTGTCGTATAAACTATCTCGTCGTATAAACTCCTCCTGTCGTATAAACTATCTCGTCGTATAAACTATCTCGTCGTATAAACTATCTCGTCGTATAAACTATCTCGTCGTATAAACTATCTCGTCGTATAAACTCCTCCTGTCGTATAAACTCCTCCTGTCGTATAAACTATCTCGTCGTATAAACTATCTCGTCGTATAAACTATCTCGTCGTATAAACTATCTCGTCGTATAAACTCCTCCTGTCGTATAAACTATCTCGTCGTATAAACTATCTCGTCGTATAAACTATCTCGTCGTATAAACTATCTCGTCGTATAAACTCCTCCTGTCGTATAAACTCCTCCTGTCGTATAAACTCGTCGTGTCGTATAAACTCGTCTTGTCGTGTCGTATAAACTATCTCGTCGTATAAACTATCTCGTCGTATAAACTCCTCCTGTCGTATAAACTCCTCCTGTCGTATAAACTCCTCCTGTCGTATAAACTCGTCGTGTCGTATAAACTCGTCGTGTCGTACAAACTTGTCTTGTCGTATAAACTCTGTTTTTGATCTCACCATTTTTCTGTTGAGTCTGGTCATGATGTCTCTGCCGAGTGTGAAGAACGCCTGTGGAGGAAACATTAAAATATATGAATTGTTTCTTTAACTTAATGAATTATAAAAATATAAATAAGAAATATTATGAATGAACTCACTTCCTCCACGTTGAGGCTCGACTTTGCGCTGGTTTCTAAGAACTTGATGCCGTAATCGATCGCCAGCTGATCAACAAGAAGTTTTTATGTTGGTTCTTTGATTTATTCAACCAAAACTTTATTTATAAAACAACCAAACTCAGTGATAAAGGACACACACAAGGACACACACGAGGACACACGAGGACACACACAAGGACACACACGAGGACACACACGAGGACACACGAGGACACACACGAGGACACACAAGGACACACACAAGGACACACACAAGGACACACACCTTCTCTCCTCTCTCTTTGGACACTTGTCTTTTGTCGTTCATGTCACATTTGTTTCCCAGAATCATTCTCTCCACATCTGAAGACGCATGCTGAAAACATGGAGGCAAAGGTCAATCCATCAGGTAACATCAATAGAAGTCAATACAGATCAATTGAAGTCAATAGAGATCAATAGAAGTCAATAGAGATCAATAGAGATCAATAGAAGTCAATAGAGATCAATAGAAGTCAATACAGATCAATAGAAGTCAATAGAGATCAATAGAAGTCAATACAGATCAATAGAAGTCAATACAGATCAATTGAAGTCAATAGAGATCAATAGAGATCAATAGAAGTCAATAGAGATCAATAGAAGTCAATACAGATCAATAGAAGTCAATACAGATCAATAGAAGTCAATACAGATCAATAGAAGTCAATACAGATCAATAGAAGTCAATACAGATCAATAGAAGTCAATAGAGATCAATAGAAGTCAATACAGATCAATAGAAGTCAATAGAGATCAATAGAAGTCAATACAGATCAATAGAAGTCAATACAGATCAATAGAAGTCAATAGAGATCAATAGAAGTCAATACAGATCAATAGAAGTCAATAGAGATCAATAGAAGTCAATACAGATCAATTGAAGTCAATAGAGATCAATAGAGATCAATAGAAGTCAATAGAAGTCAATACAGATCAATAGAAGTCAATACAGATCAATAGAAGTCAATACAGATCAATAGAAGTCAATAGAGATCAATAGAAGTCAATAGAGATCAATAGAAGTCAATACAGATCAATTGAAGTCAATAGAGATCAATAGAGATCAATAGAAGTCAATAGAGATCAATAGAAGTCAATTCAGATCAATAGAAGTCAATACAGATCAATAGAAGTCAATACAGATCAATAGAAGTCAATAGAGATCAATAGAAGTCAATACAGATCAATTGAAGTCAATAGAGATCAATAGAAGTCAATACAGATCAATAGAAGTCAATAGAGATCAATAGAAGTCAATAGAGATCAATAGAAGTCAATAGAGATCAATAGAAGTCAATAGAGATCAATAGAAGTCAATAGAGATCAATAGAAGTCAATAGAGATCAATTGAAGTCAATAGAGATCAATAGAAGTCAATAGAGATCAATAGAAGTCAATAGAGATCAATAGAAGTCAATAGAGATCAATAGAAGTCAATAGAGATCAATAGAAGTCAATAGAGATCAATAGTTCTGGTCTCGTTCTGGCCACACGGTGGCGTCTGTATCAGGTCTTCACTTCTGTCCATGAGGACACATGTTGTTTATCTTTATACAGTCTGATGACGTCATGTCGTGACATCATGTGACGTCATGTTACGTCATGTGACGTCATGTGACGTCATGTCGTGACATCATGTTACGTCATGTGATACCTCCTCGATGTTTCGTATCCAGTTCCTGATGTTATCAAAGGACTTCTCGTTAGTGATGTCATAGACCAGCATGATGCCCTGAACACAAAGACAGGAAGTGACATCAGCACAGATGAATCACTCTCACTCTGTGTGACTGACAGCTGGCCTGTCCAATAGCAGAGCAGTGAGGGGGCGTGTCTCACCATGGCTCCTCTGTAATAGGCTGTGGTGATCGTCCGGAACCTCTCCTGACCCGCGGTGTCCCTGCAGGAAGCAGAACATTTACAGAACGCTCACAGAACACTCACAGAACGCTCACAGAACATTCACAGAACATTCACAGAACGCTCACAGAACATTCACAGAACGTTCACAGAACATTTACAGAACGCTCACAGAACATTCACAGAACACTCACAGAACACTCACAGAACGCTCACAGAACATTCACAGAACATTCACAGAACGCTCACAGAACATTCACAGAACGTTCACAGAACATTTACAGAACGCTCACAGAACATTCACAGAACACTCACAGAACATTCACAGAACATTCACAGAACACTCACAGAACACTCACAGAACGCTCACAGAACATTCACAGAACATTCACAGAACGCTCACAGAACATTCACAGAACGTTCACAGAACATTTACAGAACGCTCACAGAACATTCACAGAACACTCACAGAACGCTCACAGAACATTCACAGAACGCTCACAGAACATTTACAGAACGCTCACAGAACATTCACAGAACGCTCACAGAACATTCACAGAACACTCACAGAACATTCATAGAACGTTCACAGAACACTCACAGAACATTCACAGAACGCTCACAGAACATTCACAGAACACTCACAGAACATTCACAGAACACTCACAGAACGCTCACAGAACATTCACAGAACATTCACAGAACACTCACAGAACATTCACAGAACACTCACAGAACGCTCACAGAACATTCACAGAACATTCACAGAACGTTCACAGAACATTCACAGAACGTTCACAGAACATTTACAGAACGCTCACAGAACGCTCACAGAACATTCACAGAACACTCACAGAACATTCACAGAACGCTCACAGAACATTCACAGAACGCTCACAGAACATTTACAGAACGTTCACAGAACGCTCACAGAACATTCACAGAACATTTACAGAACGCTCACAGAACATTCACAGAACGCTCACAGAACATTCACAGAACACTCACAGAACATTCACAGAACGTTCACAGAACGCTCACAGAACATTTACAGAACGCTCACAGAACGCTCACAGAACATTTACAGAACGCTCACAGAACATTCACAGAACGCTCACAGAACGCTCACAGAACATTCACAGAACGCTCACAGAACATTCACAGAACGCTCACAGAACATTCACAGAACATTCGCAGAACACTCATAAAACATTCACAGAACATTGACAGAAAATTGACAGAACGCTCATAGAACATTGACAGAACATTCACATAACACTCACAGAACACTCACAGAACGCTCACAGAACGCTTAGTTAGCTGGTATCGATCTTTATTGATCTCTGATCAGCTCACCATATCTGCAGTTTGATTTTCTTCCCGTCGAGTTCGATCGTTCTGATTTTAAAATCAATTCCTGAAACACAGAAAAACATCAAACATGTTAGAACTGAGTGAACTTCATCACACGCCTGCAGCACTCGTGTCGTAGACAGAGGTCTGAGTCATGATACAATAAATACACTGGCAGCAGTAGTAGTGTGTGTACTGTAGTCAGGATGTTGGTGTACCACCGTGTACACTGAGTATTCTCCTTTCTTCTGACGTTAAACTAAATCTTCATGTTGACGCATCTTCTCCTCGACACCTCCTGAAAACTAGGCGGGTGGAGTAGTCTCTGAGGTGCGTTTGTGTTGGTCAGCTGACTGGGCGTGTCTCCGTGTGTCATACAGGATATTTTTAAGTTTCCTGTTTCTGGCAAAACGTTTCCAAGAAGTCTCACAACTTTGTTTCCTCCCGAGTTTCCTGTTCATGCTCCAGCCGGCTGACACACGTTCAGATCCACTGAGGACGTCTGAGCTCCTCCAGCACCTCCTCCAGCACCTCCTCCAGCTCCTCCTCCAGCACCTCCTCCAGCACCTCCTCCAGCTCCTCCTCCAGCACCTCCTCCAGCACCTCCTCCAGCACCTCCTCCAGCTCCTCCTCTAGCTCCTCCTCCAGCTCCTCCTCCAGCACCTCCTCCAGCACCTCCTCCAGCACCTCCTCCAGCTCCTCCTCCAGCACCTCCTCCAGCTCCTCCTCCAGCTCCTCCTCCAGCACCTCCTCCGGCACCACCCTGTGAGACCTGTCCAACATGTCACCCATATGACTCAGAGAACTTCAGTGATGCTAAGCTAATGCTCAGTTGTTTACAGTTTAAAATCAGCTGATTCTTCTTCTCCCAGTCAGTCGGCAGGAAGTGAAACCGCTCCAGGACACATCAGGTCAAAGACCTCCACTCCCTGTCCATCAGCTGATCGATGATCAGTCCCTGCTTTGTGATGATCATGGTGGACAGGATCTGGTTCTGGTTTAGTCTTCAGATGAACCGGGCCATTTAGTGTGTCTCACACACTCTCACACACACACACACACAGAGTCAGAGGTCAGCTGACTCTCACGGGACCAGGCATCGGGGTAACAGAGCGTCCTCTGTCTGACTGTACTAGCAGCAAAGGATTGTGGGTTTTCATGTCACATTCATGGAGGTCCAGCTGAAGAGACACATCATCATGACATCACTGATGACATCATCATGACATCACTGTGATGGAGGTGTGACTCATTACTGTTCATAACACACACACTTCCTGTTTGTCAGTGATATGTAACAATACAGTCAGTTTGTTTACAGTCAGTCTGTTTACAGTCAGTCTGTTTACAGTCAGTCTGTTTACAGTCAGTCAGTTTGTTTACAGTCAGTCAGTTTACAGTCTGTTTACAGTCTGTTTACAGTCAGTCAGTTTACAGTCAGTCTTTACAGTCAGTTTGTTTACAGTCAGTCAGTTTACAGTCAGTGTTTACAGTCAGTCCGTTTACAGTCAGTTTGTTTACAGTCAGTTGTTTACAGTCAGTTTGTTTACAGTCAGTCTGTTTACAGTCAGTCTGTTTACAGTCAGTTTGTTTATTTACAGTCAGTCAGTTTACAGTCAGTTTGTTTACAGTCAGTTTGTTTACAGTCAGTTTGTTTACAGTCAGTCTGTTTACAGTCAGTCTGTTTACAGTCAGTTTGTTTATTTACAGTCAGTCAGTTTACAGTCAGTTTGTTTACAGTCAGTCTGTTTACAGTCAGTTTGTTTACAGTCAGTTTGTTTACAGTCAGTTTTTTTACAGTCAGTTTACAGTCAGTTTGTTTACAGTCAGTTTGTTTACAGTCGGTTTGTTTACAGTCAGTCTGTTTACAGTCAGTATGTTTACAGTCAGTTGTTTACAGTCAGTTTGTTTACAGTCAGTTTGTTTACAGTCAGTCTGTTTACAGTCAGTATGTTTACAGTCAGTCTGTTTACAGTCAGTATGTTTACAGTCAGTCAGTTTACAATCAGTCTGTTTACAGTTTGTTTACAGTCAGTCTGTTTACAGTCAGTCTGTTTACAGTCAGTCAGTTTACAGTCAGTCTGTTTACAGTCAGTTTACAGTCAGTTTGTTTACAGTCAGTTGTTTACAGTCAGTCTGTTTACAGTCAGTTTGTTTACAGTCAGTAGTTTACAGTCAGTATGTTTACAGTCGTTTACAGTCAGTCCGTTTACAGTCAGTCGTTTACAGTCAGTTTGTTTACAGTCAGTCTGTCTACAGTCAGTCTGTCTACAGTCAGTCTGTCTACAGTCAGTCTGTCTACAGTCAGTCTGTGTACAGTCAGTCTGTCTACAGTCAGTCTGTGTACAGTCAGTAGTTTACAGTCAGTTTGTTTACAGTCAGTCTGTTTACAGTCAGTATGTTTACAGTCAGTGTTTACAGTCAGTAGTTTACAGTCAGTCTGTTTACAGTCTGTTTACAGTCAGTCTTTACAGTCAGTAGTTTACAGTCAGTTGTTTACAGTCAGTTTGTTTACAGTCAGTTTACAGTCAGTCAGTTTACAGTCAGTCTGTCTACAGTCAGTCAGTCTACAGTCAGTCTGTTTACAGTCAGTTGTTTACAGTCAGTTGTTTACAGTCAGTTGTTTACAGTCTGTTTACAGTCAGTTGTTTACAGTCAGTCTGTTTACAGTCAGTATGTTTACAGTCAGTCTGTTTACAGTCAGTATGTTTACAGTCAGTTGTTTACAGTCAGTTTACAGTCAGTCTGTTTACAGTCAGTCAGTTACAGTCAGTTGTTTACAGTCAGTTTGTTTACAGTCAGTCAGTTTACACTCAGTTTGTTTACAGTCAGTTGTTACATTCAGTAGTTTACAGTGTTTACAGTCAGTCTGTTTACAGTCAGTTTACAGTCAGTTTGTTTACAGTCAGTTTGTTTACAGTCAGTCAGTTTACAGTCAGTTTGTTTACAGTCAGTTTACAGTCAGTCTGTTTACAGTCAGTTTGTTTACAGTCAGTCAGTTTACAGTCAGTTTGTTTACAGTCAGTATGTTTAGTCTGTTTACAGTCAGTTTGTTTACAGTCAGTCTGTTTACAATCAGTCAGTTTACAGTCAGTTTGTTTACAGTCAGTCTGTTTACAGTCAGTTTGTTTACAGTCAGTCTGTTTACAGTCAGTTTGTTTACAGTCAGTATGTTTAGTCTGTTTACAGTCAGTTTGTTTACAGTCAGTCTGTTTACAATCAGTCAGTTTACAGTCAGTTTGTTTACAGTCAGTCTGTTTACAGTCAGTTTGTTTACAGTCAGTCTGTTTACAGTCAGTTTGTTTACAGTCAGTTTACAGTCAGTCAGTTTACAGTCAGTATGTTTACAGTCAGTCTGTTTACAGTCAGTTTGTTTACAGTCAGTTTGTTTACAGTAAGTCTATTTACAGTCAGTCTGTTTACAGTCAGTTTACAGTCAGTCAGTTTACAGTCAGTATGTTTACAGTCAGTCTGTTTACAGTCAGTTTGTTTACAGTCAGTTTACAGTCAGTCTGTTTACAGTCAGTTTGTTTACAGTCAGTTCACAGTAAGTCTATTTACAGTCAGTCTGTTTACAGACAGTTTACAGTCAGTCAGTTTACAGTCAGTCTGTTTACAGTCAGTCAGTTTACAGTCAGTCAGTTTACAGTCAGTCAGTTTACAGTCAGTCTGTTTACAGTCAGTCTGTTTACAGTCAGTTTACAGTCAGTATGTTTACAGTCAGTTTACAGTCAGTCTGTTTACAGTCAGTTTACAGTCAGTCAGTTTACAGTCAGTCAGTTTACAGTCAGTCTGTTTACAGTCAGTCAGTTTACAGTCAGTCAGTTTACAGTATGTTTACAGTCAGTCAGTTTACAGTCAGTCAGTTTACAGTCAGTCTGTTTACAGTCAGTCTGTTTACAGTCAGTTTACAGTCAGTATGTTTACAGTCAGTTTACAGTCAGTTTACAGTCAGTCAGTTTACAGTCAGTCAGTTTACAGTCAGTCTGTTTACAGTCAGTCAGTTTACAGTCAGTCAGTTTACAGTCAGTTTACAGTCAGTCAGTTTACAGTCAGTCAGTTTACAGTCAGTATGTTTACAGTCAGTATGTTTACAGTCAGTTCACAGTCTGTTTACAGTCAGTCAGTTTACAGTCAGTCAGTTTACAGTCAGTATGTTTACAGTCAGTATGTTTACAGTCAGTTCACAGTCTGTTTACAGTCAGTCAGTTTACAGTCAGTCTGTTTACAGTCAGTCAGTTTACAGTCAGTCAGTTTACAGTCAGTTTACAGTCAGTCAGTTTACAGTCAGTCAGTTTACAGTCAGTATGTTTACAGTCAGTTTGTTTACAGTCAGTCTGTGTCAGTGGATCGATCAGTTGATTGACACCTGATCAGTCTTGGGGTCAAAGGTCACCTGGCGCTAACCCTGTACCCCCTGAACGCTTCACTGTCCCGGTCAGCTGCGTCAGCTCCGTGGCTAACACCCCGGCAGCCCGCCTCCGGCAGCCCGCCTCCGGCAGCCCGATCCCTGGCCGCTGGGCTCGGGTTACGGCCCCGTTAGACTCACCGATGGTGGAGATGAAGGTGGTGTTGAAGGCGTCCTCGCTGAACCGGAACAGCAGGCAGGTCTTCCCGACGCCGCTGTCCCCGATCAGCAGCAGCTTGAACAGATAGTCGTACGTCTTCGCCATTTTCCCGCCTTTGTCCCGGAGACGTCACGGAGCTCCGTCCGCCTCGCAGACACCGACAGCCGGCCACACTCTGCTGGACGCTGGGCTGACAGAACACTGGACCGGACAGCACCGACACAGTACCGACAGGGAGCCGGAAACGGCTTCAAGCTCCACTCAATGCACTGCAACACATCCGGAGGTTTTCAGAATAAAACTCCAGAAAAATAAAAGCTGTCTTTGTTTTTTTACATTTATAAATTATGAATGAAATTATTAAAGTGGGTAATTTTAAGCTGTTTGTGTATAAAGTTTATTATGAGGTTGACTTTAAATATTCTATAATGTGATTATATAAATAAATATAAAATGTTGAAGCTCGTTTTCTTCTTCAGCTTCTGTAGTGTTGCCATGGAGATGCAGAGTGGTGTGACGTCATGCTTTACATGCATGATTGGAGATGACCAATCAGGTGCCCCGGTCTGAATTCTTTTGTTTTGTGACGTCACTGTGACGCAACCTCATTAACTTTAAGATCTTTTATTTTGAAGGTGAAGCTGCCTCGTGTTCCGGTCTGTCTCTGGTAACTTGTCACAGGAAACCAGGGGCGTGTCCACGTGACGTCACTGTCCGGGTGAGACTTTTACTGTTTAAAAAAAGTTTTAATGAAAAAAAAAAACTTATTTCTTAAATACATGAACGTCACTTCCGTTTCCTGATTGATGTTCACTTCGTGTTTTAAACTTTTCTGAAAACTTGTCTGCAGTCAGCTGACTGTGACGTCATCAGAACGGAAGCTGAGGCCAATGGAAAGCCAGCTGACCTCATGACTCCGCCCCTCATTAGCATAATGAAGGTTTAAAGATGAATAAATTAATTGAAATGAGCTTTGAATTATTTTGTAGTTTAGCCTAACTCATTCAAAATTTATTGGACAGTTTGTTTATGTTTGGACCTCTGTCAGCCAATAAGAAGAGAGAACAGCAGCGTCACTTCCTGTAACATTAAGTCAGGATCTCCAGGCCTCCTTAAACATCTAATTCAAGGACTTTCAAGGCCCAGTGCCTTTAAATTCAAGGAGAACAGAGTGACTGTCTGCATCTGACAGACAGACAGACAGACAGACAGACAGACAGACAGATGAGAGAGAGACAGGTAGACAGACAGACAGACAGACAGACACACACACAGACACACAGACAGATAGAGACACACAGACAGACACACAGACAGACAGACAGGTTGTTTATCATTCATATTTTTATTTTTTCTGTCAGACTGCAAACAGGAAACAGGAAATAAATAACTCAACCTTTCAGTTAATTAACGGTTAAAAAATAGTAAATATTCAAAATGTCTGACGTCAGAGTTCATTAATATTCAGATATGGTTATTAACACGTTCTTGTTACTATGACGTCAGAACCCTCAGGAAATGATGATGCCACTCTTGGTCATGTGACATTTGTGCGTATGTTACTGTAAATGTTTACTGCGACAGAAGCCCCGCCCCCTCCACACATGGTCCCGCCCCTCCATACCTGGCCCCTCCTCCTCCACACAACAAAAAACACTTTCTATGTGAGTGCAGCTCGGCCTGGCCCGGCTCGGCTCGGCTCGGCCTGGCCCGGCTCCCTCAGGGGTTCCGTCTGCAGCTTCAGTCCAGGTCCTGAATACGACGACAGATATCCGCCGTGAACTCTGAACACTTTGAGTTTCCTCCGAGGTCCTTCGTCAGCACCTGAGACACACATGCGGTTTCCATGGTTACCACCTTCAAGCGGTTACTGCATCACATTCAGGTCCTGGTCTAAGGTTCAGGTTCAGATCTGGTCTGGGTCCTGGTCTAAGATTCTGGTTCAGATCTGGTCTGGGTCCTGGTCTAAGGTTCAGGTCTGGCCTGGCCTGGTCTGGGTCCTGGTCTAAGGTTCAGGTCTGGGTCCTGGTCTAAGGTTCAGGTCTGGCCTGGCCTGGCCTGGTCTGGGTCCTGGTCTAAGGTTCAGGTCTGGCCTGGCCTGGTCTGGGTCCTGGTCTAAGGTTCTGACCTTCTTGTCTCTGATGGTGTCAAAGCAGGCCGTCTGGATCTTGTTCCCGTAGTCATGGAGACCCATGTGTCGCAGCATCATGACAGCGCTGAGCAGCAGGGCGGTCGGGTTGGCCAGGTCCATGCCAGCGATGTCAGGGGCGGTGCCGTGGACCTGCAGGTGAACAAACAGGCTGAACACACCTGCAGACAAGAACCTCGTGACTGAACCAGGTCAGTTAAACAAACTAACCGATTCAAAGATGGCGACCCCGTTGGCACCGATGTTGCCACTCGGAGTGACGCCGAGTCCTCCGATGAGCCCGGCACAGAGATCACTGAAACACGAAAAGACGAGACGTTAGACGATGACCCGACACCGGACAGGACCGACTCAGACAGACACCGACCTCAGGATGTCTCCGTATAGGTTTGGCATCACTAGAACATCAAACTGGGTCGGATCTTGAACCATCTGAAAGACCAGAACACCAAGACGAGTCAGAACCACGCATCACTGTTTGTGTCGAGTTAGTATGTGTTCAGGTGTGTTGGTGTGTGTTCAGGTGTGTTCAGGTGTGTTGGTTGTTCAGGTGTGTTGGTGTGTGTTCAGGTGTGTTCAGGTGTGTTGGTATGTGTTCAGGTGTGTTGGTGTGTGTTCAGGTGTGTGGTGTTGTGTTCAGGTGGTGGTGTGTTCAGGTGTGTTGGGTGTGTTCAGGTGTGTTGGGTGTGTTCAGGTGTGTTGGTGTGTGTTCAGGTGTGTTGGTGTGTGTTCAGGTGTGTTCAGGTGTGTTCAGGTGTGTGTTCAGGTGTGTTGGTGTGTGTTCAGGTGTGTTGTGTGTGTGTTCAGGTGTGTTGGTGTGTGTTCAGGTGTGTTCAGGTGTGTTGGTGTGTGTTCAGGTGTGTTGGTATGTGTTCAGGTGTGTTGGTGTGTGTTCAGGTGTGTTGGTGTGTGTTCAGGTGTGTTGGTGTGTGTTCAGGTGTGTTGGTGTGTGTTCAGGTGTGTAGGTGTGTTGGTGTGTGTTCAGGTGTGTTGGTGTGTGTTCAGGTGTGTTGGTGTGTGTTCAGGTGTGTTGGTGTGTGTTCAGGTGTGTTCAGGTGTGTTCAGGTGTGTGTTCAGGTGTGTTGGTGTGTGTTCAGGTGTGTTGGTATGTGTTCAGGTGTGTTGGTATGTGTTCAGGGTGTTGGTGTGTGTGTTCAGTGTGTTGGTGTGTGTTCAGGTGTGTTGGTGTGTGTTCAGGTGTGTTGGTATGTGTTCAGGTGTGTTGGTGTGTGTTCAGGTGTGTTGGTGTGTGTTCAGGTGTGTTGGTATGTGTTCAGGTGTGTTGGTGTGTGTTCAGGTGTGTTGGTGTGTTCAGGTGTGTTGGTGTGTGTTCAGGTGTGTTGGTATGTGTTCAGGTGTGTTGGTGTGTGTTCAGGTGTGTTAGTATGTGTTCAGGTGTGTTGGTATGTGTTCAGGTGTGTTGGTGTGTTCAGGTGTGTTGGTATGTGTTCAGGTGTGTTGGTGTGTGTTCAGGTGTGTTGGTATGTGTTCAGGTGTGTTGGTGTGTGTTCAGGTGTGTTGGTATGTGTTCAGGTGTGTTGGTGTGTGTTCAGGTGTGTTGGTGTGTGTTCAGGTGTGTTGGTGTGTGTTCAGGTGTGTTGGTGTGTGTTCAGGTGTGTTGGTGTGTGTTTCAGTGTGTTGGTGTTGTGTTCAGGTGTGTTGGTGTGTGTTCAGGTGTGTTGGTGTGTGTTCAGGTGGTTGGTGTGTGTCAGGTGTGTTGGTGTGTGTTCAGGTTGGTCAGGTGTGTTGGTGTGTGTTAGGGTGTTGGTGTGTGTTCAGGTGTGTTGGTATGTGTTCAGGTGTGTTGGTGTGTGTTCAGGTGTGTTCAGGTGTGTTGGTGTGTGTTCAGGTGGTTGGTATGTGTTCAGGTGTGGTGTGTGTGTTCAGGTGTGTTGGTGTGTGTTCAGGTGTGTTGGTGTGTGTTCAGGTGTGTTGGTGTGTGTTCAGGTGTGTTCAGGTGTGTTGGTGTGTGTTCAGGTGTGTTGGTGTGTGTTCAGGTGTGTTGGTGTGTGTTCAGGTGTGTTGGTGTGTGTTCAGGTGTGTTCAGGTGTTCAGGTGTGTGTTCAGGTGTGTTGGTGTGTGTTCAGGTGTGTTGGTATGTGTTCAGGTGTGTTGGTATGTGTTCAGGTGTGTTGGTGTGTGTTCAGGTGTGTTGGTGTGTGTTCAGGTGTGTTGGTGTGTGTTCAGGTGTGTTGGTATGTGTTCAGGTGTGTTGGTGTGTGTTCAGGTGTGTTGGTGTGTGTTCAGGTGTGTTGGTGTGTGTTCAGGTGTGTTGGGTGTGTTCAGGTGTGTTGGTATGTTCAGGTGTGTTGGTGTGTGTTCAGGTGTGTTGGTATGTGTTCAGGTGTGTGGTGTGTGTTCAGGTGTGTTAGTATGTGTTCAGGTGGGTGGTGTGTGTTCAGGTGTGTTAGTATGTGTTCAGGTGTGTGGTATGTGTTCAGGTGTGTTGGTGTGTGTTCAGGTGTGTTGGTAGGTGTCAGGTTGGTTGGTGTGTGTTCAGTGTGTTGGTATGTGTTCAGGTGTGTGGTGTGTGTTCAGGTGTGTTAGTATGTTCAGGTGTGTTGGTATGTGTTCAGGTGTGTTGGTGTGTGTTCAGGTGTGTTGGTGTGTGTTCAGGTGTGTTGGGTGTGTTCAGGTGTGTTGGTGTGTGTTCAGGTGTGTTGATGTGTGTTCAGGTGTGTTCAGGTGTGTTGGTGTGTGTTCAGGTGTGTGTTCAGGTGTGTGTTCAGGTGTGTTCAGGTGTGTTCAGGTGTGTTGGTGTGTGTTCAGGTGTGTTGGTGTGTGTTCAGGTGTGTTGGTGTGTGTTCAGGTGTGTTGGTGTGTGTTCAGGTGTGTTGGTGTGTGTTCAGGTGTGTTCAGGTGTGTTCAGGTGTGTTCAGGTGTGTTGGTGTGTGTTCAGGTGTGTTCAGGTGTGTTGGTGTGTGTTCAGGTGTGTTCAGGTGTGTTGGTGTGTGTTCAGGTGTGTTGGTGTGTGTTCAGGTGTGTTGGTGTGTGTTCAGGTGTGTTGGTGTGTGTTCAGGTGTGGTTGGTGTGTGTTCAGGTGTGTTGGTGTGTGTTCAGGTGTGTGGGTGTGTTCAGGTGTGTTCAGGTGTGTTCAGGTGTGTTCAGGTGTGTTGGTGTGTGTTCAGGTGTGTTCAGGGTGTGGTGTGTGTTCAGGTGTGTTCAGGTGTGTTGGGTGTGTTCAGGTGTTGGTGTGTGTTCAGGTGTGTTGGTGTGTGTTCAGGTGTGTTGGTGTGTGTTCAGGTGTGTTGGTGTGTGTTCAGGTGTTGTGGACTCACGTTCAGACAGACTGTGTCCAGGTACATTTCGGTGAATTTGATATCTTTGTAGTTTTCAGCAACTTCACGACATTTTCTGAGAAACAACCCGTCTGACATCCTCCTGAGACACAGACAGGAAGAAACATTGACTTCGGTCTGTCGACTGGCTCAATCAGTCTGTGATGTCATTGGTCTGTGATGTCATTGGTCTGTGATGTCATTGGTCTGTGATGTCATTGGTCTGTGATGTCATTGGTCTGTGATGTCATTGGTCTGTGATGTCATTGGTCTGTGATGTCATTGGTCTGTGATGTCATTGGTCCGTACTCACATGATGTTGGCCTTGTGGACCGCTGTCACGCTCGTCCTCTGGTTGTTCCTCGCGTACTCGAAGGCGTACTCTGCGATCCGTCTGCTGGCGTTCTCCGTGATCAGCTTGATGCTCTGAACGACGCCATCCACGATCTGAGACAACAAGACCGGATCATCAACAAGACCACGACACAGACCACGACACGGATCATCAACAAGACCACGACACAGACCACGACACAGACCACGACACAGACCACGACACGGATCATCAACAAGACCACGACACAGACCACGACACGGATCATCAACAAGACCACGACACAGACCACGACACGGATCATCAACAAGACCACAACCTGGATCTTCAAAAACAGACGTAACGTTAGTTTAATGTTGTCAGAAGGTTGTGCAGCTGCTCACCACGTGTTCGATGCCGCTGTACTCGCCCTCCGTGTTCTCTCGGATGGTCACCAGGTCGACGTCGGTGTACGGCGTCTTGTAGCCTTCGATGGAGATGCAGGGCCGCACGTTGGCGTACAGGTCAAACGTCTTTCTCAGCAGAAGGTTCATGGACGGATGTCCAGCAGCGATGGGCGTCTTCAGAGGACCTGAGGAGACACGGTGAGACGTCAGGGACAGAACGTGACACGAAGAACAGAGCAGAACCCGGCCCGGCTGGTAGAACCCAGCCTGGTGGTGTCCTCACCTTTCAGTCCGATCTTGCTCTTGTCCATCGACTCTTTGGCGTCAGGAGGAATCATCCAACGACCTCCAGGTCCCTTTATGGCTGTCACGTTCCTCTCCTCCCACCTGATGGGAGCCTGGGAACGTTTAGAGAACAATAAGAGAACGTTTAGAGAACTTAAAGAATCTTTGGAGAACCATGAGTGAACGTTTAGACAACGTTCAGAGAACAGAGCGTCTCACTTTGGCTGCTTCAAAGATTTTCATGACGGCTGTTGAAATCTCCGGACCAATCCCATCGCCAGGAATCAGAGTGACTGTCTGCATCTGACAGACAGACAGGAGAGAGACAGACAGACAGGAGAGAGACAGACAGGAGAGAGACAGACAGAACAGACAGACAGACAGGAGAGAGACAGACAGGAGAGAGACAGACAGACAGACAGACAGACAGGAGAGAGACAGACAGACAGACAGACAGACAGGAGAGAGACAGACAGACAGACAGACAGGAGAGAGACAGACAGACAGGAGAGAGACAGACAGGAGAGAGACAGACAGACAGGAGAGAGACAGACAGGAGAGAGACAGACAGACAGACAGACAGGAGAGAGACAGACAGACAGGAGAGAGACAGACAGACAGACAGACAGACAGACAGACAGACAGACAGACAGACAGAGGTCATTTTTTGTCCACCAATGAGTCACAACAAATCACATGACACATGTTTGAGTGTATTTTAGTGTGTGTGTGTGTGGTGTGTGTGTCTGTGTCTGTGTGTGTGTGTCTGTGTGTGTGTGTGTGTGTGTGTATGTGTGTGTGTGTGTTGGTGTGTATGTGTGGTTGTGTGTGTGGTGTGTGTATGTGTGTGTGTGTGTGGTGTGTGGTGTGTGTGGTATGTGTTGGGTGTGTTGGTAGGTGTGGGGGTGTGTGTGGTGCTGTGTGTGTGGTTTGGTGGTGTGGTGTATGTGTGTGTGTGTGTGTGTGTGTGTGTGTGGGTGTGTGTCTGTGTGTGGTGTGTTTGTGTCTGTCTGTGTGGTTGTGTGTGTGTGGTGGTGTGTGTTGGTGTGTGTGGTGTGTGTGTGTCGTGTGTGTGTGTCTGTGTGTGTGGTGTCAGGTTACTCACTCCTCTGTTAAAAGAAGCTGTCGGTCTCCTCATCGCCCCCACGACTACCTGAGACAACTGGAGGAGACATGAAGGTCAACAGACTGAACAAAGACTAAAGACTGACCACAGACTGACCACAGACTGAACAAAGACTGAACAAAGACTAAAGACTGACCACAGACTGACCACAGACTGAACAAAGACTAAAGACTGACCACAGACTGACCACAGACTGAACAAAGACTAAAGACTGACCACAGACTGAACAAAGACTGAACAAAGACTAAAGACTGACCACAGACTGACCACAGACTGAACAAAGACTGAACAAAGACTAAAGACTGACCACAGACTGACCACAGACTGAACAAAGACTGACCAAAGACTAAAGACTGACCACAGACTGACCACAGACTAAAGACTGACCACAGACTGATTAAATGTTCTTTATGTTTCAGTCTTTACAGTCGTGAGGAGGTGAAGAGAGTCTTGCAGACTCTGTCAGTCTTAATGACTCATTTCAATTATTATAATTATGACGTCATGGGTTCCGTCATCTCGTGTCTGAGCTCTTCAGGTGTTTTCTGTGGTGACGTCATCACGCACAGATGTGTTAACCTTAAATCAGTCACTTTTCAAACAGTCTGATCTCAGGCTCCGGACCGGACCGGACCGGACCGGCTTCCCGGCCGGGTCAGCACCAACACAGAGCCGTGACAAAGAGGACCGGAAACAGCTGTTAGCTGTTAGCTGCGTTAGCCTCAGCATGGTGAAGGACACACACTCAGCTAGCTGACGTGCTAACCGGCTAACGTTAGTTTAAAGTCTC
>ML142789.1:1650647-1665647 GCA_004119915.2 Collichthys lucidus
ACGCCAACAGACGCTACTGAGCACGCTCAGTGAGCCCGGATCCAGGACGTGATGTTAGTTTGTGTTGAAACCAGTAAAGGTTCTGTGTTCTGTGGCCGGACAGGAGAACCCGTTCAGAGACAGAATCGTAGAGACGTTTTCGGAGGACGGACAGGGGAACCTCACCTTCAACGATTTTGTGGACATGTTCTCGGCACTCTGTGAAACTTCACCCAGAGAACTGAAGACCATCTACGCCTTCAAGATCTATGGTGAGTGTTTGTGGAGAACCGCCAGGTAGCACCTGGAGCATTTTATCAGAAACACCTGACCCGATCAGGAGAGTCCATTGGACTCTACTCAAACTGTTCTGTTCTGGTCTGGGTCCAGACTTTAACAGGGATAACTTCATCTGTAAGGAGGACCTGCAGAGGACCCTCAACAAACTGACCAAAGGAGAGCTGACTCCAGAGGAGGTCACGCTGGTGTGTGATAAAGCCATCGAGGAGGCCGACCTCGACGGAGACACCAAGCTGTCCTTCGCCGACTTTGAGAACATGATCTCCAAGGCTCCCGACTTTCTGAGGTAGGACGGAGAGTTTCATTATCTCATGTTCATCAGCTTTCTTATTTCATGTTACACAAATCAACCCGTCCACAGCAGAACCTGGTTCGGCTTCTTGCTGCTTCACCGCTATCTAATGTCGGTACCACACTGACTGATCAGAACCTCACAGAACGAAGCGAGGAGAGCACGAACTGTCCCTTTAATTGACTCAAACTTTGGAACCTTTCAGGAGAGTTTTCCTCATGAATCTGTCAGTCTGTCCATGTCGAGCACCACTCAGGTAAGGGAGGTGGTAACCAGGCTCCAGGGATCCTGTAACCATGGCAACCAGGTCAGATAGGCTGTAATAAGAGTGTGATGGCTGTAAACCAGCTGCAGTCCACCGCTCATCATCCTCTCCTGATGATGCTAATGTTACTGTTTGGTCTTCAGGTTCTGGAGCCAACCCAGTTTAATTTGCTGTGAATCAATGAACCCTTCAAACTGTTCTGTGTTTGAGAAGATATCCAGACCTCAGACCGTCCAATACCACCTAACTGCAGAATCTATAATAAACTGCAGAATCTATAATCTATAATAAACTGCAGAATCTATAATCAATAATAAACTGCAGAATCTATAATCAATAATAAACTGCAGAATCTATAATCAATAATAAACTGCAGAATCTATAATCAATAATAAACTGCAGAATCTATAATCAATAATAAACTGCAGAATCTATAATCAATAATAAACTGCAGAATCTATAATCAATAATAAAGTTAAAAAACATAATTAAATGTAACTTCTTAAAGTAACGACATTTCAAACTCACACTGTGTCTTCTTGTTTCTTCAGTAACTTCCACGTACGAATATGAGAACCTGCCGAGGACGGACACCTCACTTTGAACCCGGTTCCTAATCCGACTTTACCCTTCAGACTCCACCTGAACCTGAACCTGGACCTGACTCTGAACCTCAGACCCACCTCGACTCAGTGCCTGTCCTTTGTATCAGTGGTGAATCCTGAGACCCGACCCAGAGTCCGATCTGGACTCACAGAAGCACAGGCAGTTTTTTGCCATCACCTTCCAGACAGCACCGATGCTTCAAAGACTTCAGAAACTTTACTGCATGAAACTTTTTAATGAGTTTGGAAGGTAACAAGGAGCGACAGACCAGGACGGGGCTGATTTAATACCAGGAGAGTCTCTTCTGGACTCGTTCGGACCCTGCAGAAGAAACCGAACCGGGCTTTTCTGACTTCAGTGCTTTGCAGAAAGGCCCGACCCACGGACTCTTTAAAGCACAGTCTAAAGGGCAAACAGTGAAGAGCTATGCAATCTCTCCTCATGAAGTGATGTTGTAAACTGCTTCTAGCTGTGTTTGGTTTGTGCGTGCGGCGTCGTGAACGTTCTGGTGCATAATGACAATCATAGTGAGCTGTAGTTCAGCTGATGGAAGGGCTCACCTGTAAACTCACCTGTAAACTCTGCAACCTGTAACCAAACCTGTAAAGCTCGTGTGGCTCAAGGTCAAATAAAAGACTTTTCTGTTGTTCCATGCTTCATCCTGCTTCTTACCAAAAACCGTCTCAGCAAACAGGAAGTGTAAAACAACAGGATGCTTTTATTTTGAAAAACACTTCAGCTTTCTTTAAGTTCAGTTTGTTTATTGTCAGCAAACATCATAACTACTTCTCCCATGATGCTTTGCCAACTCCCAAACAAACAGCACAAAGCAGCTGACAGGAAATGAATCTGGTTAACTTTCAAAATAAAACATCCAAAAACAGTTCTGTAGCTTCTAATTCATGATAGAACAATGCACAGAGCCCGGCGGGTTCACAGCCCTGCAGGAACATCCTGCTTCTCAGGTTCTGCTCAGAGGTCGTTGAGTTCAGACCCGCTGCAGCACCGAAACCTCGTCAGGTCGTTCATCCCGATTATTGTGAGCAGAGAACCGTGGAGACCAAACAGAGCTCCTGCTGCCTCAGCACATCAGCTTCATCTGCTGGATCACTGCCTGATACCAGCCGGGCCTGATACCAGCCGGGCCTGATACCAGCCGGACCTGATACCAGCCGGGCCTGATACCAGCCGGGCCTGATACCAGCCGGGCCTGATACCTGCTGGACCTGATACCTGCTGGACCTGATACCTGCTGGACCTGATACCTGCCGGGCCTGATACCTGCTGGATGTGATACCAGCCGGGCCTGATACCTGCTGGACCTGATACCTGCTGGACCTGATACCTGCATCATTTAGAAAACACTTACGGAACGTTTAAAAAACACTTACGGAACGTTTAAAGAACATTTACGGAACGTTTAAAGAACATTTACGGAACGTTTAAAGAACACTTACGGAACGTTTAAAGAACATTTACGGAACGTTTAAAGAACATTTACGGGACGTTTAAAGAACACTTACGGAACGTTTAAAGAACATTCACGGAACGTTTAAAGAACACTTACGGAACGTTTAAAGAACATTTACGGAACGTTTAAAGAACATTCACGGAACGTTTAAAAAACATTTACGGAACGTTTAAAGAACATTTACGGAACGTTTAAAGAACATTTACGGAACGTTTAAAGAACACTTACGGAACGTTTAAAGAACATTTACGGAACGTTTAAAGAACATTTACGGAATGTTTAAAGAACATTTACGGAACGTTTAAAGAACATTTATGGAAAAATTAAAAAACACTTAAGAAACGTTTGAAGAACACTTACGGAACGTTTAAAGAACATTTCTGGAATGTTTAAAAAACATTTACGGAACATTTAAAGAACATTTACGGAACATTTAAAAAACACTTACGGAACATTTAAAAAACACTTACGGAACGTTTAAAGAACATTTACGGAAAAATTAAAAAACACTTAAGAAACGTTTGAAGAACACTTACGGAACGTTTAAAGAACATTTACGGAACGTTTAAAGAACATTTACGGAACGTTTAAAGAACATTTACGGAACGTTTAAAAAACATTTACGGAACGTTTAAAAAACATTTACGGAACGTTTAAAGAACATTTACGGAACGTTTAAAGAACATTTACGGAACGTTTAAAGAACACTTACGGAACGTTTGAAGAACACTTACGGAACGTTTAAAGAACACTCACGAAACGTTTGAAGAACACTTACGGAACGTTTAAAGAACACTTACGGAACGTTTAAAGAACACTTACGGAACGTTTAAAGAACACTTACGGAACGTTTAAAGAACATTTACGGAACGTTTAAAGAACATTTACGGAACGTTTAAAAAATACTTACGGAACGTTTAAAAAATACTTACGGAACGTTTAAAGAACATTTACGGAACGTTTAAAGAACATTTACGGAACGTTTAAAAAATACTTACGGAACGTTTAAAAAATACTTACGGAACGTTTAAAGAACACTTACGGAACGTTTAAAGAACGCGTGAGGAGGACACAAAGCTCTGACGCTAGCCCACAAAACCACCTCAGGATCTGCCCCTGCCTATCTCAGCGTCTTACTAAAGGCTCACGTCCCGACCAGGGCGTTACGCTCCGCTCATACAAACCGTCTAGTTGTACCCTCGCCCCTCACAAAGCGAGGTCACTCTAAACTCTTCTCTGTGGTCGTCCCCAAATGGTGGAATGACCGACCAACGTCTGCAAGAACAGCAACATCCCTTTCTACCTTTAAACAACTTGTAGAAACCTTTCTCTGTCCAGAATGCTTCCCTGCCTAAAACTAACAAACTAACAAACTAACAACTACTCTGTGTCAGCTCATGTCCTCCTCTGTAAGTCTACATCCAAACTAAGAGGACACGTGCGCACGGCACAGAGACAGTCACTAAGAGGACACAGAGACAGTCACTAAGAGGACATAGAGACAGTCACTAAGAGGACACAGAGACAGTCACTAAGAGGACACAGAGACAGTCACTAAGAGGACATAGAGACAGTCACTAAGAGGACACAGAGACAGTCACTAAGAGGACATAGAGACAGTCACTAAGAGGACATAGAGACAGTCACTAAGAGGACACAGAGACAGTCACTAAGAGGACACAGAGACAGTCACTAAGAGGACACAGAGACAGTCACTAAGAGGACATAGAGACAGTCACTAAGAGGACACAGAGACAGTCACTAAGAGGACACAGAGACAGTCACTAAGAGGACACAGAGACAGTCACTAAGAGGACATAGAGACAGTCACTAAGAGGACACAGAGACAGTCACTAAGAGGACACAGAGACAGTCACTAAGAGGACATAGAGACAGTCACTAAGAGGACACAGAGACAGTCACTAAGAGGACATAGAGACAGTCACTAAGAGGACACAGAGACAGTCACTAAGAGGACACAGAGACAGTCACTAAGAGGACATAGAGACAGTCACTAAGAGGACACAGAGACAGTCACTAAGAGGACATAGAGACAGTCACTAAGAGGACACAGAGACAGTCACTAAGAGGACACAGAGACAGTCACTAAGAGGACACAGAGACAGTCACTAAGAGGACACAGAGACAGTCACTAAGAGGACACAGAGACAGTCACTAAGAGGACATAGAGACAGTCACTAAGAGGACATCTTGCTGTTAGTTTGTTTCACTGTGAATATTTTTGACTCGGAGACAGTTTGCTGAGTCGCCATTTAAAGTGCCTCTCCTCCCAGAATGCCGTGTCATGTTTCGATGGCTGAGGACTGAACACATCGATGATCTGATCTACGCCACGTTACTCGCTGTGTTTACACACAGACTCTGGTTCTGCTGGTTCTGGTTCTGTCCTGCATAAAGATAAATACATGACGTCATTATTAATAATCTACGTCTAAACCAAACAGACGGCCTGAAGTATTAAAAATAAATTATATATATATCACATTACATTATATTACATTTAGCAGACGCTTTTATCCAAAGCGACTTCTAGCGGGTATATCAATAACTGAGGACTTCTTTAAGACGTGAAAGCTTCTTCCCTTGTCTCTTAGTTCATTAATGGCCAGATTAAAGTTTCCTGTAGAGCTAATATTGAGTCCTAAGTATGTGTAATTATGTGTGAGTTCAATGTCAGCAGAGCCCAGCACGAACTTTTGGTTTGGGTTTCCCTGACATCTGGCTCGTTTCTGGAAGACCATGACCCTGGTCTTCTCCAGGTTAACTGTCAGGGCCCAGGTCTCACAGAAGTTCTGCAGATGATCCAGTTGCTGCTGTAATGCCTCTCTAGATGGAGCTAACAGTATCAGATCATCTGCAAAGAGAAGGCATTTAATCTCTGTGTCAGAGAGAGTGAGGCCAGGGATGTTCATCAGTATAAATGTTAAACAGGGTGGGGCTGAGACTGCAGCCCTGTCTCACCCCTCTGCTTTGGGGAAGAAATCTGTTTCCATGTTGTTGATCTTTACAGCACATTTATTATTTATGTACATTGTTTTAATAATGTCATAGATTCTCCCCCCTATACCTTTTTCAATTAGCTTTAGGAACAGACCACTGTGCCAGATTGAGTCGATGCTTTTTTGAAGTCGACAAAACAAGAGAAAAATTTATTCTTGTTTTGATGAACATGTTTCTTAATGAGAGTGTGAAGGGTGTAGATGTGGTCAGCAGTTCGGTGTCGTGGTGTAAATCAGGACGTTGTGTTGGCTGAGGAAGTTCTGCAGTCGGCTGTTTAGGATGCTGCAGAATACCTTCCCCAGGTTGCTGCTGACACATATGCCTCTGTAATTGTTTGGGTCAGATTTATTTCCATTTTTATAGATTGGTGTTATGATTCCTTTGCTCCAGATGTCAGGGAAATGCCCAATGTTGAGGACAAGGTTGAACAGTTTCAAAATGGCAATGTTGAATTTCTTGCTGTTAAATTTCAGCATTTCATTCAAAATGCCATCGGGGCCACTGGCCTTCCTTGATTGTAGGGCCTGGATTTTAGTTAGCAGCTCCTTTTCAGTCATTTGATAATCTAAAGGGTTCTGGTTGTCTTTAACGACTAATTCCAGAGTTTGTAATTTATTCAGGAGTTCATTTTGGGCCAGATTCAGTGTAATAGTACTATACAGGTTTTCAAAGTGTTGTTTCCAAATTTCACCATTTTGAATAGCCAATTCTTCTTTGTGTGGTTTGCTGATTGTTTGCCATTTTTTCCAGAAATCATTTGAGTCAATGGACTCTTCGATTTCATTCAGTTGGTGCTGCGCATGCTGCATCCTTTTAGTTCTGAGTGTTCTTCTGTATATTTTTAATGTTTCCCAATATCGGATGCGGAGCTCGGGGTTGTCCGGTTGTCTGTGTTTTGATTTGATACATTTCTGAGTGTTTTTCTCAGACGTCTGCAGTCTGTATCAAACCACTTTTCACTGGCTGGTTTCTTTGATTTGTGATGTTGACGCTGTTTCAGATTGGATAAATCTGCTGCATTGTCAAAAATGTCGTTGATATCCCGCACAGCTTGATTCAGGCCATCTTCACTGTGGGAATATGAATTGGAGATAAAATGGTCTAATTGAAATTGAATAGTTTGATGTGTGATTGCTTTCTGGTAGTGCTCTTTGCTGTTGTTTGTCCATCTATAAGGTTGTTTTGTATAGTTAAGTTTACTGGGCTCCGCTGTGTGAGGGTCTGTTACTGTCTTTCTAATGTACAGCGTCATTTTACTGTGGTCAGATAAGGGTGTGAGGGGGCTGACTGTACATGCTCTCAGGTAGAAGGGGTCTAGGTCTGTTATGTTATAGTCTACTGTGCTATTGCCAAGAGGAGAGCTGTGTGTATACAGACCAAAGGAGTCCCCTCGAAGTCGACCGTTGACTATGTACAGACCCAGTGTTCGACAGAGCTGCAGGAGTTGGTGCCCGCTTTTGTTGACAGTTTTATCAAAGTTGTTTCTTTGGGGATGTGAAGGATATGAAGGGAGAGGAATGCTGGTTTGGCCAAGTATATGTCTGTCTCCATGTGGATTAATAGAATCTGGTTCTAACCCTGTTCTGGCATTAAGGTCTCCACAGATCAGTATGCTTCCCTGGGCCTGGTAGTGACTGATCTCATCTTCAAGAATGGAGAAAACATTTTCATTATGATAAGGGGATTCTGATGGGGGGATATACACTGCACACATGAATATATCTTTATCTGTGGCAACTATTTCTCTTTTTATTTTGAGCCAAATTGAAGATTCACCTCTTTTTATCAATTCGATTGAGTGTTCAAGGTTTGCTTTGTACCAAATCAGCATTCCACCTGAATCTCTGCCCTGTCTTATTCCTTAGGTAGGTGAGGCTGTGGGTGAGGCTGTGGGTGAGGCTGTGGGTGAGGCTGTGAGTGAGGCTGTAGGTGAGGCTGTGAGTGAGGCTGTAGGTGAGGCTGTGGGTGAGGTGAGTGAGGCTGTAGGTGAGGCTGTGAGTGAGGCTGTGAGTGAGGCTGTGAGTGAGGCTGTAGGTGAGGCTGTGAGTGAGGCTGTAGGTGAGGCTGTGGGTGAGGTGAGTGAGGCTGTGGGTGAGGCTGTAGGTGAGGCTGTGAGTGAGGCTGTAGGTAAGGCTGTGGGTGAGGCTGTAGGTAAGGCTGTGGGTGAGGCTGTAGGTGAGGTGAGTGAGGCTGTGGGTGAGGCTGTAGGTGAGGCTGTGAGTGAGGCTGTAGGTGAGGCTGTGAGTGAGGCTGTAGGTGAGGCTGTGAGTGAGGCTGTAGGTGAGGCTGTAGGTGAGGCTGTGAGTGAGGCTGTGAGTGAGGCTGTGAGTGAGGCTGTAGGTGAGGCTGTGAGTGAGGCTGTAGGTGAGGCTGTGGGTGAGGTGAGTGAGGCTGTGGGTGAGGCTGTAGGTGAGGCTGTGAGTGAGGCTGTAGGTAAGGCTGTGGTGAGGGTAGGTAAGGCTGTGGGTGAGGCTGTAGGTGAGGTGAGTGAGGCTGTGGGTGAGGCTGTAGGTGAGGCTGTGAGTGAGGCTGTAGGTGAGGCTGTGGGTGAGGTGAGTGAGGCTGTGGGTGAGGCTGTAGGTGAGGCTGTGAGTGAGGCTGTAGGTGAGGCTGTAGGTGAGGCTGTGGGTGAGGCTGTAGGTGAGGCTGTAGGTGAGGCTGTGGGTGAGGCTGTAGGTGAGGCTGTGGGTGAGGCTGTAGGTGAGGCTGTGAGTGAGGCTGTAGGTGAGGCTGTAGGTAAGGTGGGTGAGGCTGTAGTGAGGTGGGTGAGGCTGTAGGTGAGGCTGTAGGTGAGGCTGTGGGTGAGGCTGTGGGTGAGGCTGTGAGTGAGGCTGTAGGTGAGGCTGTGGGTGAGGCTGTAGGTGAGGCTGTGGGTGAGGTGAGTGAGGCTGTGGGTGAGGCTGTAGGTGAGGCTGTGAGTGAGGCTGTAGGTAAGGCTGTGGGTGAGGCTGTAGGTAAGGCTGTGGGTGAGGCTGTAGGTAAGGCTGTGGGTGAGGTGAGTGAGGCTGTGGGTGAGGCTGTAGGTGAGGCTGTGAGTGAGGCTGTAGGTGAGGCTGTGGGTGAGGTGAGTGAGGCTGTGGGTGAGGCTGTAGGTGAGGCTGTGAGTGAGGCTGTAGGTGAGGCTGTAGGTGAGGCTGTGGGTGAGGCTGTAAGTGAGGCTGTAGGTGAGGCTGTGGGTGAGGCTGTAGGTGAGGCTGTGGGTGAGGCTGTAGGTGAGGCTGTGAGTGAGGCTGTAGGTGAGGCTGTAGGTAAGGCTGTGGGTGAGGCTGTAGGTGAGGCTGTGGGTGAGGCTGTAGGTGAGGCTGTAGGTGAGGCTGTGGGTGAGGCTGTGAGTGAGGCTGTAGGTGAGGCTGTAGGTGAGGCTGTGGGTGAGGCTGTGGGTGAGGCTGTAGGTGAGGCTGTGGGTGAGGCTGTAGGTGAGGCTGTAGGTGAGGCTGTGGGTGAGGCTGTAGGTGAGGCTGTAGGTGAGGCTGTGGGTGAGGCTGTAGGTGAGGCTGTAGGTGAGGCTGTAGGTGAGGCTGTGAGTGAGGCTGTAGGTAAGGCTGTGAGTGAGGCTGTAGGTGAGGCTGTGAGTGAGGCTGTAGGTGAGGCTGTGGGTGAGGCTGTAGGTGAGGCTGTAGGTGAGGCTGTGGGTGAGGCTGTAGGTGAGGCTGTGGGTGAGGCTGTGGGTGAGGCTGGGGGTGAGGTTGTAGATGAGGCTGTGAGTGAGGCTGTGAGTGAGGCTGTAGGTGAGGCTGTGGGTGAGGCTGTAGGTGAGGCTGTAGGTGAGGCTGTGGGTGAGGCTGTGAGTGAGGCTGTAGGTGAGGCTGTAGGTGAGGCTGTGAGTGAGGCTGTGAGTGAGGCTGTGAGTGAGGCTGTAGGTGAGGCTGTGAGTGAGGCTGTAGGTGAGGCTGTGAGTGAGGCTGTGGGTGAGGCTGTGAGTGAGGCTGTAGGTGAGGCTGTGGGTGAGGTTGTAGGTGAGGCTGTAGGTGAGGCTGTAGGTGAGGCTGTGGGTGAGGCTGTAGGTGAGGCTGTGGGTGAGGCTGTAGGTGAGGCTGTAGGTGAGGCTGTGGGTGAGGCTGTGGGTGAGGCTGTGGGTGAGGCTGTGGGTGAGGCTGTGAGTGAGGCTGTGGGTGAGGCTGTAGGTGAGGCTGTGGGTGAGGTTGTAGATGAGGCTGTGAGTGAGGCTGTGAGTGAGGCTGTGGGTGAGGCTGTAGGTGAGGCTGTGGGTGAGGTTGTGGGGGAGGCTGGGGGTGAGGTTGTAGATGAGGCTGTGAGTGAGGCTGTGAGTGAGGCTGTGGGTAAGGCTGTAGGTGAGGCTGTGAGTGAGGCTGTGGGTGAGGCTGTAGGTGAGGCTGTGAGTGAGGCTGTGGGTGAGGCTGTGGGTGAGTCTCTAGGTGAGGTGAGTGAGGCTGTAGGTGAGGCTGGGGGTGAGGTTGTAGATGAGGCTGTGGGTGAGGCTGTGAGTGAGGCTGTGGGTGAGGCTGTAGGTGAGGCTGTGGGTGAGGCTGTGGGTGAGGCTGGGGGTGAGGTTGTAGATGAGGCTGTGAGTGAGGCTGTGAGTGAGGCTGTGGGTAAGGCTGTAGGTGAGGCTGTGAGTGAGGCTGTGGGTGAGGCTGTAGGTGAGGCTGTGAGTGAGGCTGTGGGTGAGGCTGTGGGTGAGTCTCTAGGTGAGGTGAGTGAGGCTGTGAGTAAGGCTGTAGGTGAGGCTGTGAGTGAGGCTGTGGGTGAGGCTGTAGGTGAGGCTGTGAGTGAGGCTGTGAGTGAGGCTGTAGGTGAGTCTCTAGGTGAGGTGAGTGAGGCTGTAGGTGAGTCTCTAGGTGAGGTGAGTGAGGCTGTAGGTGAGTCTCTAGGTGAGGTGAGTGAGGCTGTAGGTGAGTCTCTAGGTGAGGTGAGTGAGGCTGTAGGTGAGTCTCTAGGTGAGGTGAGTGAGGCTGTAGGTGAGTCTCTAGGTGAGGTGAGTGAGGCAGATAAAGTAGCAGAGGAGCTGTGTGGAGCAGCTGAAGCTGAAGAGATGGAGGCCTGTGAGGCTGTAGGTGAGGTTGTAGGTGAGGTTGTAGATTAGGCTGTAGGTGAGGCTGTAGGTTGAAGAGATGGAGGCCTGTGAGGCTGGGTGGGGGTCTGCTTCTCTGAAACGGCGCAGTAAGAGGAGAAGTGCCCTGAATGTGATGGTTGGTGGTAAGGCCGGGCGGCCGGCAGGTAAGCCTGCTGTAGAGAGCGGAGCAGCAGTGACAGTGAGGCCTGTGTGTCTGACAGCAGTGACCTGTCTCACACTCAGCAGGCTTTTTACCGGTTGGTTTTACTGATCACTCTTTGGTTTTATGTAGTATCTTTACCAGAAATATTTAACCCAAAAGCGTCTATTGGTATTTTAACTCTGTTTTAACTGTTGACAAATCCTCCAGGGAAGCTTTTAGCTTTTATTGGACTGATTTTAGACAGAAACAAACAGAGTTTGTCAGTCTCAGCAGTGGTGGGACCATGGGAACGTTCAAATGAAGCTTTTATGTCAGCAGCACACGCTCAATGTCACACGTGACATCACCAGATCTATCAGTGGATCTCGAGTGTGAAAGTGAGTCCACAGGAAATCGAGGATGTATTGAAATCCTTAAGACTAAAAAGATGGCTTTAGCCAGCCTGCTGGACACTAAAGTACAGGGTGCGCTGGTCCGGTCCCGGGTCCAGAACATCAAGGAGATGGATGCTCCATCGAGCTTCTTCTTTGGCTTGGAGAAGAGGCAAGGGCAGAGGAGACAGATCCACTCTCTGCTCTCTGCGACAGGGCAGGAGCTGACGGAGCCAGGCCGGATCAGGAAGAGAGCCGTCGAGTTTTATGCCTCACTGAGAAAGAGGAACTGATGGAAGAGGTCTGTGGTGGACTTCCTCAGGTGTCCGCAGAGGCATGCAGAGCATGCAGGGTTGAAAGGCTCCCGGCATCGACGGCCTCACCGTGGAGTTTTACTTTCTGGGACAGTTTAGATGTTTGTAACGAGAGCCTGGTGGCTGGGTCGCTGGCTCTGTCGAGTGGGAGAGCTATCACCACCCTCCTGCCCAAGAAAGGAAATCTGCAGGATCAAAAACTGGCGCCCTGTGTCTCTCCTCTGCACAGACTATAAAATACTGTCCAAAGTCTTAGCCAATAGGCTGAGAGGAGTCATGGAGCAGATTCTCCACCGGGACCAGACGTACTGTGTGCCCGGCAGGTCTATGGTAGATAATATCGACCTCATTCGGGATGTTTTGGAGGTCTCCAGTTCATTAGGTGTAAATACTGGATCGATCGCATTAGATCAAGAAAAAAAGGCTTTTGACCGTGTTGAACACAGCTTCCTGTGGAAGGTCATGGAGAGGTTTGGGTGCAGCGCTGGTCTCATAGCCAAAATCAAGGTGTTGTACAGTGACATTGAGAGTGTGCTGGAGTTTAATGGCAGCTTGTGTGCTCCTTTTAGAGTGCATACAGTAGAGGCGTCCGGCAGGGCTGTGCACTGTCCGGGATGGAACCAGGTCGTCTGTTCGAGGCCTGTTTTTACCTGGTTTTAACAGCAGTGAGGTTTTATCTGCTTATGCTGATGATGTTCTTGTTTTAGTCAGGGACCAACAGGATGTAAGTGTTTTAAACTCATTGAAAAATCTGCGAGGGTGAACTGGGGGTAGAGCGAGGCCCTCGCTGTTGGCGAGTGGCGTGAAGGCCTCCCTGTTCTCCCTCAAGGCCTAACCTGGAAAAAATATCTGGGTATTTTTTAGAACACAGCGACATAAAAAAAATAACTGGGAGAACATTGTGACCAAAGTTGACACCAAATTGGCTAAGTGGAGGTGGCTCCACTCCCAGATGTCTTTTATAGGGAGGGTCCTAGTTTTTGTAGACCTCCCTGCTGTGGCACCGGTTTGCCTGTTTGGACCCTCCATCAGGTCTGATTGTCCAAATCCAAGTAAAGATAGTGAATTTGGGATAAATTACATTGGGTTCCTCAGGCTGTGTTGTTTTTATCCAGAGAGGAGGGGCCAGGGCCTGGTCCACCTGGCTAGCAGGACAGCCACCTTCAGGCTCCAGTTCATCCAGAAATATCTGACTGGACCTGAAGTTCTGGTGTGGAGGGACGTGGCCAGCTGCACACTCAGGCGTGTCAACAACCTGGGGCTGGATGCTGCTCTGTTTTTAACGGATTTTAAATTTTTGAAGTTAGGCGGGTTGCCTCCTTTTTATCAGGATGCTTTTAAATCCTGGGCACTGTTTAAAACCAAAGGACTGAGAAGTGTGACTCTCTGCACTGGCTGTTAAAGGAGCCTTTAATCTGTGGTACCTGGATGTGAGCGGCAGCGCTGTACCTGGACTGATGGGGGCGCTGTGCAGCTCAGGGGTCATCTGCCTGAGTCAGCTGGTGAATGCAGCAGGACCAGCGCTCACGGACAGCCAGGCTCTGAGCTCTGTGCTGGGGGTGCGCTCTGTCCGTCTGATAGAGAAGAGCCTGGAGCTCTAGAGGAAGAGGCTGACAGAGAAGGAGAGAGGCCTGGTCCTCAGACACAGCAGAGGAGAGGCTGAACCAGACCCCAAAGACCCTTACCCAGAGATCCACCTGAGCCCTGGGTTCACGGAGCTCAGCGGCCCTCTCTTAAAAACAAACAATGGAGAAAAACTAAGCCTGCACAAGGCCGATAAGAAGACTCTGTACACAAGCTGTGTGTACAAACCTCCTCTGAAACAGAGAACTGGAGATCTGCAATGGAGAATTTTCTGTCATCAATCACAGTGTTTGAAACGAGTGCCCTTTCTGTGCTCGCACTGAAAACATCTTCCATGTTTCACTGAGTGCAGCAGGTTGGCAGGAGTTTTTAACCTGTTTGGTGTCATTTCTACCATCCCTAGTTTGATCTGTGGAGTTCGATATAAAAAAACAGAAAAAGCAAAGTGCCAACTCCTGAACTTTTTAATTGGAGAAGCTAAAATGTGGATGTACCTGACTGGTAGGGACAGACTGCAGGGATGCTGTGACTCTGTGGAGGCTGGGCGTGAAGATGTGGATGTGTTTGCACAGCAGGGGGCTCATGAAGAGCTTCTGTGTCAGGTGACCCACAGAGAGCTGAAGCTGGCTTCATGCTTCAAATGAATCAGTGATCATGTGACTGTTTGTTTTAAATAACTGTAAATTAAGTGCTGTTCAAAAATCTAAATCTCTGTCTGTCACTGTGGTGATGTGTTGTGTCACACTGACACCTGGTGGCGGGAGGATGAAGGTGATGTCGTCAGCTGATTGTTACCATGGTGATTTATTGCAAATTAGTATGATATATTAAACATAGATTATTTCATAAGAATGTTTTCATAACTGTGTTTTGTTTACAGACGTTTCTACAGGAGCCCAGAAAGGACAAACACACACACACACACACACACACACACACACACACACGTGTTGGTGTCCATTCAATGACATTTAAGTCAGTGTGTGTGTGTGTGTGTGTGTGTGTGTGTGTGTGTGTGTGTGTGTGTGTGTGTGTGTGTGTGTGTGTGTGTGTGTGTGTGAGTGTGTGTGTGTGTGTGAGTGTGTGTGTGTGTGTGTGCAGGTGTTGCAGCTCACACTGTGCTGTCCTACATTCACTCAGAGCCAAACACTGTCAACAAGAGAAGAAGAAGATGATTGACAAGACGGAACATGAATAATTAATTAGCAGGCGGAACCGGAAGTGGTCGCACCTGGCTGCCGGACATAATATGACATACCACATGTGTCAACAGGTGAGCCAGAGAGAAGCAGCATGGTCCAAACAAACAAACATGTCGTGATGATGATGATGATGGTGATGATGAGATGATGATGATGATGATGGTGATGATGATGATGATGTATGATGGTGATGGTGATGATGATGATGATGATGATGATGATGATGATGTGTGTGTGATGATGCTGCTGATGCTGATGTGGTGCTTGGTGACTGCTGATGTGCTGCTGCTGGCTGGTGCTGGTGCTGATGCTGCTGCTTCGCTGCTGCTGGCTGCTCGCTGCTGCTGCCTGCTGCTGCGTGCTGGTGCTGCTGCTGCTGCTGCTGCTGCTGGTGCTGCTGCTGCTGCTGCTGGGTGCT
>ML142789.1:1670647-1691861 GCA_004119915.2 Collichthys lucidus
CACCTGGTTTATGAAGACCGGGACTTCCTAGAAACCGGGAAGACGGACACAATAAACTAAGATGGGCCCGCAGTGACCTGGACCGGCTGTTTCTTCTGCATGAGAAGAAGATTCTGGTCCACTGTGGACCGGGACAGGACTGACACCACACTGGACCCTGTGGGTCCAACTCTGCTGTTTATTCTGGACCTGTAGGTCTGCGGTGCCCCCTCACTGCATGAACCTCAGAACTGGCCTGGTCTTAGCAAGATCTGTCTGGAGGCTCCTATGGTCACTGACAAACACCAGGACTCCACTATGAGACCTGCATGGCTGCAGTGCACATACTTCGCCCACAGGCGGCGCTGTGGAGACAATAAGGTGTTAGAACCAATCAACATCCTCTGTGTCTTTGAACTGAACCACAACCTGCAGTTCCTCTAACGTCCACCTGAGGCTGGCTCCAGCAGTGAGTCAGTCTCCATAAGTCCCCATGTTTCACAGCAGAAATAAACATGTTTACAGCCTGGTACAAAAAACAGTTTTGGTCTCTGTAGCTAATTTCCCCGTTCATGACAACTGTACTGAGGGTGAATTTATATACAACTCACCTGTTCACATTATATTAAGACTTAATAATTTATATACAACTCACCTGTTCACATTATATTAAGGCTTAATAATTTATATACAACTCACCTGTTCACATTATATTAAGGCTTAATAATTTATATACAACTCACCTGTTCACATTATATTAAGGATTAATAATTTATATACAACTCACCTGTTCACATTATATTAAGGCTTAATATTTATATACAACTCACCTGTTCACATTATATTAAGGCTTAATAATTTATATACAACTCACCTGTTCACATTATATTAAGGCTTAATAATTTATACAACTCACCTGTTCACATTATTAAGACTTAATAATTTATATACAACTCACCTGTTCACATTATATTAAGGTTTAATAATTTATATACAACTCACCTGTTCACATTATATTAAGGCTTAATAATTTATATACAACTCACCTGTTCACATTATATTAAGACTTAATAATTTATATACAACTCACCTGTTCACATTATATTAAGGTTTAATAATTTATACAACTCACCTGTCACATTATATTAAGGCTTAATAATTTATATACAACTCACCTGTTCACATTATATTAAGGATTAATAATTTATATACAACTCACCTGTTCACATTATATTAAGACTTAATAATTTATATACAACTCACCTGTTCACATTATATTAAGGCTTAATAATTTATATACAACTCACCTGTTCACATTATATAAGGCTTAATAATTTATATACAACTCACCTGTTCACATTATTTAAGGCTTAATAATATACAACTCACCTGTTCACATTATATTAAGGCTAATAATTTATATACAACTCACCTGTTCACATTATATTAAGGATTAATAATTTATATACAACTCACCTGTTCACATTATATTAAGGCTTAATAATTTATATACAACTCACCTGTTCACATTATATTAAGGCTTAATAATTTATATACAACTCACCTGTTCACATTATATTAAGGATTAATAATTTATATACAACTCACCTGTTCACATTATATTAAGACTTAATAATTTATATACAACTCACCTGTTCACATTATATTAAGGCTTAATAATTTATATACAACTCACCTGTTCCTGTTATTATTAAGGCTTAATAATTTATATACAACTCACCTGTTCACATTATATTAAGGATTAATAATTTATATACAACTCACCTGTTCACATTATATTAAGGCTTAATAATTTATATACAACTCACCTGTTCACATTATATTAAGACTTAATAATTTATATACAACTCACCTGTTCACATTATATTAAGGCTTAATAATTTATACAACTCACCTGTTCACATTATATTAAGGATTAATAATTTATATACAACTCACCTGTTCACATTATATTAAGGCTTAATAATTTATATACAACTCACCTGTTCACATTATATTAAGGCTTAATAATTTATATACAACTCACCTGTTCACATTATATAAGGCTTAATAATTTAATACAACTCACCTGTTCACATTATATTAAGACTTAATAATTTATACAACTCACCTGTTCACATTATATTAAGACTTAATAATTTATATACAACTCACCTGTTCACATTATATTAAGGCTTAATAATTTATATACAACTCACCTGTTCACATTATATTAAGACTTAATAATTTATATACAACTCACCTGTTCACATTATATTAAGACGTAATAATTATATAACAACTCACCTGTTCACATTATATTAAGACTTAATAATTTATATACAACTCACCTGTTCACATATATTAAGGCTTAATAATTATATACAACTCACCTGTTCACATTATATTAAGGCTTAATTTTATATACAACTCACCTGTTCACATTATATTAAGACTTAATAATTTAGATACAACTCACCTGTTCACATTATATTAAGACTTAATAATTTATATACAACTCACCTGTTCACATTTATTAAGGCTTAATAATTTATATACAACTCACCTGTTCACATTATATTAAGGCTTAATAATTTATATACAACTCACCTGTTCCATTATATTAAGGCTTAATAATTTATATACAACTCACCTGTTCACATTATATTAAGGATTAATAATTTATATACAACTCACCTGTTCACATTATATTAAGGCTTAATAATTTATATACAACTCACCTGTTCACATTATATTAAGACTTAATAATTTATATACAACTCACCTGTTCACATTATATAAGGCTTAATAATTTATATACAACTCACCTGTTCACATTATATTAAGGCTTAATAATTTATATACAACTCACCTGTTCACATTATATTAAGACTTAATAATTTATATACAACTCACCTGTTCACATTATATTAAGACTTAATAATTTATATACAACTCACCTGTTCACATTATATTAAGGCTTAATAATTATATACAACTCACCTGTTCACATTATATTAAGACTTAATAATTTATATACAACTCACCTGTTCACATTATATTAAGACGAATAATTTATATACAACTCACCTGTTCACATTATATTAAGACTTAATAATTTATATACAACTCACCTGTTCACATTATATTAAGGCTTAATAATTTATATACAACTCACCTGTTCACATTATATTAAGGCTTAATAATTTTATACAACTCACCTGTTCACATTATATTAAGACTTAATAATTTATATACAACTCACCTGTTCACATTATATTAAGGCTTAATAATTATATACAACTCACCTGTTCACATTATATTAAGACTTAATAATTTATATACAACTCACCTGTTCACATTATATTAAGACTTAATAATTTATATACAACTCACCTGTTCACATTATATTAAGGCTTAATAATTTATATACACTCACCTGTTCACATTATATTAAGGCTTAATAATTTATACAACTCACCTGTTCACATTATATTAAGGATTAATAATTTATATACAACTCACCTGTTCACATTATTAAGGATTAATAATTTATATACAACTCACCTGTTCACATTATATTAAGACTTAATAATTTATACAACTCACTGTTCACATTATATTAAGGCTTAATAATTTATATACAACTCACCTGTTCACATTATATTAAGGCTTAATAATTTATATACAACTCACCTGTTCACATTATATTAAGGCTTAATAATTTATATACAACTCACCTGTTCACATTATATTAAGACTGAAAGTTATGTAGGGTTAAGAGCGTGGACGCTTTGATTGACAGGTGGGCGTCACCATGGCGATCCATGTCTTTCCTGACGAAAACAATTCCCTCAAATTTTTAATTGAAGTTTGTTTTACACCAAAAAGACAAAAAAACATCATGTGACTTGTTTAAATGTCAAACCATCTGTCCACACGTCTTCCTCTGTGGTGATGAAGAAGAAGAACAATAATAATACAGCCGTCGTTGGACGTGTCTCAGAGGGGGACGATCTGGAGTACAGGACGATCATCAGGGACTTTGTCAGCTGGTGTGAGCTAAACCAGCTTCAGCTCAACACCAGCAAGACGAAGGAGATGATCGTCAACTACCAGAGGAAAACATCACACTTCACACCGGTGAACATCCAGGGATCGGACATAGAGGTGGTGCAGAGCTACAGATTCCTGGTGTTCACCTCAACAATAAACTGGACTGGACTGATAACACCCATGCTCTCTACAAGAAGGGCCAGAAGAGTCGCCTCCACCTGCTGAGGAGGCTGAGGTCCTTCAGAGTGTGCAGGGCTCTCCTCAGGACCTTCTCTGACTCTGTGGTGGCCTCATCCTTCATGCTGTGGTCTGCTGGACAGGAGCAGACTCAACAGACTGATCAGGAGAGCCAGCTCCGTCCTGGACCGTCCTCTGGACTCCACAGAGGAGGTGGAGGAGAGGAGGATGTTAGCTCAGCTGACCTCCATCATGGACAACACCTCTCACCCCTACATGACACTGTGGGTCTCTGAGCAGCTCCTTCAGCAGCAGACTGCTACACCCACGGTGTAAGAAGGAGGAGCAGCTCCTTCAGCAGCAGACTGCTACACCCACGGTGTAAGAAGGAGGAGCAGGTCCTTCAGCAGCAGACTGCTACACCCACGGTGTAAGAAGGAGGAGCAGCTCCTTCAGCAGCAGACTGCTACACCCACGGTGTAAGAAGGAGGAGCAGCTCCTTCAGCAGCAGACTGCTACACCCACGGTGTAAGAAGGAGGAGCAGCTCCTTCAGCAGCAGACTGCTACACCCACGGTGTAAGAAGGAGGAGCAGCTCCTTCAGCAGCAGACTGCTACACCCACGGTGTACGAAGGAGGAGCAGCTCCTTCAGCAGCAGACTGCTACACCCACGGTGTAAGAAGGAGGAGCAGCTCCTTCAGCAGCAGACTGCTACACCCCGGTGTAAGAAGGAGGAGCAGCTCCTTCAGCAGCAGACTGCTACACCCACGGTGTAAGAAGGAGGAGCAGCTCCTTCAGCAGCAGACTGCTACACCCACGGTGTAAGAAGGAGGAGCAGCTCCTTCATCCCTGCTGCTGTGAGACTGTACAACACCTGCACCTGACCATGTTGTAGTCTCTGTACATGCCTGTTTTCTGTTTTTTTGCACATTATACTCACTGCACATTATATTATACTATAACTAGTACTTTTTGTAAATATGTACGACATATGTACACTGTGTTTCCCCTCCTCCCGCTGCTGTAATAAGTGAATTTCCCCGTTGTGGGATCAATAAAGTATTATCGTATCGTATCGTATAATCAGCTGATCAGTGTGAGCCACACTTTACCTGAAGGTTTGAGGCTAACACACATGAAACCTCCAGAGAACATCAACACAGCGTTCGTTGTTTGTTTTTGGTTGGTCTCGGCTGTCTTCACTGTGATTGGCTGAAGTGCTGCTCTAAATAAAACAGAAGAACAAGAAACACTTTGAACACGAAGAACGGATCTAACACGATGGTTCTGTTTAAACACGATCATTGAAACCAGAGTGAACCTTTCTACAGCTGGGACAACATCAAGAAATACATCTGGAAATATATCAGAAAGTTTCCATCATGACTTTCCATCTGATTCAGACCGACACTGTTCAGCTGTTTATTCTAGATACGATTTATTGTTTTTCATTTTACGTGTTTTCATGTGAGCTCACGTTCAGGATCATAAACAGTTTAGCTTCATCAGAAACTTAAATAAACTTAAAATATGTTTCAAATATGTTATCACCTCGACCTGTGACCTCCGACAGACACGACAGACACGACAGACACGACAGACACGACAGACACGACAGGTAACAAAGACCAAAAAATTTTTTACATTTTTCATGTTTTATTTTCTTTAAATATAAAAAATTCACAGTTGGACATAAAAGCCTTTTAAATAATTTGATTCAAAACAAACAAAACAAAACAGGCTGAAAAACAGACAAAGACGTTTGTGATGAAATAAAAACTGATTTGTAGGATTGAATTTAAAAAATATCTGCTGATTTATTTTGAATCATAAAAAACTTCCTGAATATAAAATATAAAATATGAACTCAGTGTTTATTAAAAAAAAAACGGTTTGTTTGTCTTCTGACAGAAACAAGAAACTTTTACTTTGTGCTTTTATTGTGAAGGTTAGTCCAGACAGGAAGTCTGAATTTCTTTTGGTTTGTGAGTATGAAATGCCGAATCTGTACTTTTACTTTGAAAGTCTACTTCCTGTTCTGATGCAGAAAACAGAGACGTGTGATGTCACGACAGCAGCTCGTCTGAGCGCGCTCAGTTCACGTTCAGACAAGCTGCTGATGGCGAATGAGGTCACAGTTTGTCCCGCCTCCTCCGCCGTAGATCCGCAGCCGTAGATCCGCAGCCGTAGATCCGCAGCCGTAGATCCGCCTGCTGATCGGCCATCTTTGATTTAAAGGCACGGTGATGCTGACCCCGCCTCCTGACCTTCAGGTGACCTCCTCATCGTCCACAGGGGGGCGCCACAAGGCTGGCGTTTCAGAAACAGACAGAAACTGTCACATGATCCCTTCCACAGTTTAAAAACAGAACAGAAGGACAGGAAACAGACGTGGTCCTCGCCTCCTCCACTCCTCGCCTCCTCCACTCCTCGCCTCCTCGCCTCCTCCACTCCTCGCCTCCACTCCTACTCAGGCTTCTCCTCCTCCTCCTCCTCGTTGTTGTTGTTGTTGTGCAGGCTGAGGTTCAGGTTGAAGCCAAACTGCTTCCTGAGGGCACGCGGCATCAGCGTCTTCTTCATGAACACTTTCTGGAGGAAGCGGTGGCTGATGCTGAACGGGCAGTAGCTGTAGATGAAGTACATGAGGCCGACTCCAGGCCCAACGAAGTACCGCGGCTGAGGCTGGGGTGACAGCAGCGCCCGGACGATGGCGTCGATGACGGGGCTGACGTCGGGGTTGGCATGCTTGGTGTGGCTCTGGAACAGCTCCTTGGTCTCCATCACGTAGTCCTCCCCGTAGTCCTCCAGCAGCGCCGGAGGGAGACTCTTGAGCAGGTGTTTGTGTTGCTCCTCCCAGTAGGCATGGTTACTGGACTGACCTGTGGAGACAACAGATGCACAGTTACCACGGCAACAAGCAGCACGCTGCAAACACACGTCGTGTCATTTATCGTTATTTTAACGTTTTATTCAGAACAAAGACAGACGAGTTCTGACTTCCCAGCATGCATTGAGATCAGTACATGTTTGACGGGTTCGAGAGGTGAGATCCATTTTGTCGTCTCCACATTAAACTTTGAGCTGTCTGCTTCTGTCAGTCCGGTCCGGTCCGGTCCGGTTGTTGCCTGCTGCCCTCGGTGCTGCTGCAGGAAGTGAGCTCAGAGTCTGGATGGAGTTTGTGAGCCAGAGAGAAACAGCAGCAGGATCAGGAGTGAACACAAACCGGTTCCTTCAGGATTACAGCGAGCTCAGCAGGATCACTGTGCCCAGCTCGCTGTTTACATCACTGCCGCCCCGTCCAATCACAGCACAGACTCATGACCCAAACTCTGGATCCACGCGGGCTCTGCTGGAGGTCTGCACATCAGCTCATGGTGGTTTGATGAGTCACAGCAGAGCATGTGATGAACATGATGACGGCGTGTTTTTCAACCCCACACGATGAAGACGGCGAGCTGAGGACACGTGAAGCTCTTTGTCCTCTAATCACATCCATCCGTCCTCCACCCGCCGAAAAGACCCAAGAACAGATGGTCCGGTCCACATGTGCTCCTCAGTACTGAGAGTCCTCATCAGCAGGAGGAGGCCCGTCAGCATGCTCATTTCACGTCACACATTTCTGTGTGTACAGGTGAGTACAGGTGTGTACAGGTGGGTACAGGTGGGTACAGGTGTGTACAGGTGGGTACAGGTGAGTACAGGTGGGTACAGGTGGGTACCGGTGAGTACAGGTGTGTACAGGTGGGTACAGGTGAGTACAGGTGTGTACAGGTGTGTACAGGTGGGTACAGGTGGGTACAGGTGTGTACAGGTGGGTACAGGTGAGTACAGGTGAGTACAGGTGTGTACAGGTGGGTACAGGTGAGTACAGGTGAGTACAGGTGTGTACAGGTGAGTACAGGTGAGTACAGGTGAGTACAGGTGTGTACAGATGAGTACAGGTGGATACAGGTGAGTACAGGTGTGTACCGGTGAGTACAGGTGTGTACAGGTGAGTACAGGTGAGTACAGGTGGGTACAGGTGTGTACAGGTGGGTACAGGTGAGTACAGGTGTGTACAGGTGAGTACAGGTGAGTACAGGTGTGTACAGGTGAGTACAGGTGTGTACAGGTGAGTACAGGTGTGTACCGGTGAGTACAGGTGGGTACAGGTGAGTACAGGTGAGTACAGGTGGGTACAGGTGAGTACAGGTGTGTACCGGTGAGTACAGGTGAGTACAGGTGAGTACAGGTGGGTACAGGTGGGTACAGGTGTGTACAGGTGAGTACAGGTGGGTACAGGTGGGTACAGGTGAGTACAGGTGGGTACAGGTGGGTACAGGTGTGTGCAGGTGTGTACAGGTGAGTACAGGTGGGTACAGGTGAGTACAGGTGAGTACAGGTGGGTACAGGTGGGTACAGGTGGGTACAGGTGTGTACAGGTGAGTACAGGTGAGTACAGGTGGGTACAGGTGGGTACAGGTGAGTACAGGTGGGTACAGGTGGGTACAGGTGTGTGCAGGTGTGTACAGGTGAGTACAGGTGTGTACAGGTGAGTACAGGTGGGTACAGGTGTGTGCAGGTGTGTACAGGTGAGTACAGGTGAGTACAGGTGAGTACAGGTGGGTACAGGTGTGTGCAGGTGTGTACAGGTGAGTACAGGTGAGTACAGGTGAGTACAGGTGTGTACAGGTGAGTACAGGTGTGTACAGGTGGGTACAGGTGTGTGCAGGTGTGTACAGGTGAGTACAGGTGTGTACAGGTGTGTCGGTGTTACCTGTCTTGTATGAGGAGGGCAGGATGATGGACACTTGGACCCCCCATGGCTGCAGCTCGTGTCTCAGCGTGTTGATGAAGAGGTTCAGAGCTGCTTTAGACGCTCCGTACGCTGCCAGACAGGGAAACGGCTGATCACCTGAAACACAGGTGTTACACCGTCATGACATCACTCCCAGATGACCGATGAGAGGAACAGTAAGTGTTTTCAAAATATTGTTTTGTTTTAAAGGTTTTTTCTATGTTTGTACCAAACGAGTTTGAACAGCTGATGAATGTCTTGACATAAACAACCGCCGCCATGTTGGATGTACTGCTTCTTTCTCCTCCCATCAAATCTAAATATGGTTGTAGACGCATCATCGGACCCAAAGGGAGATATGCTACGTGTTAGCAGAGATATTCTACGTGTTAACAGAGATATGCTACGTGTTAACAGAGATATGCTACGTGTTAACAGAGATATGCTACGTGTTAACAGAGATATGCTACGTGTTAACAGAGATATGCTACGTGTTAGCAGAGATATGCTACCTGTTAGCAGAGATATGCTACGTGTTAGCAGAGATATGCTACGTGTTAGCAGAGATATGCTACGTGTTAACAGAGATATGCTACGTGTTAGCAGAGATATGCTACCTGTTAGCAGAGATATGCTACGTGTTAGCAGAGATATGCTACGTGTTAGCAGAGATATGCTACGTGTTAACAGAGATATGCTACGTGTTAGCAGAGATATGCTACGTGTTAGCTTAGATATGCTACGTGTTAGCAGAGATATGCTACGTGTTAGCAGAGATATGCTACGTGTTAGCCGAGATATGCTACGTGTTAGCAGAGATATGCTACGTGTTAGCAGAGATATGCTACGTGTTAACAGAGATATGCTACGTGTTAGCAGAGATATGCTACGTGTTAACAGAGATATGCTACGTGTTAGCAGAGATATGCTACGTGTTAACAGAGATATGCTACGTGTTAGCAGAGATATGCTACGTGTTAACAGAGATATGCTACGTGTTAGCAGAGATATGCTACGTGTTAGCAGAGATATGCTACGTGTTAACAGAGATATGCTACGTGTTAGCAGAGATATGCTACCTGTTAGCAGAGATATGCTACGTGTTAGCAGAGATATGCTACGTGTTAGCAGAGATATTCTACGTGTTAGCAGAGATATGCTACGTGTTAGCTTAGATATGCTACGTGTTAGTAGAGATATGCTACGTGTTAACAGAGATATGCTTCGTGTTAGCTTAGATATGCTACGTGTTAACAGAGATATGCTACGTGTTAAGAGAGATATGCTTTGTGTTAGCAGAGATATGCTACGTGTTAGCTTAGATATGCTACGTGTTAGTAGAGATATGCTACGTGTTAGCAGAGATATGCTTTGTGTTAGCAGAGATATGCTATGTGTTAGCAGAGATATGCTACGTGTTAGCAGAGATATGCTACGTGTTAACAGAGATATGCTTCGTGTTAGCTTAGATATGCTACGTGTTAACAGAGATATGCTACGTGTTAGCAGAGATATGCTACGTGTTAACAGAGATATGCTACGTGTTAGCTTAGATATGCTATGTGTTAACAGAGATATGCTACGTGTTAGCTTAGATATGCTACGTGTTAGCAGAGATATGCTACGTGTTAGCAGAGATATGCTACGTGTTAGCAGAGATATGCTACGTGTTAGCAGAGATATGCTACGTGTTAGCAGAGATATGCTTCGTGTTAGCTTAGATATGCTACGTGTTAGCACAGATATGCTACGTGTATATATATATATATATATCTTATATATATATATATATATATATATATATAACACGTGTGTGTGTGGTGTGTGTGTGTCTATAGTATATCTATATATCTATATCTATATCTCTATCTATATATATCTATATATATATACCAACCTGTGTGTGTGTGTGTGTGTGCGTGTGTGCACCTGGACAAACCTGATTGTGAGATGATCATCTGTGACGCTCTGTTTTGTTTAGTTTGGCAGGTGAAGGTTCATCTGAGGTTCACGAGGAAACATTCAGATTTATGACAACATGTGTGTGTGTGTGTGTGTGTGCGTGTGCGCTACAGTGTGTGTGTGTGTGTGTGCGCTACAGTGTGTGTGTGTGTGTGTGTGTGTGTGTGTGTGTGTGTGCTACAGTTGTGTGTGTGTGTGTGTGTGTTGTGTGTGTGTGCTACAGTGTGTGTGCGAGTGTGTGTGTGTGTGTGCTACAGTGTGTGTGTGTGTGAGTGTGTGGTTTGTGTTGTGTGTGCTACAGTGTGTGTGCTACAGTGTGTGTGTGAGTGTGTGCGTGTGTGTGTGTGGTGTGTGTGTGTGTGTGTGAGTGTGTGTGTGTGTGTGTGTGTGTGTGTGTGCTCTGTGTGTGTGTGAGTGTGTGCGTGTGTGTTGTGTGTGTTGTTGTGTGTGTGCTACCGTGTGTGAGTGTGTGTGTGTGTGTGTGTGTGTGTGCTACAGTGTGTGTGTGTGTGTGTGTGTTGTGTGTGTGTGTTGTGTGTGTGTGTGGTGGTGTTGTGCTACGTGTTTGTGAGTGTGTGCGTGTTGAGTGTTGTGTGTGTGTTGTGTGTTGTTTTGTGGCTACATTGTGTGTGTGGTGTGTGTGTGTGTGTGTGTTGCACTCACCAGCTGGGCTGGAGATGGTCACGATGCGTCCTCTGCTCTGTCTCAGCAGAGGCAGGAAGCTCTTGGTGACGCTCAGCGTCCCGAAGAAGTTCACCTCCATGCAGCCACGGAAGTTCGACATGAGAGAGAGCTCAGCGTCTCCGAAGTTCACACACACACCGGCGTTATTCACCAAGCCCCACAGACCTGCACACACACACACACACACACACACACACACACTGTTCACTGAAATACAATAGTGTGTGTATGTTACACGCCCACCGACTCGCACTGCAGCATGTACCGTTGCTGTGTTGCCGTGTTGCTGTGTTGCTGTGTTGCCGTGTTGCTGTGTTGCCGTGTTGCTGTGTTGCTGTGTTGCCGTGTTGCTGTGTTGCCGTGTTGCGTGACCTGCAGTCCCCTCTGTGTTCATGACACCGTACACTCTCTCTCTGACCCAGAATCCCGCGCTTTGTTTCACAAGCTTTGTTTAGTGAACTGGGAAAGAACATCCAGGCTGGCAGACGGCCACACACCTGCACACCTGCACACCTGCACACCTGCACACCTGAACACCTGCACACCTGAACACCTGAACACCTGAACACCTGAACACCTGCACACCTGCACACCTGCACACCTGAACACCTGCACACCTGAACACCTGCACACCTGCACACCTGCACACCTGCACACCTGAACACCTGCACACCTGAACACCTGCACACCTGCACGCCTGAACGCCTGAACGCCTGAACACCTGCACACCTGCACACCTGAACACCTGCACACCTGCACACCTGCACACCTGAACACCTGAACACCTGCACACCTGCACACCTGAACACCTGAACACCTGAACACCTGCACACCTGCACACCTGAACACCTGAACACCTGCACACCTGAACACCTGAACACCTGAACACCTGCACAGGTGACTTCCCGTCTGCAGTCTGAACATGAATCACATGACCCACGCTGAAATACAGAATAAAAGCAGCTGCTGGGCAGACCTTTATTTTGAAAGAAAGAGGACATTACATCACATCCTGTCCTTTAAAAAATGTTTTGTCTGTTTTTATTTTAGATGATTGTGACTGAGGTTCTGGACCCTCCTCCACCCTGAGACCCTCCTCCACCCTCAGACCCTCCTCCACCCTGAGACCCTCCTCCACCCTCAGACCCTCCTCCACCCTCAGACCCTCCTCCACCTTGAGACCCTCCTCCACCCTCAGACCCTCCTCCACCCTCAGACCCTCCTCCACCCTGAGACCTTCCTCCACCCTCAGACCCTCCTCCACCCTCAGACCCTCCTCCACCCTGAGACCCTCCTCCACCCTCAGACCCTCCTCCACCCTGAGACCCTCCTCCACCCTGAGACCTTCCTCTACTCTCAGACCCTCCTCCACCCTGAGACCCTCCTCCACCCTGAGACCCTCCTCCACCCTCAGAAACCCTCCTCCACCCTGAGACCCTCCTCCACCCTCAGACCCTCCTCCACCCTCAGACCCTCCTCCACCCTGAGACCCTCCTCCACCCTGAGACCCTCCTCCACCCTGAGACCTTCCTCTACTCTCAGACCCTCCTCCACCCTGAGACCCTCCTCCACCCTCAGACCCTCCTCCACCCTCAGAAACCCTCCTCCACCCTGAGACCCTCCTCCACTCCTCCACCCTCAGAAACCCTCCTCCACCCTCAGAAACCCTCCTCCACCCTCAGACCCTCCTCCACCCTCAGACCCTCCTCCACTCCTCCACCCTCAGAAACCCTCCTCCACCCTCAGAAACCCTCCTCCACCCTCAGACCCTCCTCCACCCTCAGACCCTCCTCCACTCCTCCACCCTCAGAAACCCTCCTCCACCCTCAGAAACCCTCCTCCACCCTCAGACCCTCCTCCACCCTCGTCATGTTCAGCTCTCTGTGGTTTACACAGTTAGCTTTAGCCTAACCACATGCTAAAGTAGCTAACCACTAGCATTCATTAGCATGCTAACAGAACCGGGCTCAGCTGGACCGGGTGGAACCATTCATCAGACCATGCTGGTTCTGTTCGTTACCTTTGAGGCCCAGTTTGGCCTTGGTGTCGAGCAGCGCCTGTTGGACCTGCTGTGGTTGGGTGATGTCGACCTGGAGGAGGGTGAGTCGGGTCGAGCAGGTCCTCTGCAGCTCTCTGGCTCCGTCTCCGGTCAGGTCCAGAACCGTGGCGAACACCTCGAAGCCCAGAGAGTCCAGACGCTTCACCGCCGCGTTCCCGAACCCAGAATCACAACCTGCAGGGACAGAGGACGCCACGGTGATGTCACACTGCACAGCCAATAACATCATCACTAACACATGACCTCATTTCCTGTGTGGGCGGAGCAGAGGGGCAGATGTGTTTAACGAGGGACAGATGTGTTTAACGAGGGGCAGATGTGTTTAACGAGGGGCAGATGTGTTTAACGATGGGCAGATGTTTTTAACGAGGGGCAGATGTGTTTAACGAGGGACAGATGTGTTTAACGAGGGGCAGATGTGTTTAACGAGGGGCAGATGTGTTTAACGAGGGGCAGATGTGTTTAACGAGGGGCAGATGTTTTTAACGAGGGGCAGATGTTTTTAACGAGGGACGGATGTGTTTAACGAGGGGCGGATGTTTTTAACGAGGGGCGGATGTGTACACAGAGGGGCAGATGTTTTTAACGAGGGGCAGATGTTTTTAACGAGGGACGGATGTGTTTAACGAGGGACGGATGTGTTTAACGAGGGGCAGATGTTTTTAACGAGGGACGGATGTGTTTAACGAGGGGCAGATGTTTTTAACGAGGGGCAGATGTTTTTAACGAGGGGCAGATGTGTTTAACGAGGGGCAGATGTTTTTAACGAGGGGCAGATGTGTTTAACGAGGGACAGATGTGTTTAACGAGGGGCAGATGTTTTTAACGAGGGGCAGATGTTTTTAACGAGGGACAGATGTGTTTAACGAGGGACAGATGTGTTTAACGAGGGACAGATGTGTTTAACGAGGGGCAGATGTTTTTAACGAGGGACAGATGTGTTTAACGAGGGGCAGATGTGTTTAACGAGGGACAGATGTGTTTAACGAGGGGCAGATGTGTGTTTAACGAGGGGCAGATGTTTTAACGAGGGCAGATGTGTTTAACGATGGGCAGATGTTTTTAACGAGGGGCAGATGTTTTTAACGAGGGGCAGATGTGTTTAACGAGGGGCGGATGTTTTTAACGAGGGGCGGATGTGTACACAGAGGGGCAGATGTGTTTAACGAGGGGCAGATGTGTTTAACGAGGGGCAGATGTTTTTAACGAGGGGCAGATGTGTTTAACGAGGGGCAGATGTTTTTAACGAGGGGCAGATGTGTTTAACGAGGGGCAGATGTGTTTAACGATGGGCAGATGTTTTTAACGAGGGGCAGATGTGTTTAACGAGGGACAGATGTGTTTAACGAGGGGCAGATGTGTTTAACGAGGGGCAGATGTGTTTAACGAGGGGCAGATGTGTTTAACGAGGGGCAGATGTTTTTAACGAGGGGCAGATGTTTTTAACGAGGGGCAGATGTTTTTAACGAGGGACGGATGTGTTTAACGAGGGGCGGATGTTTTTAACGAGGGGCGGATGTGTACACAGAGGGGCAGATGTTTTTAACGAGGGGCAGATGTTTTTAACGAGGGACGGATGTGTTTAACGAGGGACGGATGTGTTTAACGAGGGGCAGATGTTTTTAACGAGGGACGGATGTGTTTAACGAGGGGCAGATGTTTTTAACGAGGGGCAGATGTTTTTAACGAGGGGCAGATGTGTTTAACGAGGGGCAGATGTTTTTAACGAGGGGCAGATGTGTTTAACGAGGGGCAGATGTGTTTAACGAGGGGCAGATGTGTTTAACGATGGGCAGATGTTTTTAACGAGGGGCAGATGTTTTTAACGAGGGGCAGATGTGTTTAACGAGGGGCGGATGTTTTTAACGAGGGGCGGATGTGTACACAGAGGGGCAGATGTGTTTAACGAGGGGCAGATGTTTTTAACGAGGGGCAGATGTGTTTAACGAGGGACAGATGTGTTTAACGATGGGCAGATGTGTTTAACGATGGGCAGATGTTTTTAACGATGGGCAGATGTGTTTAACGATGGGCAGATATGTTTAACGATGGGCAGATGTGTTTAACGATGGGCAGATGTGTTTAACGAGGGGCAGATGTTTTTAACGAGGGGCAGATGTGTTTAACGAGGGGCAGATGTTTTTAACGAGGGGCAGATGTGTTTAACGAGGGGCAGATGTTTTTAACGATGGGCAGATGTGTTTAACGAGGGGCAGATGTTTTTAACGATGGGCAGATGTGTTTAACGATGGGCAGATATGTTTAACGATGGGCAGATGTGTTTAACGAGGGGCAGATGTTTTTAACGAGGGGCAGATGTGTTTAACGAGGGGCAGATGTTTTTAACGAGGGGCAGATGTGTTTAACGAGGGGCAGATGTTTTTAACGATGGGCAGATGTGTTTAACGAGGGGCAGATGTGTTTAACGAGGGGCGGATGTGTTTAACGAGGGGCAGATGTGTTTAACGAGGGGCAGATGTGTTTAACGATGGGCAGATGTGTTTAACGAGGGGCAGATGTTTTTAACGAGGGGCAGATGTGTTTAACGAGGGGCAGATGTTTTTAACGAGGGGCAGATGTGTTTAACGAGGGGCAGATGTGTTTAACGATGGGCAGATGTGTTTAACGATGGGCAGATATGTTTAACGAGGGGCAGATGTGTTTAACGATGGGCAGATGTGTTTAACGAGGGGCAGATGTGTTTAACGAGGGGCAGATGTGTTTAACGAGGGGCAGATGTTTTTAACGAGGGGAAGATGTGTTTAACGAGGGGCGGATGTGTTTAACGATGGGCGGATGTTTTTAACGATGGGCAGATGTGTTTAACGAGGGGCAGATGTGTTTAACGATGGGCAGATGTGTTTAACGAGGGACAGATGTGTTTAACGATGGGCAGATGTGTTTAACGAGGGGCAGATGTGTTTAACGAGGGGCAGATGTGTTTAACGAGGGGTATGTGTTTAACGAGGGACAGATGTGTTTAACGATGGGCAGATGTGTTTAACGATGGGCAGATGTGTTTAACGATGGGCAGATGTGTTTAACGATGGGCGGATGTGTTTAACGAGGGGCGGATGTGTTTAACGAGGGACAGATGTGTTTAACGAGGGGCAGATGTGTTTAACGATGGGCAGATGTGTTTAACGATGGGCAGATGTTTTTAACGAGGGGAAGATGTTTTTAACGAGGGGCAGATGTTTTTAATGAGGGGCAGATGTGTTTAACGAGGGGCAGATGTGTTTAACGAGGGGCAGATGTGTACACAGAGGGGCAGATGTGTTTAACGATGGGCAGATGTGTACACAGAGGGGCAGATGTGTTTAACGAGGGGCAGATGTGTTTAACGAGGGGCAGATGTGTACACAGAGGGGCAGATGTGTTTAACGAGGGGCAGATGTGTTTAACGAGGGGCGGATGTGTTTAACGAGGGGCGGATGTGTTTAACGATGGGCGGATGTTTTTAACGAGGGGCGGATGTGTTTAACGAGGGACAGATGTGTTTAACGATGGGCGGATGTTTTTAACGATGGGCGGATGTTTTTAACGAGGGGCGGATGTGTTTAACGAGGGGCGGATGTGTTTAACGATGGGCGGATGTTTTTAACGATGGGCAGATGTTTTTAACGAGGGGCAGATGTGTTTAACGAGGGGCAGATGTGTTTAACGAGGGGCAGATGTGTTTAACGATGGGCAGATGTGTTTAACGATGGGCAGATGTGTTTAACGATGGGCAGATGTGTTTAACGATGGGCAGATGTGTTTAACGATGGGCAGATGTGTTTAACGAGGGGCAGATGTGTTTAACGATGGGCAGATGTGTTTAACGATGGGCAGATGTGTTTAACGAGGGGCAGATGTGTTTAACGATGGGCAGATGTGTTTAACGAGGGACAGATGTGTTTAACGATGGGCAGATGTTTTTAACGAGGGGCAGATGTGTACACAGAGGGGCAGATGTGTTTAACGATGGGCAGATGTGTTTAACGAGGGGCAGATGTTTTTAACGAGGGACAGATGTGTTTAACGATGGGCAGATGTGTTTAACGATGGGCAGATGTGTTTAACGAGGGGCAGATGTGTTTAACGATGGGCAGATGTGTTTAACGAGGGGCAGATGTTTTTAACGATGGGCAGATGTGTTTAACGATGGGCAGATGTGTTTAACGAGGGGCAGATGTGTTTAACGATGGGCAGATGTGTTTAACGAGGGGCAGATGTGTTTAACGAGGGGCAGATGTTTTTAACGAGGGGCAGATGTGTTTAACGATGGGCAGATGTGTTTAACGAGGGACAGATGTGTTTAACGATGGGCAGATGTGTTTAACGATGGGGATGTGTTTAACGAGGGCAGATGTGTTTAACGATGGGCAGATGTGTTTAACGAGGGGCAGATGTGTTTAACGATGGGCAGATGTGTTTAACGAGGGACAGATGTGTTTAACGATGGGCAGATGTGTTTAACGATGGGCAGATGTGTTTAACGAGGGGCAGATGTTTTTAACGAGGGCATGTTTTTAACGATGGGCAGATTTGTTTAACGAGGGCAGATGTTTTAACGATGGGCAGATGTTTTAACGAGGGGCAGATGTTTTTAACGAGGGGCAGATGTTTTTAACGAGGGGCAGATGTGTTTAACGATGGGCAGATGTGTTTAACGAGGGGCGGATGTGTTTAACGAGGGGCGGATGTGTTTAACGAGGGGCGGATGTGTTTAACGAGGGGCGGATGTGTTTAACGAGGGGCAGATGTGTTTAACGAGGGGCAGATGTGTTTAACGAGGGGCAGATGTTTTGTGCTGTTCAGCAATTTGATAAAACAACCTCAATCTTCCACATTGTGTGTCATCAAATAATAATGGACTTTGTGATTTAAAGATTAAAACATTTCATGTTTTTATTGTATCATCATTAACTCGTCTGTCTGCTGAAACTTCTTTTATTATTTTACAGCCGTCAAAGTCTGACGGTCATGAAAAGATGATTTTACTACATCATATAAAGTTAGTCAGCTGCAGCAGTGGTGATATCAACACTGAGGTTTATAACAAATAAATAATCCACAAACCAGAACCAGAACCAACAGAAGGGTCAAACCCATTTGAACAGGACCGGCTACCCTCAGACAGTCCTCTTCTGATTGGCACGTTGCCCCGCAGATGTTTCAGCGTGCCCAGAACAGACGACCGACGGCTGCATGTTCGGACCGAGTCAGTATCAGTCCAACACTGACACACCGTCACGTTTTCTTTTCTTTCTTTTCTTCGTGGTATTTCAGAGTTTGTCATTTCCTGATGAACCGTGCTAGACTCTGGTTCTGGTTTCTATGAACTGTTCTTGATGATAAACATTCAAACTTTTTAAATCTAAATAAATGAACTCCTTGTTGAATCAGAAAACCCTGAGTGGACTGTCCTCCATCTGTCCTCCCTGAAGGGTGCAGAGTCCCTCGGAAACATGGACCCATCACGTACCCCACGGGTCCCTCCACTTTCCCAGAAGTCCCAGTACCTACAACCTGATCCTGATCAGGACTCGCTGTTCTGTTTGTTCTTTTGTACGGCGGGGGTCTGAAAGAGCTCTGCTGGCGACAGCGTGGAGGCGTTGGCATGCCGCTTCACTCCGTGTCCTTGGAGGGTTTCCAGAGTCCGAAGAAAGATGGAGCCAATGCTGGCTCCAGAAATAAACACAGCGCTTTACTCCAGCACAGAGCCACAGAGACCCAAACACACACACACAGAACCAAACAGAACCACACATATACAAATATGTGTCAGGGTTTTTTTTTTGCTGAGCAGGTGAGTTGGGCTGGGCGTGGGGGGTTCTGGTTTCATCCGGTCAGTTTCCTCATATTTTGGTGTGTTTTTATTTTTTTAAATTTGTTAAATGTTTCTCAGCCCGTTTTATTTTTAAAGTCCAAGTTACGTATTCATCATCAGCTCATCATCATCAGCTCATCATCATCAGCTCATCATCATCAGCTCATCATCATCAGCTCTGGCCGTCTGGGTCATGGTTTGAAGTGTTGGACCACAGACGGAGACGACGTGTGGCTGACGATCTGAACTTCATAAAACTGATTTTCATGAAGTAACTTTTCCTTGACACGTTCTGTGATGAATGTTTGAATCATTTGTGGTCCACACTGAGTAACGTGGTTGCACCGGGCTCAGACCACACACTGTCCACATTCTTCATTCTGTTCACCACGGGCCTCTCGCAGCAGGCCTTCATATTTACTCTGAGGGGGACTGGATGATGTGGACTCAGGTTTCAGATGGACTGACAGAGATGGACCAGGCCCCGCTGCCTCTCTGGCAGATGAAGTGTTGAACATGAACCCCACCCGGCTGACGGGCCTACGTAAGGACAGCTGAGGGTTTCTCTGTGAAACTGGAGCCGACTGAAACGTAAATGAACCGTTAAGGCAGAAGATCTGTCTCCGTAAAGAAGACGGGCTGAGGCTCAGATGGTGTGTCATCACCGCAAGACGTGGATTCAGAGGACACAGAGGAGAAGCAGCATTACGTAAGGGGGCCCGGCTCCGAGGGGCCCCTCAGATGAAGAAATAAACACTGATCAGTGCAGAGATGGACGAGGTCAAAACCACATCTGTCTCTGGGTGGAGGCCTCAACATGTGCACAGCTGCTCCGCCCTCAGATCCGACCACAGGTTCGACAGGAGCTCTCACTCCGACCCAAATCAGGACGTCAGTTAACTCCCACATTTACTTATTCAAAGGTTTCTTTGTTCAAGACCACCTGATACACCTGGAGGAGCGCTCACCATCCAACCAGTCCAGGATCTGAAGTGACTCGAGTCGCTGTTCTGATGACAGATGACAAAAAATGAATGAATGGAGACTCGATCACATGTCATGGCTCTTTTAGTTGAGCTCTTCATGACACTAATCGTTGGTTAAATCAGATCTTTCTCATTACGTCTGTCACTTTTTCATTAAAACATTTGAACTTGGGGGCGAGGGGTCTAACTTAAACACTTTAGAGGGGTGGAGGTCTGGAGAGAGGCCAATGGTGGCAGTCTGCCCACTGAAAGCTCCTTTATCATCCAGGAACAGCTGCAAGTTATCACAGATCCAACAACATCATTTCTAATGTTGATCACTGCTGTCAGAGGAGAACGTCATCATTTACGCAGAACCAACACAGGAATGTGACCACGAGATGGACTGATGAACGGGTCGCTCAGAGTTAATTCAGAACCACAAGTGTAAACGTTTAGCCTCCTCTGAGTAGTCCCTGAAAAGGTTATGATCATGGATCTGGGGATCCTCAATGAGTTTATGGGGTCATTAATCAGGTTCTATCAGTCCTTCAATAAGTTCTTGAAGAGGTTCTGAGGGTATCTGATGATGATGTTTTAGGTGTTCTTCATGAGGTCACGAGGTTCTTGTTTTCCTTGATGAGGGACTAGTGGTCCATTGGAGTTCTGCGGGTCCTAGAGGAGGTATTAGGGGTTAATATTTGGGTCATGGTGGTGCTGGAGGAGGACAAAGAAACGTT
>ML142789.1:1691871-1708346 GCA_004119915.2 Collichthys lucidus
TGAAGTGGGAGTGGCTGCCGTTCAGGACTGACAGCTTGCTGAGCGGGTTGGACATGGTCTGATAGGGTCGGGTCACCTGTAACAGACAGACATGGTCAGACATTGGTCCCATCAGAGGTGGGCAGAGTCACAGCTGAGACTCAAGTCGTAATAATGTGATGAGTTCTCGTTGGTTCTGGTCTCAGTCTGGTTTAGTGTCGTTCAGTCCAGTTTAGTCTAAATCAGTCCACCGCTCTGGTTTGTCTTACGTCTCTCCCGATCAGGTCTTCTTTGTTCTCGATGATGCCCCACGGTGCGATGCCGATCGCACAGACTTTTCCTCTGGATTTTGACGAATGATCTTTAAGAGCGTCTCCAACATGGCGGATCACTCCTGAAAGACCACAGGGCATGATCAGGGTCCAGGTACAAGGTCCACAGTCCAGGGTCCAGGCACAGGGTCAAGGTCCAGGAATAAGGTCCAAGAATTTATAAAGACAAGATTTTATATCATCAAGTGTTGGTCAGGTGAACATGTCTCCCAAACATGTTAAAGTGTTAATGTGTTAACATAATTAAGAACAGGTTGTTTGTAAGCCGCTGTATCGTACCGGTACTGACTCCCCCGGTGAAGATCCAAGCTCCGGTGGTCACGGCTGCTTTGATCAGTCCTTTTCCAAAAACCTGCTTCAGTTTAGGGGGAAGGTCGAAGTTCTGCAGGCCTCCGTGGACGGAGATGAGCAGTGTGGGAAGCTCCAGCTGCCAGTCCTTCACCATGAGATGGAGCAGATGGTCCGGTTTGGAGTCATAGGAGACTCGGATGTACTGCCGGAAGAAGAGGGGGATGGAGAAGAGGCGGAGGATGATGAAGAACAGTTGTTAGTGAACTTGTGTGGTTGATGACAGATTAACATGGTATCTGATGTGTTGAAGCACCATGGCTTTGTTGATGAGTCCTCCTCCCTGAAACTCAATGACTCCATAGGTGTCAGTCGGGGATGGCTGAGTGTGTTTGAGGGGGTTCCATCTCTCTACAGGTTGGACCTCCAGCTGAACCAGAGGAGCCCCATCATCTTTGCACCCTGGTAAGATGGACGTGTGCTGCGTCACCACCTGACCACAACTGCACCTGAACCACATCAACGAATAGATGATAATGTATTAGAAAGAGTTAACTTCAGGTTAACTAACTGAGCTTACAGTGAGTCAGTACCTGTTGGTGTCTTTGCTGAGAATAATTTGGACACATTCTCTCTTCTGGAAAGTTCTCTCGATCCATGCTCTCTGGATCTGAAACAGGAAGCAAACATGAGGACACGAAAAGACAAACAGGAAGTAAACATGAGGACACGAAAAGACAAACAGGAAGTAAACATGAGGACACGAAAAGACAAACAGGAAGTAAACATGAGGACACGAAAAGACAAACAGGAAGTAAACATGAGGACACGAAAAGACAAACAGGAAGTAAACATGAGGACACGAAAGAAAAAACAAGGAAGTAAACATGAGGACACGAAAAGACAAACAGGAAGCAAACATGAGGACACGAAAAGACAAACAGGAAGTAAACATGAGGACACGAAAAGACAAACAGGAAGTAAACATGAGGACACGAAAAGACTAACAGGAAGTAAACATGAGGACACGAAAAGACAAACAGGAAGCAAACATGAGGACACGAAAAGACAAACAGGAAGTAAACATGAGGACACGAAAAGACAAACAGGAAGTAAACATGAGGACACGAAAAGACAAACAGGAAGTAAACATGAGGACACGAAAAGACAAACAGGAAGTAAACATGAGGACACGAAAAGACAAACAGGAAGCAAACATGAGGACACGAAAAGACTAACAGGAAGCAAACATGAGGACACGAAAAGACAAACAGGAAGCAAACATGAGGACACGAAAAGACAAACAGGAAGTAAACATGAGGACACGAAAAGACAAACAGGAAGTAAACATGAGGACACGAAAAGACAAACAGGAAGTAAACATGAGGACACGAAAAGACAAACAGGAAGTAAACACGAGGACACGAAAAGACAAACAGGAAGTAAACATGAGGACACGAAAAGACAAACAGGAAGTAAACACGAGGACACGAAAAGACAAACAGGAAGTAAACATGAGGACACGAAAAGACAAACAGGAAGTAAACATGAGGACACGAAAAGACAAACAGGAAGTAAACATGAGGACACGAAAAGACAAACAGGAAGTAAACATGAGGACACGAAAAGACAAACAGGAAGTAAACATGAAGATTTTGGATGTAACCCTAAAACATGATAAATATTCTGATGTAATAAGGTTTGATCTGATTGGACGTTGATCTTTAATTTCAGATTAGCATTTTTAAAAAAAAGTTTCAAAGTCTGAATTTTAAAACCTGGATCTAGATCAGTGTTACTCAAAGTGTGGTCCGCGGACCAAGTGGTCCGTGAGAGGATCTCTTAAAATATTCGAATTTCTCACACAAGTTTGTGGAGTCCTACCTAACATTATTTGAAGTGTAAAGCGAATTTGTTCTCTGAAAAAAAATGCAGACAAATATTTTTTTTTAAATATGTATAATGGATATATGAAGATAAATCTGAATTAGCAGTGCCCAAATTGTTGCCTAAGCAACCACGGCGTCTCCTATAGACAAAATCATTCCGCTGTCACGTCAGTAAGTAAGGAAAAGAAAGCAAGGAAAAGAGCAGCAAAAGCTGTAAACTTTAACTAAAACAAGGCACGGAGAGGATGGGAAACAATGATGGATAGGTGGCTGAAGACGGGGTCAGTTAAAGAAAGGCAAATGATGATATCGACATGCAAAGAAAGGAGTCGGGAGATGCTAGCAACGAGTCCCAATCACAACACTGCCTGCAACAAGAGGTAGGCCCAGCTCCACCAAAAAAAAACTCAACATGCTGGGAAGTCGTCTGCAAGAGTTAAAAGGAAATACCATGATCAATACTTAAAATTCAGATTTTTCTGGACTGGAGATTCTGAGGATCCGAATCCACACTGTGTCCTGTGCTACGATATCTTGGCCAATGAAGCAATGAAGCCAACTAAACTGAAGCGGCACTTAGAGACAAAGCACAAAGATAACATTAGCAAACCGTTGACATTTTTTGAGAGGAAATGCGAGGAACTAAAGTCTCGCATGCAAAAGGACGCCGCACAGTATTTTGTCCCTGGAGAAAATGCAAAGGCTACAGAAGCCTCCTTCAGAGTCTCTCAATTGATCGCAAAAGCTAGCAAACCTTACTCAATAGGCGAGACTTTAGTTAAGCCGTCTGCGAAAATAATGGCAAATATAATGCTGGGAGACAATGCAAGTAATGAACTTGACAAAATACCTCTGTCCAATGACACTGTTCAGCGGCGCGTATTAGCCATGGCCGAAAATGTCCAAAATCAGCTGATATCACGCATCCAGCAGAGCTCGATGTTTTCACGGACATTGGCAGTGAGGCAAACCTTTTGTGCTACGGGAGATATATATATATATAATGGCGCTGTACATGATGATTTTCTTTTTTGTCATTCTCTCCCGACAAACACGACAGGAGAGGCGATTTTTGATTCTCTAAATACCTTCATTGGCCAGAGTGGCCTTGATTGGAATAGGTGTGTCGGTATTTGCACTGACGGGGCAACTGTGATGACCGCAAAACACAAAGGCCTGGTTACGCGCGTACGGGCAGTCGCCCCATTGGCCACAGCAACGCACTGTTGTGTCCACCGAGAGCAGCTGGCAGTGAAGAAGATGCCACACTGTCTAAAAACGGTCACACACGCATTTTTAAGGTTCTGTGCGTGAGATGGGCAGCGAACACACGAAACTTCTTTTCCACACAGAAGTCCGTTGGCTGTCTCGTGGCAAAGTTCTGACCCGTCTGTTTGAGCTGCGCGACGAGGTTAAACTATTCATGCATCAGACTGATGAACTTTATGACAGAATGCATGACTTCCAATGGCTTGCAGCGTTGTCATACCCTGCTGATATTTTCAGCTTCCTCAACTCACTTAATTTAGCACTTCAAGGGGAAACAGTCCCGATCTTTACAGTGCAGGACAAAATGAAAGCAGCACGCATTAAGATGGATTTGTGGTGCACTCGCCTCGATCGCCTAGAATTTGACAATTTCCCTACTTTGGCCGACTTTCTCCTCACAGCTGACGAGGTCCTGGGCAATGATACCATCGCTGCTTTTAAGGAGCACCTGCGTGGCCTTCACACGCATTTGGGAAGATACTTCCCAGAATTGGACGTGGACTTGGAGTGGATCAGAAATCCCTTTGGAGACAAACCACAAATTGAGCTCGTCAGTTCAAAGTTGTCTGCAAGAGCGACAGACAGCCTTGTGGACATTGCGTCTGATGGATCATTGAAGATGGCATTTCGAGAGAAATCCTTGACCGACTTCTGGATCTACATCCAGCCTGAGCACCCTGAACTTGCGCAGTCAGCTTTGAAAATCCTAATGCCGTTTTCAACCACCTACAAGTGTGAAGTTGCATTTTCAGCGCTAGTTAGTTTGAAAACAAAGCAGCGCAACCAGATCAATGTGGCCCCCAGTATGAGATTACGACGGTCCAGTTTAGAACCAGACATACAGTCAGTGATGCAAAATATGCATCAGCACCATTCCTCCCATTAAGAGACGGGGAAAATGAGTTCATGGTCAAACGACCAGCTGCAGTCTGAATTACCAGTGTTTTGTTAGATTTTGCTTTTCACCAGAGACAATTAAGATTTGTTTATTCTTCATAACAGTCATGTTACTTGCAATTTTGAATGTGTGCAAATTTAGTTAATAGCCTACTTAAATTCATCGGAGTGGGACATTTCAAATAAATAAAAGAAAATCAATCAAAATCAAATATATAATAATAAAAAAAATTCCAAACCATTGTTAGCCCCCAGATGTAAATCTATTTTAACACTTTTTTTCACATTCACATTTTGGATGTAAAATTTGTACAATAAAAGGTTCAAAACATTTTTTGGTCCTTGGTCTGAAAAAGTTTGAGAAACACTGATCTAGATTAACCAGAATCACTCAACGTAATCATTGACTGTTGGTCGGCCTCTGTACATGAAGCCTCTCATGTCTCAGTGCTGGTCTCTGTGACAGTCTGAGTCCTGCTCCTGGCTCTGGTCTCAGTCTCAGTGCTGGTCTCTGTGACAGTCTGAGTCCTGCTCCTGGCTCTGGTCTCAGTCTCAGTGCTGGTCTCTGTGACAGTCTGAGTCCTGCTCCTGGCTCTGGTCTCAGTCTCAGTGCTGGTCTCTGTGACAGTCTGAGTTCCTGGTCTCTGTGATCTGTCTAATTAGTCCAGAGCCTGATTTCTCTCTGAAATCCTCTTAACCTGTGAATCCATGAGAAGGCTGATGGAGGATTAACATGAAGCACACAGCAGCTCTCTGTCACATGAACAATGAAGCATCACCATTATCACCATCCTCACCACCATCTTCATCCCTTCAGACTGCAGCAGAGTTCTCCTGAGAACGTCGCTCAGATCAAACAAATTAAAGTTTGTTTGTTTTCATTCAACACCAATAAATCAGATTTTTATAAAAGCGCTGAACTCTGATTGGAAGAAGAGGTCAAAACAGGAAGCTGTTGTATATAATGAACTTCAGTCAGAGAGTCTCTGATGACATTTATCTTCATGTTAATGTTAAACTGTGGACGTGTATCAGCATCAGTCAGAGTAAATGAATAAATTTAAGTTTTTTAGGACTTGAGAGAAAAGACAAAATGGTTTTTAGTTTTTAACAGAACAACACCAAAAAGACGAAGGAGATGATCGTACACTCACACCGGTGAACATCCAGGGGTCGGACATAGAGGTGGTGCAGAGCTACAGATTCCTGGTGTTCACCTCAACAACAAACTGGACTGGACTGATAACACCCATGCTCTCTACAAGAAGGGCCAGAGTCGTCTCCACCTGCTGAGGAGGCTGAGGTCCTTCAGAGTGTGCAGGGCTCTCCTCAGGACCTTCTCTGACTCTGTGGTGGCCTCATCCTTCATGCTGTGGTCTGCTGGACAGGAGCAGACTCAACAGACTGATCAGGAGAGCCAGCTCCGTCCTGGACCGTCCTCTGGACTCCACAGAGGAGGTGGAGGAGAGGAGGATGTCAGCTCAGCTGACCTCCATCATGGACAACACCTCTCACCCCTACATGACACTGTGGGTCTCTGAGCAGCTCCATCAGCAGCAGACTGCTACACCCACGGTGTAAGAAGGAGGAGCAGCTCCTTCAGCAGCAGACTGCTACACCCACGGTGTAAGAAGGAGGAGCAGCTCCTTCAGCAGCAGACTGCTACACCCACGGTGTAAGAAGGAGGAGCAGCTCCTTCAGCAGCAGACTGCTACACCCACGGTGTAAGAAGGAGGAGCAGCTCCTTCAGCAGCAGACTGCTACACCCACGGTGTAAGAAGGAGAGCAGCTCCTTCAGCAGCAGACTGCTACACCCACGGTGTACGAAGGAGGAGCAGCTCCATCAGCAGCAGACTGCTACACCCACGGTGTAAGAAGGAGGAGCAGCTCCTTCAGCAGCAGACTGCTACACCCACGGTGTAAGAAGGAGGAGCAGCTCCTTCAGCAGCAGACTGCTACACCCACGGTGTAAGGAGGAGGAGCAGCTCCTTCAGCAGCAGACTGCTACCCCACGGTGTAAGAAGGAGGAGCAGCTCCTTCAGCAGCAGACTGCTACAACCCACGGTGTAAGAAGGAGGAGCAGCTCCTTCAGCAGCAGACTGCTACACCCACGTGTAGTAAGAAGAGGAGCAGCTCCTTCAGCAGCAGACTGCTACACCCACGGTGTACGAAGGAGGAGCAGCTCCTTCAGCAGCAGACTGCTACACCCACGGTGTAAGAAGGAGGAGCAGCTCCTTCAGCAGCAGACTGCTACACCCACGGTGTAAGGAGGAGGAGCAGCTCCTTCAGCAGCAGACTGCTACACCCACGGTGTAAGGAGGAGGAGCAGCTCCTTCAGCAGCAGACTGCTACACCCACGGTGTAAGAAGGAGGAGCAGCTCCTTCAGCAGCAGACTGCTACACCCACGGTTTAAGAAGGAGGAGCAGCTCCTTCAGCAGCAGACTGATACACCCACGGTGTAAGGAGGAGGAGCAGCTCCTTCAGCAGCAGACTGCTACACCCACGGTGTAAGAAGGAGGAGCAGCTCCTTCAGCAGCAGACTGCTACACCCACGGTGTAAGAAGGAGGAGCAGCTCCTTCAGCAGCAGACTGATACACCCACGGTGTAAGAAGGAGGAGCAGCTCCTTCAGCAGCAGACTGCCACACCCACGGTGTAAGAAGGAGGAGCAGCTCCTTCAGCAGCAGACTGATACACCCACGGTGTAAGAAGGAGGAGCAGCTCCTTCAGCAGCAGACTGCTACACCCACGGTGTAAGAAGGAGGAGCAGCTCCTTCATCCAACACAACACCTGCTCCACCTGATTGTTGTAGTCTGCTGCAATTTTTGTTTCTATTCTATTTCATTTTATTTCATTTACACCTTGCAGTTCTCATTTATATCATAGTCACTTATTTTTGTAATTAGTGACGAGTGCCTACAACACTCGTCAACTACTCAACTATTGTTCTGCCTGTTTCTGTGTATTATTATTCATTTTACGCCCTTTTCCGCCCCTGAATGCGTCCCACAGCGGTGAGAGGACCCCAACAAATTCTATATCAAACGTGCGTCTTAATCCCGAATCCCAGGCTACTACTTTTCTAAGAGATTTGTGAGTGTCTAAAATGACAGCAGAGCAGCTAGCGTGTTAACAATTAACATTAGCCACTGAATATTAAACACATGCCAATGCTAACATGCCAATGCTAACATGCCAATGCTAACCTGCCAATGCTAACATGCCAATGCTAACATGCCAATGCTAACATGCCAATGCTAACATGCCAATGCTAACCTGCTAATGCATATTAATTAACATTAGCCACTAAGATCTAAATACAGGCTCATTGCTAACATGCTAATGTTAATTGCTAGCACGTCAGAGACAGCAAAACAGCTAGTGCTTAGCGATAGTGGCTAATGCTAAAATTAATTCAAATGCTAATAACATTAGCCACTAAAAATTAAAGACATGGTAATTGTTAACACGCTAATGTTAATTGCTCGCCGGCAGGTGTCTAAATAAACATGTTAAAAATGAGTATTGAATCCCAGCCCATTCGTCACTCTCAAAATTTCTGCGGGAATTTTCTAGTTACTATTTATATCATGGTCACTAACCTATAGTGATAATACTTTTATTTATATTATGGTCACTAACCTATAGTGATAATACTTTTATTTATATTATGGTCACTTTCTTTGCAAAATGGTCACTTTACACTACAATACTCTTTATATATCATGCCACTTTTTATGCCACTCAGTACTTGTCTGTTTTTGAAGGTTGATTGTTTAGTTTTTTTCGTGGTTATTGTGTAGTTATAGATACTTCTGCCTGTTTCATTTCTGTCTGTTTATTGTGTTTTTTGTTTTGGCCTCTTCTACTTTTGTTTTTCTATCTTGCTGCTGTTACAAGTGAATTTTCCTGTGGTGGGATAGATAAAGTATATATCTAATCCAATCCAGACAGACAGACAGACAGACAGACAGACAGACAGACAGACAGAAAGACAGACAGACAGACAGACAGACTTTAAACCTCAGACCAACAGTCTTTAGGAACCCCTCCCATATTTACTTCACAAACACAGTCACAGTCATGTGCCTCACCTGTTGACAGGTATTGTCAATCACTGTGAGATTTTCAACCAGCTATTTGGTTTCAGCTGCTCACAACTTTTAAAGACTTTGTTCAGATAACAAATCATTAAAACGTAACAGCTGTTTAATAATCAAACATCAATAGAAGCTTCACGAATGAACTGATTTGTCGTGTGTGTGTGTGTATTTAATGAGCTGAGATTAATGAGTGCTCAGCTGGCCTAAGATTAACAGATTGAAACGAGACTAACGAGATTCAAAAAACTGTTTAATGAGCTTTGTTATTTTTACAGACAGGAACTGGGGCTGCAGCTGTGAGCCAATCATCTATCAGATATGTTTCTAGCATCCTCATCTCTTTAATCACAAGATGCTGTGAGACAGATCGACCTCGTCCTCCTAGAAACAGCTGACTGTGTTTGAGAAATAAAGTCACATGATGTCAGTTAACCCTAACAGGTCACGTGACCTGAGGAGGAGGAGGTCATCATTAGGTTCACTCTGTGTGTTTAACATGACTCATCATTAAACCCTAAGACCACCAGTTTTTATACCTCAGACTAACAGTCTTTAAGATCAGTCATAACAGTCTTACTTTCTGTGAACCAGATGATGCTCTGCGTTTGATCGACGAGCGTTTCAAAGATCCGTTCGTTCCTCTCCTCCCTCTGTTGTCCATGTTGATCACATTCAACTGTCCACATCCATGTCCCGTGTCTCCTCTATCCCGTCCTGTGGTCTTCCTGTAGTCGTCCTGTGGTCTGTACTGTGGTTCAGCCTTGGTGCTGCGTTCAGGCATCTGTCGGTGGGCTGTGATGTGACAGGCAGACCCCGTCCCCTCTCTCTAATCTGGATTAGTGGACTCAGAGGGCTGCTGCTCTTTAATGGATGGAGATTTAATAAATGTGATTGAACATAAATCTATACCGATTATTTCCACCAATATTTAGGTCCAACAACAAGTCCAACAACAAGTCCAACAACAAGTCCAACAACAAGTCCAACAATAAGTCCAACAATGAGTCCAACAATAAGTCCAACAATGAGTCCAACAATAAGTCCAACAATGAGTCCATCAATAAGTCCAACAATGAGTCCATCAATAAGTCCAACAATGAGTCCAACAATGAGTCCAACAATAAGTCCAACAATGAGTCCAACAATAAGTCCAACAATGAGTCCAACAATAAGTCCAACAATAAGTCCAACAATGAGTCCAACAATAAGTCCAACAATGAGTCCAACAACAAGTCCAACAATGAGTCCATCAATAAGTCCAATAATGAGTCCATCAATGAGTCCAACAATGAGTCCAACAATAAGTCCATCAATAAGTCCAACAATGAGTCCAACAATGAGTCCAACAATGAGTCCAACAACAAGTCCAACAATGAGTCCATCAATAAGTCCAACAACAAGTCCAACAATGAGTCCAACAATAAGTCCATCAAAAAGTCCAACAATGAGTCCAACAATAAGTCCATCAATAAGTCCAACAATAAGTCCAACAACAAGTCCAACAATGAGTCCAACAATGAGTCCAATAATGAGTCCAACAATAAGTCCAACAATGAGTCCAACAACAAGTCCAACAATGAGTCCAACAACAAGTCCAACAATGAGTCCATCAATAAGTCCAATAATGAGTCCATCAATAAGTCCAACAATGAGTCCATCAATAAGTCCAATAATGAGTCCATCAATGAGTCCAACAATGAGTCCAACAATGAGTCCAACAACAAGTCCAACAATGAGTCCAACAACAAGTCCAACAATGAGTCCATCAATAAGTCCAATAATGAGTCCATCAATGAGTCCAACAACAAGTCCAACAATGAGTCCATCAATAAGTCCAACAACAAGTCCAACAATGAGTCCAACAATAAGTCCATCAATAAGTCCAACAATGAGTCCAACAATAAGTCCATCAATAAGTCCAACAATAAGTCCAACAATGAGTCCAACAATAAGTCCAATAATGAGTCCAACAACAAGTCCAACAATGAGTCCAACAACAAGTCCAACAATGAGTCCAACAACAAGTCCAACAATGAGTCCATCAATAAGTCCAATAATGAGTCCATCAATGAGTCCAACAATGAGTCCAACAATGAGTCCAACAATAAGTCCAACAATGAGTCCAACAACAAGTCCAACAATGAGTCCATCAATAAGTCCAATAATGAGTCCATCAATAAGTCCAACAATAAGTCCAACAATGAGTCCAACAATAAGTCCAATAATGAGTCCAACAACAAGTCCAACAATGAGTCCAACAACAAGTCCAACAATGAGTCCAACAACAAGTCCAACAATGAGTCCATCAATAAGTCCAATAATGAGTCCATCAATGAGTCCAACAATGAGTCCAACAATGAGTCCAACAATAAGTCCAACAATGAGTCCAACAACAAGTCCAACAATGAGTCCATCAATAAGTCCAATAATGAGTCCATCAATGAGTCCAACAATGAGTCCAACAATAAGTCCATCAATAAGTCCAACAATGAGTCCAACAATGAGTCCAACAATGAGTCCAACAACAAGTCCAACAATGAGTCCATCAATAAGTCCAATAATGAGTCCAACAATAAGTCCAACAATGAGTCCAACAATAAGTCCAACAACAAGTCCAACAATGAGTCCATCAATAAGTCCAATAATGAGTCCAACAATAAGTCCAACAATGAGTCCAACAATAAGTCCAACAACGAGTCCAATAATGAGTCCAACAATGAGTCCAACAATAAGTCCAACAACAAGTCCAACAATGAGTCCAACAATAAGTCCATCAATAAGTCCAACAATGAGTCCATCAATAAGTCCAACAATGAGTCCAACAACAAGTCCAACAATGAGTCCATCAATAAGTCCAACAATGAGTCCATCAATAAGTCCAATAATGAGTCCATCAATAAGTCCATCAATGAGTCCAACAATGAGTCCAACAATAAGTCCATCAATGAGTCCAACAATGAGTCCAACAATAAGTCCAATAATGAGTCCATCAATAAGTCCAACAATGAGTGCATCAATAAGTCCAACAATGAGTCCAACAATAAGTCCAACAATGAGTCCATCAATGAGTCCAACAATGAGTCCAACAATAAGTCCAATAATGAGTCCAACAATGAGTCCATCAATGAGTGCATCAATAAGTCCAACAATGAGTCCAACAATAAGTCCAACAATGAGTCCATCAATGAGTCCAACAACAAGTCCAACAATGAGTCCATCAATAAGTCCAACAATGAGTGCATCAATAAGTCCAACAATGAGTCCAACAATAAGTCCAACAATGAGTCCAACAATAAGTCCAACAATGAGTCCATCAATGAGTCCAACAATAAGTCCAACGAGTCCAACAACAAGTCCAAAAATAAGTCCAACAATAAGTCCAACAATGAGTCCAACAATAAGTCCAATAATGAGTCCAACAATGAGTCCAACAATGAGTCCATCAATAAGTCCAACAATGAGTCCAACAATAAGTCCAACAATGAGTGCATCAATAAGTCCAACAATGAGTCCAACAATAAGTCCAACAATGAGTCCAACAATAAGTCCAATAATGAGTCCAACAATGAGTCCAACAATGAGTCCATCAATAAGTCCAACAATGAGTCCAACAATAAGTCCAACAATGAGTCCATCAATAAGTCCAACAATAAGTCCAACAATAAGTCCAATAATGAGTCCATCAATAAGTCCAACAATGAGTCCATCAATAAGTCCAATAATGAGTCCAACAATAAGTCCATCAATAAGTCCACCAATAAGTCCATCAATAAGTCCAACAATGAGTCCAACAATAAGTCCAACAATAAGTCCAACAATAAGTCCAACAATGAGTCCAACAATAAGTCCAACAATGAGTCCATCAATAAGTCCAACAATAAGTCCAACAATAAGTCCAACAATGAGTCCATCAATAAGTCCAACAATGAGTCCAACAATAAGTCCAACAATAAGTCCAACAATGAGTCCAACAATAAGTCCAACAATGAGTCCATCAATAAGTCCAACAATGAGTCCAACAATAAGTCCAACAATGAGTCCATCAATAAGTCCAACAATAAGTCCATCAGTAAGTCCAACAATAAGTCCAACAATAAGTCCAACAATAAGTCCATCAATGAGTCCAACAATAAGTCCAACAATGAGTCCATCAATAAGTCCAACAATGAGTCCATCAATAAGTCCAACAATAAGTCCAACAATAAGTCCAACAATGAGTCCAACAATAAGTCCAACAATGAGTCCAACAATAAGTCCAACAATAAGTCCAACAATGAGTCCAACAATAAGTCCAACAATAAGTCCAACAATGAGTCCAACAATAAGTCCATCAATAAGTCCATCAATAAGTCCAACAATAAGTCCAACAATAAGTCCAACAATGAGTCCAACAATAAGTCCAACAATAAGTCCAACAATGAGTCCAACAATAAGTCCAACAATAAGTCCAACAATGAGTCCAACAATAAGTCCAACAATAAGTCCAACAATGAGTCCAACAATAAGTCCATCAATAAGTCCAACAATAAGTCCAACAATAAGTCCATCAATGAGTCCAACAATAAGTCCAACAATGAGTCCATCAATAAGTCCAACAATGAGTCCAACAATAAGTCCAACAATGAGTCCAACAATAAGTCCAACAATGAGTCCAACAATAAGTCCAACAATAAGTCCAACAATGAGTCCAACAATAAGTCCAACAATGAGTCCATCAATAAGTCCAACAATGAGTCCAACAATAAGTCCAACAATGAGTCCATCAATAAGTCCAACAATAAGTCCATCAATAAGTCCAACAATAAGTCCAACAATAAGTCCAACAATAAGTCCAACAATGAGTCCAACAATAAGTCCAACAATGAGTCCATCAATAAGTCCAACAATGAGTCCAACAATAAGTCCAACAATGAGTCCATCAATAAGTCCAACAATGAGTCCATCAATAAGTCCAACAATGAGTCCAACAATAAGTCCAACAATGAGTCCATCAATAAGTCCAACAATGAGTCCAACAATAAGTCCAACAATGAGTCCAACAATAAGTCCAATAATGAGTCCAACAATGAGTCCAACAATGAGTCCATCAATAAGTCCAACAATGAGTCCAACAATAAGTCCAACAATGAGTCCATCAATAAGTCCAACAATAAGTCCAACAATAAGTCCAATAATGAGTCCATCAATAAGTCCAACAATGAGTCCATCAATAAGTCCAATAATGAGTCCAACAATAAGTCCATCAATAAGTCCACCAATAAGTCCATCAATAAGTCCAACAATAAGTCCAACAATAAGTCCAACAATGAGTCCAACAATAAGTCCATCAATAAGTCCAACAATAAGTCCATCAATAAGTCCATCAATAAGTCCATCAATGAGTCCAACAATAAGTCCAACAATGAGTCCATCAATAAGTCCAACAATGAGTCCAACAATAAGTCCAACAATGAGTCCATCAATAAGTCCAACAATAAGTCCAACAATAAGTCCAATAATGAGTCCATCAATAAGTCCAACAATGAGTCCATCAATAAGTCCAATAATGAGTCCAACAATAAGTCCATCAATAAGTCCAACAATGAGTCCATCAATAAGTCCAACAATAAGTCCAACAATAAGTCCAACAATGAGTCCAACAATAAGTCCATCAATAAGTCCAACAATAAGTCCATCAATAAGTCCATCAATAAGTCCATCAATGAGTCCAACAATAAGTCCAACAATGAGTCCAACAATAAGTCCATCAATAAGTCCAACAATAAGTCCAACAATAAGTCCAACAATGAGGCCAACAATAAGTCCAACAATAAGTCCAACAATGAGTCCAACAATAAGTCCAACAATGAGGCCAACAATAAGTCCAACAATAAGTCCAACAATAAGTCCAACAATAAGTCCAACAATGAGTCCAACAATGAGTCCAACAATGAGTCCATCAATGAGGCCAACAATAAGTCCAACAATAAGTCCAACAATAAGTCCAACAATAAGTCCAACAATAAATCCAACAATGAGTCCAACAATAAGTCCAACAATGAGGCCAACAATAAGTCCAACAATAAGTCCAACAATGAGTCCAACAATAAGTCCAACAATGAGGCCAACAATAAGTCCAACAATAAGTCCAACAATAAGTCCAACAATAAGTCCAACAATGAGTCCAACAACAAGTCCAACAATAAGTCCAACAATGAGTCCAACAATAAGTCCAACAATGAGTCCAACAATGAGTCCATCAATGAGGCCAACAATAAGTCCAACAATAAGTCCAACAATGAGTCCAACAATGAGTCCATCAATGAGGCCAACAATAAGTCCAACAATAAGTCCAACAATAAGTCCAACAATGAGGCCAACAATAAATCCAACAATAAGTCCAACAATAAGTCCAATGAGTCCAACAATAAGTCCAACAATGACTTGTTTTGCTTCATGTTGGTTCGGGTTGCCTTACAGTGGTTCGTTTGCGTTGTTTGTCTTGGTTCATGTTGTTTTTTTGGTTCCTGATAATCTGACTTGTCTGGTTTGCTTTCATAATAAAGTTGATTTTAAATAATCCATATCTGATACATCTTTGGTGTTTTTGATTTGTTGGCACTGATTCAGTGATGAGATCCTGAGTTCAGCCAGGCAGAGAACTGCTGACCCGGACTGATGTCGGTCTGAAGACTTAGGGATGCCTCGCTTAAATCACAGAGGTCATGAACAATCGAATGGGTCGAAGCTAGTCGCCATCACCCGAAAGAGTTCAAGTATCTCAGAGTCTTCAGTTCTCTGTTTTGGTAACAAGTTACATGCAGATCGGTACAGTGTTAGCAGTGATGTAGATGTTGGTCCGGACTGTTGTGGTTCAGATTTAGCTGAGACAGTCTATCTATGTTCCATCCCTCACCTGTGGTTAAAGTTTGAATTAGCTTCCTCTGTTGAGTCTTTAAAGAACACATGAACGAACGCTGACCTGCAGTCAGCTGAAACAGAGACTTTGAACACTTCAGTGATAAAGAAATAATTTAATGATTAAAAAACAACTGATTTTTAGTTAAATCCTAAAAATAAACAGCGGTGTGTTTGATGACTCCAGGACGTCACAGCATCTGTGTGTTTGATGACTTTAGGACGTCACAGCATCGGTGTGTTTGATGACTCCAGGACGTCACAGCATCTGTGTGTTTGATGACTTTAGGACGTCACAGCATTGGTGTGTTTGATGACTTTAGGACGTCACAGCATTGGTGTGTTTGATGACTTTAGGACGTCACAGCATTGGTGTGTTTGATGACTTTAGGACGTCACAGCATCGGTGTGTTTGATGACTCCAGGACGTCACAGCATCGGTGTGTTTGATGACTCCAGGACGTCACAGCATCTGTGTGTTTGATGACTCCAGAACGTCACAGCATTGGTGTGTTTGATGACTTTAGGACGTCACAGCATTGGTGTGTTTGATGACTTTAGGACGTCACAGCATCTGTGTGTTTGTTGACTTTAGGACGTCACAGGATCGGTGTGTTTGAGGACTACAGGACGTCACAGCATTGGTGTGTTTGATGACTTTAGGACGTCACAGCATTGGTGTGTTTGATGACTTTAGGACGTCACAGCATTGGTATGTTTGATGACTTTAGGACGTCACAGCATCGGTGTGTTTGATGACTCCAGGACGTCACAGCATCGGTGTTTGCTGACTCTAGGACGTCACAGCATGGTGTGTTTG
>ML142789.1:1708446-1735946 GCA_004119915.2 Collichthys lucidus
GTTGCCCCTGCCATTGATTCCAAATGACAGGATGATTTTCTCCACCACCAGGTCCTGCGGTGGCTCCATCTTTTCCATGAGCGCCTGTGCGTGCCTGAAGTGGCTCCCTGGAAAGCAATCCACCTGCAGGTTTCGGTTAAAAAACTCCGGGAAGGTGGCCAAGTTGGAGTCTCCCACAATCAGCCACTTCTTGAATACATCCAAGTTCCAATCTGTTAATTTTCGTTGTGTTCTAGGGTGGCTAAACACCCTAAATCTCGGTGGCCCCCGCTGCACAAAATGATCAGGTGAGTCCACAAACTCGTCATCCTCTTCATCTAGCTCCTGGTGGACCTGGGCCACCGTTGTGCCCAAGCCGTCTTGTGGAGTAAGAGCTCCCGCCTCTTCCTCCTCCCGATGAAGTTCATCAAAGAGGGCTTCAAGCTCCGAATGCGTTGGGGAATGATGTGTAGTTGTGTTTCTCTCACCATCACGATGGATTGGCTCTGGATCCTCCACGATGCTGTCCTCCGTCAGCACCGTTCCCCTGGTCCTTCTATACCTCCCCCTGATTTCTCTCCGATCCTGGGGGGAATCCTCCGTTGTGGATCTTAGAGAGGATGCGACCTGGAACCACTCCTGCTGGTCCTGGGGGCGCCAATCCTGGTCCTCTGTGTTGGTGGCAGCTGACCTCCTCTGTGGCTGGTCTTGGGTCCGAGCTGGAGTTGCGTTCTGCCGCCTGGGAGCCCCTGTAGGATCCTGGGGCTGGTCCTGTGTTGGGTCCCGGGTCTGGCGCTGCTCTTGAGGTGGGTCCCGGGTCTGTGATGCCGTCCCGGTTTGTCGTTCGGGAACCCCTGTTGGGTTCTGACCCTCCATCCGTGCTGTGATCAGAGCCTCGGTGTGATCAATGGCATCTTGTGAAATTCTTGGGAGGTTTTTCCGAGCCCATCTCACTGCCACCTCGAAGGCTCTTTTCCAATCTGGAGTCAGGAAGCCACTTAAGTCCTCCAGAAATTCCTCCAAACACTTCTCATAATGTTCCATCAAAATGAGGCACGTGTTGTGACCCCAATTCATGGCATTTCCCGCGATGAGATCGCTCGTGTCGTGTTGGTGCTGCAGGTTTGATCATCCCGGATAGGACCTCCACCATCCGGGTGATCATTCGGGGCTCCTCTTTCCCAGGTTTGGGCGCCACATTCTGCAGATGATGGACCGTCTTGGTTACTGCATAAATCTTCCGAATCAGGCGTCCAAATGTAGGATCCGCTGCTTGCCTCCGTACCTCTGGCTCTCCACTCCTAGCTGGAAATCTGGAGCGGGCTGGCTGAAACACTCCTTGGCGGACCACATCGGCGTAGGACCTGTACCGGGGACCGGAGAACCAGGTGGCCCGCGGGGGGGCGCTGGCTGGTTAGGGTGTGGGAAAAACTCCCTCCGGTACGGGAGGGATGGTGCGCTGGCCCTCCACCCGGAAGGCCTCCCGTATCCCCAGTCCCGGGATAATTTTTGGGGTTTACGGCGTCTGCCGTACCGGACAGTTGTCCAGTCCTCCATCTCGAACGAAAAAACACTTCCCAAAAATAAGGGGGGGAAAAATTCACAATTTTTTTTTTTTTTTAAAAAATTCAAAATGTATTAAATGAATGAGGCTTTTTTAAAAGAAATTCTTATAATTTTTTATTAAAGTATTTACAAAATAAAATATATAAAAAATATGAACTAAAATAAAACACTATAAAGAAATCAAATTATATCTGGTGTGCTAGTGGCAACGTTTCGACCTTTACCAGGTCTTCCTCAGGCCTGCACACCAAAATTAAATAATGCACTCTCTCAGTGTTGCCTCTTCGAACTCCTGAGCAGAAATGAGCTCTCTAGCCCTGTCCTTCCCTTATATACTCTGCTGGGGCTCCGCCCCTTTCGTATACGGTAAGTTCTCTGTACAACACATTTTAACATTTTACAATGAACTTTAACTATTTACAATGTGTTTTTAACTATTTCCAATGAATTTTTAACCGTTTACAATGAATTTTTACATCAAAATAACATAAAAAATACACAAATATATTTTTTTAGAGATATTACAAAATATAATTCCAAAATTATTTTTAATGATAAATTATTTTTAACTTATATAAAACAGGTAAGTAAAAGGTAAGTACCAATGTTCCAGAAAGGGTCAGAAAATAATAGAAATACAGTTAGGGTTAGAAAGTTAGTATAGAAATCAAAGATCAGGCACCATGGTTAGGGTTAGGGCCCCAGGTAAGTGGGTTAGGGTTAGGGTAGGGTAGGGTTAAGGTTAGGGTTAGGGGTTAGGGTTAGGGTCAGGGGTAGAAGGTTAGGTTTAGGGCAGGGTTAGGGTTAAGGTTAGGGTTAGGGCCCCAGGTAAGTGGGTTAGGGTTAGGAGTAGAGGGTCAGGGTTAGGGTTAGGGCCCCAGGTAAGTGGGTTAGGGTTAGGTGTAGACGGTTAGGGTTAGGGCACCATGGTTAGGGTTAGGGCCCCAGGTAAGTGGGTTAGGGTTAGGGTAGGGTTAAGGTTAGGGTTAGGGTCAGGGGTAGAAGGTTAGGTTTAGGGCAGGGTTAGGGTTAAGGTTAGGGTTAGGGCCCCAGGTAAGTGGGTTAGGAGTAGAGGGTCAGGGTTAGGGTTAGGGCCTCAGGTAAGTGGGTCAAGGTTAGGGTTAGGGCCCCAAGTAAGTGGGTTAGGGTTATGAATTATAGTAGCAGGAAAGTATGTAGGTAGGCATGTAAGATGTAAGTAGGCATTAGGGTTAAGATATCATATAAGGAGATGGTCAAGGTTGACAGGTAAGTCAAAGTTAGGATAACAGGTAAGTACCCTTCAAGGTCCAGTTTACAGGTAAGTAGATACCATAATCACAAACAAATACAGACCAAATGTAAGTAAAAGGTAAGTAACTCAACCTCAATTGTATTTAACATTTAACCCCAATGGCTGTTTTGTCCCCAACCGAAATATCCAACGTTTTTCCCAGCTTTTTCTCACACAATCAGACCAGTCAATATCCTTCTGAAGTCCGGCCATTCTCATAGCTGTCAGTCCATGTTCCAGAAAATGCTTAACCAAGGGCGTCTGTACGTCTCGCTCATTTCTAACATTGTATCTATGTTGATGCATCCGTGTTGACAACATGTTCTTCGTTTCACCAACATATTGTATTTTACATTTGGAGCAAAATATGAGATAAACACAGTTTTTTGACCTTGGGCTAAATCCCTGCTGAATTCTATAGATTGTCCCATTTCCACAATTTTTAACAAATTTTAATCTTGAAAACTGAGGTTCTAATAGTAGTGATTTCTCTCTAACTAATGTTGGCAATTTAGCTTGAACCAAAATGTCCCTTAAATTCTTATTTCGCCTATAGGCTGATATGACTCTCGAATTACAAAATAAATTATTATGTCCTAATGTCTCCCTAAAATTTGACCTCAATTTATGATTCAAAACTCTCCCCATTGAAGAAAATGTAGTAATTAATGCAATGTTATCCCCATGGTTTCTGTCCCTCCTCATCTCAAAGGTTTTAAGACAGTGTCCTAAGAAGGACCTAGAGTACCCCCTCTTCCTAAGGGACTGAAATAAAATCCGAACTGCTTCCCAAAAATCTGTCTCTCTTGTACAGATGCGTTTAAACCTCAGAAGCTGCGACTTAACTATTCCTTTAAAAGTATGGGTAGGATGGAAACTATCTCTATGCAACAACGCATGTGTATCTGTACTTTTGAAGAAAACTTTTATGTCCAATTTGAGATCTGTAGCATAATTTGGGCCTTTAAAAATGGTGGTGTCCAAAAAATCTATCGAAGTTTCACTAATTTCTGTTTTTAATTTGATGGAGGAATCATGGGAATTCAATATATCAACAAAATTTATAAAGTCTTCCTTGGATCCCACCCAAATACCCCAAATATCATCAAGATAACGTAAATAATGCACTGGTTTTTTATCACATTTCAGGAACGCTTCCCTCTCCCAATTAGCCATAAAAATATTGGCGTAAGCCGGGGCAAACTTCTTCCCCATAGCAGTTCCTTTGATTTGCAAATAAAAATCCCCATTAAACATAAAATCATTCCTAGTTAAATTTATCTCCAATAATTTCAAAAGTTCCTCATCCGGTCTCTCTGGATCCGGGTACTTCTCAAACATATTCTTCACACAGGTGATACCAGCATCAATTGGAATATTTGTATACAAATTATCCACATCCATAGAAAAAAAGTAAAATTCACACGGGATCCTCAGACTACTCACAATCTCAATAAAGTGGTACGTATCCCTAACATAGGCAGGGTGTCTTGATGCCAATGGGTTTAAAAAATGGTCCAAATACTCAGCTGTAAAATACGTCTCACTACCACAATCCGAGACAATTGGTCTCCCCGGGGGAATCTCATATGGAACCGGCCATTTTTCGCGATCCTTATGGATTTTTGGTAATATATAAAATCGTCTCTCCCGGGGCTGTATCTCACCAATTAAGTATTGTCTCTGTTTTGCATCAATGAATTTTTTCTTTTTTAAGCTATCTAAAATTTGTTTTACCATTGGAATTGTGTCCACGTACATTGGTTTATCCAATTTTTTATAGTAAGAGACATCCTTCAATTGGCGCTCCACCTCAAATATGTATTGTTCCCTACTCAATATAACTACAGCTGAACCCTTGTCCGCTGGCTTAATAACAATGTGTTTCATGTTTTGAAGTTCCCACAATGCCCTAATTTCTTGTGATGAAATATTGCAATGTTCTACCCTTGGTTTGTAATGTGCTCTGAACATGTTTAAATCTTTGTCAATTAATTGTTTAACATCAACTGATAATTTGTCTGGTGGAGGCGTCCAGTTGGAAGGACCCACAAACGGTAAGATCTGTCTCTCACCCTTGCCTTGAAAATAATTTGCCAATTTGATCTTCCTGTGATAGTTTTGCATGTCCCATTGAAATTGCCATCTATCATTACTGCCTATGTTAGTTGTAGAAATAAACGACAATCCTTTGCTCAGGAGACTATATTGAGATTCTGAGAGCTCAAAATTTTTTGCTAAAACAATAACCTCCTCTCCTAGCAACAAAGGTGAACCATCAACCCCCACCTGTGCAGGGCTCAAGGGGATCTGCCATTTAAAAAGCTCAACCAGTGATCGAACATGGCTTTACCTGTCTCCTCCGTCCAGTGGATGTCGTCTGCTTCAGTGGCAAACTGTCTTTCCGGCAGGAGAGGTATAAATTGCATATTCCTCTCCAAGTGGTCATTAAGTTCTTGGAGATTGTCCTTTTCGTCCTGGGGCAAAGCCGATGAAAAGTTAATCAGCGGGATCCAAATGTCTGCATAAGGAAACCGATTCTTTGTTGACCGAAGTGCTCCCTGCACATTTCTTATTGTGGTCTCCTGACATTTGTTGCCCCTGCCATTGATTCCAAATGACAGGATGATTTTCTCCACCACCAGGTCCTGCGGTGGCTCCATCTTTTCCATGAGCGCCTGTGCGTGCCTGAAGTGGCTCCCTGGAAAGCAATCCACCTGCAGGTTTCGGTTAAAAAACTCCGGGAAGGTGGCCAAGTTGGAGTCTCCCACAATCAGCCACTTCTTGAATACATCCAAGTTCCAATCTGTTAATTTTCGTTGTGTTCTAGGGTGGCTAAACACCCTAAATCTCGGTGGCCCCCGCTGCACAAAATGATCAGGTGAGTCCACAAACTCGTCATCCTCTTCATCTAGCTCCTGGTGGACCTGGGCCACCGTTGTGCCCAAGCCGTCTTGTGGAGTAAGAGCTCCCGCCTCTTCCTCCTCCCGATGAAGTTCATCAAAGAGGGCTTCAAGCTCCGAATGCGTTGGGGAATGATGTGTAGTTGTGTTTCTCTCACCATCACGATGGATTGGCTCTGGATCCTCCACGATGCTGTCCTCCGTCAGCACCGTTCCCCTGGTCCTTCTATACCTCCCCCTGATTTCTCTCCGATCCTGGGGGGAATCCTCCGTTGTGGATCTTAGAGAGGATGCGACCTGGAACCACTCCTGCTGGTCCTGGGGGCGCCAATCCTGGTCCTCTGTGTTGGTGGCAGCTGACCTCCTCTGTGGCTGGTCTTGGGTCCGAGCTGGAGTTGCGTTCTGCCGCCTGGGAGCCCCTGTAGGATCCTGGGGCTGGTCCTGTGTTGGGTCCCGGGTCTGGCGCTGCTCTTGAGGTGGGTCCCGGGTCTGTGATGCCGTCCCGGTTTGTCGTTCGGGAACCCCTGTTGGGTTCTGACCCTCCATCCGTGCTGTGATCAGAGCCTCGGTGTGATCAATGGCATCTTGTGAAATTCTTGGGAGGTTTTTCCGAGCCCATCTCACTGCCACCTCGAAGGCTCTTTTCCAATCTGGAGTCAGAAAGCCACTCAAGTCCTCCAAAAACTCCTCCAAACAATGCTCATAATGCTCCATAAGAATGAGGCATGTGTTGTGGCCCCAGTTCATGGCATTTCCCGCGATGAGATCGCTCGTCCGTCGTGTTGGTGCTGCAGGTTTGATCATCCCGGATAGGACCTCCACCATCCGGGTGATCATTCGGGGCTCCTCCTTTCCAGGCTTAGGAGCCACATTCTGAAGATGGTGAACCGTCTTGGTCACCGCGTAAATTTTCCGGATCAGGCGTCCGAAGGTAGGATCTGCCGCTTGTCTCCGTACCTCTGGCTCTCCACTCCTAGCTGGAAATCTGGAGCGGGCTGGCTGAAACACTCCTTGGCGGACCACATCGGCGTAGGACCTGTACCGGGGACCGGAGAACCAGGTGGCCCGCGGGGGCGGCGCTGGCTGGTTAGGGTGTGGGAAAAACTCCCTCCGGTACGGGAGGGATGGTGCGCTGGCCCTCCACCCGGAAGGCCTCCCGTATCCCCAGTCCCGGGATAATTTTTGGGGTTTACGGCGTCTGCCGTACCGGACAGTTGTCCAGTCCTCCATCTCGAACGAAAAAACACTTCCCAAAAATAAGGGGGAAGGAAAAATTCACAATTTTTTTTTTTTTTTTTTTTAAAAAATTCAAAATGTATTAAATGAATGAGGCTTTTTTAAAAGAAATTCTTATAATTTTTTATTAAAGTATTTACAAAATAAAATATATAAAAAATATGAACTAAAATAAAACACTATAAAGAAATCAAATTATATCTGGTGTGCTAGTGGCAACGTTTCGACCTTTACCAGGTCTTCCTCAGGCCTGCACACCAAAATTAAATAATGCACTCTCTCAGTGTTGCCTCTTCGAACTCCTGAGCAGAAATGAGCTCTCTAGCCCTGTCCTTCCCTTATATACTCTGCTGGGGCTCCGCCCCTTTCGTATACGGTAAGTTCTCTGTACAACACATTTTAACATTTTACAATGAACTTTAACTATTTACAATGTGTTTTTAACTATTTCCAATGAATTTTTAACCGTTTACAATGAATTTTTACATCAAAATAACATAAAAAATACACAAATATATTTTTTTAGAGATATTACAAAATATAATTCCAAAATTATTTTTAATGATAAATTATTTTTAACTTATATAAAACAGGTAAGTAAAAGGTAAGTACCAATGTTCCAGAAAGGGTCAGAAAATAATAGAAATACAGTTAGGGTTAGAAAGTTAGTATAGAAATCAAAGATCAGGCACCATGGTTAGGGTTAGGGCCCCAGGTAAGTGGGTTAGGGTTAGGGTAGGGTTAAGGTTAGGGTTAGGGGTTAGGGTTAGGGTCAGGGGTAGAAGGTTAGGTTTAGGGCAGGGTTAGGGTTAAGGTTAGGGTTAGGGCCCCAGGTAAGTGGGTTAGGGTTAGGAGTAGAGGGTCAGGGTTAGGGTTAGGGCCCCAGGTAAGTGGGTTAGGGTTAGGTGTAGACGGTTAGGGTTAGGGCACCATGGTTAGGGTTAGGGCCCCAGGTAAGTGGGTTAGGGTTAGGGTAGGGTTAAGGTTAGGGTTAGGGTCAGGGGTAGAAGGTTAGGTTTAGGGCAGGGTTAGGGTTAAGGTTAGGGTTAGGGCCCCAGGTAAGTGGGTTAGGAGTAGAGGGTCAGGGTTAGGGTTAGGGCCTCAGGTAAGTGGGTCAAGGTTAGGGTTAGGGCCCCAAGTAAGTGGGTTAGGGTTATGAATTATAGTAGCAGGAAAGTATGTAGGTAGGCATGTAAGATGTAAGTAGGCATTAGGGTTAAGATATCATATAAGGAGATGGTCAAGGTTGACAGGTAAGTCAAAGTTAGGATAACAGGTAAGTACCCTTCAAGGTCCAGTTTACAGGTAAGTAGATACCATAATCACAAACAAATACAGACCAAATGTAAGTAAAAGGTAAGTAACTCAACCTCAATTGTATTTAACATTTAACCCCAATGGCTGTTTTGTCCCCAACCGAAATATCCAACGTTTTTCCCAGCTTTTTCTCACACAATCAGACCAGTCAATATCCTTCTGAAGTCCGGCCATTCTCATAGCTGTCAGTCCATGTTCCAGAAAATGCTTAACCAAGGGCGTCTGTACGTCTCGCTCATTTCTAACATTGTATCTATGTTGATGCATCCGTGTTGACAACATGTTCTTCGTTTCACCAACATATTGTATTTTACATTTGGAGCAAAATATGAGATAAACACAGTTTTTTGACCTTGGGCTAAATCCCTGCTGAATTCTATAGATTGTCCCATTTCCACAATTTTTAACAAATTTTAATCTTGAAAACTGAGGTTCTAATAGTAGTGATTTCTCTCTAACTAATGTTGGCAATTTAGCTTGAACCAAAATGTCCCTTAAATTCTTATTTCGCCTATAGGCTGATATGACTCTCGAATTACAAAATAAATTATTATGTCCTAATGTCTCCCTAAAATTTGACCTCAATTTATGATTCAAAACTCTCCCCATTGAAGAAAATGTAGTAATTAATGCAATGTTATCCCCATGGTTTCTGTCCCTCCTCATCTCAAAGGTTTTAAGACAGTGTCCTAAGAAGGACCTAGAGTACCCCCTCTTCCTAAGGGACTGAAATAAAATCCGAACTGCTTCCCAAAAATCTGTCTCTCTTGTACAGATGCGTTTAAACCTCAGAAGCTGCGACTTAACTATTCCTTTAAAAGTATGGGTAGGATGGAAACTATCTCTATGCAACAACGCATGTGTATCTGTACTTTTGAAGAAAACTTTTATGTCCAATTTGAGATCTGTAGCATAATTTGGGCCTTTAAAAATGGTGGTGTCCAAAAAATCTATCGAAGTTTCACTAATTTCTGTTTTTAATTTGATGGAGGAATCATGGGAATTCAATATATCAACAAAATTTATAAAGTCTTCCTTGGATCCCACCCAAATACCCCAAATATCATCAAGATAACGTAAATAATGCACTGGTTTTTTATCACATTTCAGGAACGCTTCCCTCTCCCAATTAGCCATAAAAATATTGGCGTAAGCCGGGGCAAACTTCTTCCCCATAGCAGTTCCTTTGATTTGCAAATAAAAATCCCCATTAAACATAAAATCATTCCTAGTTAAATTTATCTCCAATAATTTCAAAAGTTCCTCATCCGGTCTCTCTGGATCCGGGTACTTCTCAAACATATTCTTCACACAGGTGATACCAGCATCAATTGGAATATTTGTATACAAATTATCCACATCCATAGAAAAAAAGTAAAATTCACACGGGATCCTCAGACTACTCACAATCTCAATAAAGTGGTACGTATCCCTAACATAGGCAGGGTGTCTTGATGCCAATGGGTTTAAAAAATGGTCCAAATACTCAGCTGTAAAATACGTCTCACTACCACAATCCGAGACAATTGGTCTCCCCGGGGGAATCTCATATGGAACCGGCCATTTTTCGCGATCCTTATGGATTTTTGGTAATATATAAAATCGTCTCTCCCGGGGCTGTATCTCACCAATTAAGTATTGTCTCTGTTTTGCATCAATGAATTTTTTCTTTTTTAAGCTATCTAAAATTTGTTTTACCATTGGAATTGTGTCCACGTACATTGGTTTATCCAATTTTTTATAGTAAGAGACATCCTTCAATTGGCGCTCCACCTCAAATATGTATTGTTCCCTACTCAATATAACTACAGCTGAACCCTTGTCCGCTGGCTTAATAACAATGTGTTTCATGTTTTGAAGTTCCCACAATGCCCTAATTTCTTGTGATGAAATATTGCAATGTTCTACCCTTGGTTTGTAATGTGCTCTGAACATGTTTAAATCTTTGTCAATTAATTGTTTAACATCAACTGATAATTTGTCTGGTGGAGGCGTCCAGTTGGAAGGACCCACAAACGGTAAGATCTGTCTCTCACCCTTGCCTTGAAAATAATTTGCCAATTTGATCTTCCTGTGATAGTTTTGCATGTCCCATTGAAATTGCCATCTATCATTACTGCCTATGTTAGTTGTAGAAATAAACGACAATCCTTTGCTCAGGAGACTATATTGAGATTCTGAGAGCTCAAAATTTTTTGCTAAAACAATAACCTCCTCTCCTAGCAACAAAGGTGAACCATCAACCCCCACCTGTGCAGGGCTCAAGGGGATCTGCCATTTAAAAAGCTCAACCAGTGATCGAACATGGCTTTACCTGTCTCCTCCGTCCAGTGGATGTCGTCTGCTTCAGTGGCAAACTGTCTTTCCGGCAGGAGAGGTATAAATTGCATATTCCTCTCCAAGTGGTCATTAAGTTCTTGGAGATTGTCCTTTTCGTCCTGGGGCAAAGCCGATGAAAAGTTAATCAGCGGGATCCAAATGTCTGCATAAGGAAACCGATTCTTTGTTGACCGAAGTGCTCCCTGCACATTTCTTATTGTGGTCTCCTGACATTTGTTGCCCCTGCCATTGATTCCAAATGACAGGATGATTTTCTCCACCACCAGGTCCTGCGGTGGCTCCATCTTTTCCATGAGCGCCTGTGCGTGCCTGAAGTGGCTCCCTGGAAAGCAATCCACCTGCAGGTTTCGGTTAAAAAACTCCGGGAAGGTGGCCAAGTTGGAGTCTCCCACAATCAGCCACTTCTTGAATACATCCAAGTTCCAATCTGTTAATTTTCGTTGTGTTCTAGGGTGGCTAAACACCCTAAATCTCGGTGGCCCCCGCTGCACAAAATGATCAGGTGAGTCCACAAACTCGTCATCCTCTTCATCTAGCTCCTGGTGGACCTGGGCCACCGTTGTGCCCAAGCCGTCTTGTGGAGTAAGAGCTCCCGCCTCTTCCTCCTCCCGATGAAGTTCATCAAAGAGGGCTTCAAGCTCCGAATGCGTTGGGGAATGATGTGTAGTTGTGTTTCTCTCACCATCACGATGGATTGGCTCTGGATCCTCCACGATGCTGTCCTCCGTCAGCACCGTTCCCCTGGTCCTTCTATACCTCCCCCTGATTTCTCTCCGATCCTGGGGGGAATCCTCCGTTGTGGATCTTAGAGAGGATGCGACCTGGAACCACTCCTGCTGGTCCTGGGGGCGCCAATCCTGGTCCTCTGTGTTGGTGGCAGCTGACCTCCTCTGTGGCTGGTCTTGGGTCCGAGCTGGAGTTGCGTTCTGCCGCCTGGGAGCCCCTGTAGGATCCTGGGGCTGGTCCTGTGTTGGGTCCCGGGTCTGGCGCTGCTCTTGAGGTGGGTCCCGGGTCTGTGATGCCGTCCCGGTTTGTCGTTCGGGAACCCCTGTTGGGTTCTGACCCTCCATCCGTGCTGTGATCAGAGCCTCGGTGTGATCAATGGCATCTTGTGAAATTCTTGGGAGGTTTTTCCGAGCCCATCTCACTGCCACCTCGAAGGCTCTTTTCCAATCTGGAGTCAGAAAGCCACTCAAGTCCTCCAAAAACTCCTCCAAACAATGCTCATAATGCTCCATAAGAATGAGGCATGTGTTGTGGCCCCAGTTCATGGCATTTCCCGCGATGAGATCGCTCGTCCGTCGTGTTGGTGCTGCAGGTTTGATCATCCCGGATAGGACCTCCACCATCCGGGTGATCATTCGGGGCTCCTCCTTTCCAGGCTTAGGAGCCACATTCTGAAGATGGTGAACCGTCTTGGTCACCGCGTAAATTTTCCGGATCAGGCGTCCGAAGGTAGGATCTGCCGCTTGTCTCCGTACCTCTGGCTCTCCACTCCTAGCTGGAAATCTGGAGCGGGCTGGCTGAAACACTCCTTGGCGGACCACATCGGCGTAGGACCTGTACCGGGGACCGGAGAACCAGGTGGCCCGCGGGGGCGGCGCTGGCTGGTTAGGGTGTGGGAAAAACTCCCTCCGGTACGGGAGGGATGGTGCGCTGGCCCTCCACCCGGAAGGCCTCCCGTATCCCCAGTCCCGGGATAATTTTTGGGGTTTACGGCGTCTGCCGTACCGGACAGTTGTCCAGTCCTCCATCTCGAACGAAAAAACACTTCCCAAAAATAAGGGGGAAGGAAAAATTCACAATTTTTTTTTTTTTTAAAAAATTCAAAATGTATTAAATGAATGAGGCTTTTTTAAAAGAAATTCTTATAATTTTTTATTAAAGTATTTACAAAATAAAATATATAAAAAATATGAACTAAAATAAAACACTATAAAGAAATCAAATTATATCTGGTGTGCTAGTGGCAACGTTTCGACCTTTACCAGGTCTTCCTCAGGCCTGCACACCAAAATTAAATAATGCACTCTCTCAGTGTTGCCTCTTCGAACTCCTGAGCAGAAATGAGCTCTCTAGCCCTGTCCTTCCCTTATATACTCTGCTGGGGCTCCGCCCCTTTCGTATACGGTAAGTTCTCTGTACAACACATTTTAACATTTTACAATGAACTTTAACTATTTACAATGTGTTTTTAACTATTTCCAATGAATTTTTAACCGTTTACAATGAATTTTTACATCAAAATAACATAAAAAATACACAAATATATTTTTTTAGAGATATTACAAAATATAATTCCAAAATTATTTTTAATGATAAATTATTTTTAACTTATATAAAACAGGTAAGTAAAAGGTAAGTACCAATGTTCCAGAAAGGGTCAGAAAATAATAGAAATACAGTTAGGGTTAGAAAGTTAGTATAGAAATCAAAGATCAGGCACCATGGTTAGGGTTAGGGCCCCAGGTAAGTGGGTTAGGGTTAGGGTAGGGTTAAGGTTAGGGTTAGGGGTTAGGGTTAGGGTCAGGGGTAGAAGGTTAGGTTTAGGGCAGGGTTAGGGTTAAGGTTAGGGTTAGGGCCCCAGGTAAGTGGGTTAGGGTTAGGAGTAGAGGGTCAGGGTTAGGGTTAGGGCCCCAGGTAAGTGGGTTAGGGTTAGGTGTAGACGGTTAGGGTTAGGGCACCATGGTTAGGGTTAGGGCCCCAGGTAAGTGGGTTAGGGTTAGGGTAGGGTTAAGGTTAGGGTTAGGGTCAGGGGTAGAAGGTTAGGTTTAGGGCAGGGTTAGGGTTAAGGTTAGGGTTAGGGCCCCAGGTAAGTGGGTTAGGAGTAGAGGGTCAGGGTTAGGGTTAGGGCCTCAGGTAAGTGGGTCAAGGTTAGGGTTAGGGCCCCAAGTAAGTGGGTTAGGGTTATGAATTATAGTAGCAGGAAAGTATGTAGGTAGGCATGTAAGATGTAAGTAGGCATTAGGGTTAAGATATCATATAAGGAGATGGTCAAGGTTGACAGGTAAGTCAAAGTTAGGATAACAGGTAAGTACCCTTCAAGGTCCAGTTTACAGGTAAGTAGATACCATAATCACAAACAAATACAGACCAAATGTAAGTAAAAGGTAAGTAACTCAACCTCAATTGTATTTAACATTTAACCCCAATGGCTGTTTTGTCCCCAACCGAAATATCCAACGTTTTTCCCAGCTTTTTCTCACACAATCAGACCAGTCAATATCCTTCTGAAGTCCGGCCATTCTCATAGCTGTCAGTCCATGTTCCAGAAAATGCTTAACCAAGGGCGTCTGTACGTCTCGCTCATTTCTAACATTGTATCTATGTTGATGCATCCGTGTTGACAACATGTTCTTCGTTTCACCAACATATTGTATTTTACATTTGGAGCAAAATATGAGATAAACACAGTTTTTTGACCTTGGGCTAAATCCCTGCTGAATTCTATAGATTGTCCCATTTCCACAATTTTTAACAAATTTTAATCTTGAAAACTGAGGTTCTAATAGTAGTGATTTCTCTCTAACTAATGTTGGCAATTTAGCTTGAACCAAAATGTCCCTTAAATTCTTATTTCGCCTATAGGCTGATATGACTCTCGAATTACAAAATAAATTATTATGTCCTAATGTCTCCCTAAAATTTGACCTCAATTTATGATTCAAAACTCTCCCCATTGAAGAAAATGTAGTAATTAATGCAATGTTATCCCCATGGTTTCTGTCCCTCCTCATCTCAAAGGTTTTAAGACAGTGTCCTAAGAAGGACCTAGAGTACCCCCTCTTCCTAAGGGACTGAAATAAAATCCGAACTGCTTCCCAAAAATCTGTCTCTCTTGTACAGATGCGTTTAAACCTCAGAAGCTGCGACTTAACTATTCCTTTAAAAGTATGGGTAGGATGGAAACTATCTCTATGCAACAACGCATGTGTATCTGTACTTTTGAAGAAAACTTTTATGTCCAATTTGAGATCTGTAGCATAATTTGGGCCTTTAAAAATGGTGGTGTCCAAAAAATCTATCGAAGTTTCACTAATTTCTGTTTTTAATTTGATGGAGGAATCATGGGAATTCAATATATCAACAAAATTTATAAAGTCTTCCTTGGATCCCACCCAAATACCCCAAATATCATCAAGATAACGTAAATAATGCACTGGTTTTTTATCACATTTCAGGAACGCTTCCCTCTCCCAATTAGCCATAAAAATATTGGCGTAAGCCGGGGCAAACTTCTTCCCCATAGCAGTTCCTTTGATTTGCAAATAAAAATCCCCATTAAACATAAAATCATTCCTAGTTAAATTTATCTCCAATAATTTCAAAAGTTCCTCATCCGGTCTCTCTGGATCCGGGTACTTCTCAAACATATTCTTCACACAGGTGATACCAGCATCAATTGGAATATTTGTATACAAATTATCCACATCCATAGAAAAAAAGTAAAATTCACACGGGATCCTCAGACTACTCACAATCTCAATAAAGTGGTACGTATCCCTAACATAGGCAGGGTGTCTTGATGCCAATGGGTTTAAAAAATGGTCCAAATACTCAGCTGTAAAATACGTCTCACTACCACAATCCGAGACAATTGGTCTCCCCGGGGGAATCTCATATGGAACCGGCCATTTTTCGCGATCCTTATGGATTTTTGGTAATATATAAAATCGTCTCTCCCGGGGCTGTATCTCACCAATTAAGTATTGTCTCTGTTTTGCATCAATGAATTTTTTCTTTTTTAAGCTATCTAAAATTTGTTTTACCATTGGAATTGTGTCCACGTACATTGGTTTATCCAATTTTTTATAGTAAGAGACATCCTTCAATTGGCGCTCCACCTCAAATATGTATTGTTCCCTACTCAATATAACTACAGCTGAACCCTTGTCCGCTGGCTTAATAACAATGTGTTTCATGTTTTGAAGTTCCCACAATGCCCTAATTTCTTGTGATGAAATATTGCAATGTTCTACCCTTGGTTTGTAATGTGCTCTGAACATGTTTAAATCTTTGTCAATTAATTGTTTAACATCAACTGATAATTTGTCTGGTGGAGGCGTCCAGTTGGAAGGACCCACAAACGGTAAGATCTGTCTCTCACCCTTGCCTTGAAAATAATTTGCCAATTTGATCTTCCTGTGATAGTTTTGCATGTCCCATTGAAATTGCCATCTATCATTACTGCCTATGTTAGTTGTAGAAATAAACGACAATCCTTTGCTCAGGAGACTATATTGAGATTCTGAGAGCTCAAAATTTTTTGCTAAAACAATAACCTCCTCTCCTAGCAACAAAGGTGAACCATCAACCCCCACCTGTGCAGGGCTCAAGGGGATCTGCCATTTAAAAAGCTCAACCAGTGATCGAACATGGCTTTACCTGTCTCCTCCGTCCAGTGGATGTCGTCTGCTTCAGTGGCAAACTGTCTTTCCGGCAGGAGAGGTATAAATTGCATATTCCTCTCCAAGTGGTCATTAAGTTCTTGGAGATTGTCCTTTTCGTCCTGGGGCAAAGCCGATGAAAAGTTAATCAGCGGGATCCAAATGTCTGCATAAGGAAACCGATTCTTTGTTGACCGAAGTGCTCCCTGCACATTTCTTATTGTGGTCTCCTGACATTTGTTGCCCCTGCCATTGATTCCAAATGACAGGATGATTTTCTCCACCACCAGGTCCTGCGGTGGCTCCATCTTTTCCATGAGCGCCTGTGCGTGCCTGAAGTGGCTCCCTGGAAAGCAATCCACCTGCAGGTTTCGGTTAAAAAACTCCGGGAAGGTGGCCAAGTTGGAGTCTCCCACAATCAGCCACTTCTTGAATACATCCAAGTTCCAATCTGTTAATTTTCGTTGTGTTCTAGGGTGGCTAAACACCCTAAATCTCGGTGGCCCCCGCTGCACAAAATGATCAGGTGAGTCCACAAACTCGTCATCCTCTTCATCTAGCTCCTGGTGGACCTGGGCCACCGTTGTGCCCAAGCCGTCTTGTGGAGTAAGAGCTCCCGCCTCTTCCTCCTCCCGATGAAGTTCATCAAAGAGGGCTTCAAGCTCCGAATGCGTTGGGGAATGATGTGTAGTTGTGTTTCTCTCACCATCACGATGGATTGGCTCTGGATCCTCCACGATGCTGTCCTCCGTCAGCACCGTTCCCCTGGTCCTTCTATACCTCCCCCTGATTTCTCTCCGATCCTGGGGGGAATCCTCCGTTGTGGATCTTAGAGAGGATGCGACCTGGAACCACTCCTGCTGGTCCTGGGGGCGCCAATCCTGGTCCTCTGTGTTGGTGGCAGCTGACCTCCTCTGTGGCTGGTCTTGGGTCCGAGCTGGAGTTGCGTTCTGCCGCCTGGGAGCCCCTGTAGGATCCTGGGGCTGGTCCTGTGTTGGGTCCCGGGTCTGGCGCTGCTCTTGAGGTGGGTCCCGGGTCTGTGATGCCGTCCCGGTTTGTCGTTCGGGAACCCCTGTTGGGTTCTGACCCTCCATCCGTGCTGTGATCAGAGCCTCGGTGTGATCAATGGCATCTTGTGAAATTCTTGGGAGGTTTTTCCGAGCCCATCTCACTGCCACCTCGAAGGCTCTTTTCCAATCTGGAGTCAGAAAGCCACTCAAGTCCTCCAAAAACTCCTCCAAACAATGCTCATAATGCTCCATAAGAATGAGGCATGTGTTGTGGCCCCAGTTCATGGCATTTCCCGCGATGAGATCGCTCGTCCGTCGTGTTGGTGCTGCAGGTTTGATCATCCCGGATAGGACCTCCACCATCCGGGTGATCATTCGGGGCTCCTCCTTTCCAGGCTTAGGAGCCACATTCTGAAGATGGTGAACCGTCTTGGTCACCGCGTAAATTTTCCGGATCAGGCGTCCGAAGGTAGGATCTGCCGCTTGTCTCCGTACCTCTGGCTCTCCACTCCTAGCTGGAAATCTGGAGCGGGCTGGCTGAAACACTCCTTGGCGGACCACATCGGCGTAGGACCTGTACCGGGGACCGGAGAACCAGGTGGCCCGCGGGGGCGGCGCTGGCTGGTTAGGGTGTGGGAAAAACTCCCTCCGGTACGGGAGGGATGGTGCGCTGGCCCTCCACCCGGAAGGCCTCCCGTATCCCCAGTCCCGGGATAATTTTTGGGGTTTACGGCGTCTGCCGTACCGGACAGTTGTCCAGTCCTCCATCTCGAACGAAAAAACACTTCCCAAAAATAAGGGGGAAGGAAAAATTCACAATTTTTTTTTTTTTTTTAAAAAATTCAAAATGTATTAAATGAATGAGGCTTTTTTAAAAGAAATTCTTATAATTTTTTATTAAAGTATTTACAAAATAAAATATATAAAAAATATGAACTAAAATAAAACACTATAAAGAAATCAAATTATATCTGGTGTGCTAGTGGCAACGTTTCGACCTTTACCAGGTCTTCCTCAGGCCTGCACACCAAAATTAAATAATGCACTCTCTCAGTGTTGCCTCTTCGAACTCCTGAGCAGAAATGAGCTCTCTAGCCCTGTCCTTCCCTTATATACTCTGCTGGGGCTCCGCCCCTTTCGTATACGGTAAGTTCTCTGTACAACACATTTTAACATTTTACAATGAACTTTAACTATTTACAATGTGTTTTTAACTATTTCCAATGAATTTTTAACCGTTTACAATGAATTTTTACATCAAAATAACATAAAAAATACACAAATATATTTTTTTAGAGATATTACAAAATATAATTCCAAAATTATTTTTAATGATAAATTATTTTTAACTTATATAAAACAGGTAAGTAAAAGGTAAGTACCAATGTTCCAGAAAGGGTCAGAAAATAATAGAAATACAGTTAGGGTTAGAAAGTTAGTATAGAAATCAAAGATCAGGCACCATGGTTAGGGTTAGGGCCCCAGGTAAGTGGGTTAGGGTTAGGGTAGGGTTAAGGTTAGGGTTAGGGGTTAGGGTTAGGGTCAGGGGTAGAAGGTTAGGTTTAGGGCAGGGTTAGGGTTAAGGTTAGGGTTAGGGCCCCAGGTAAGTGGGTTAGGGTTAGGAGTAGAGGGTCAGGGTTAGGGTTAGGGCCCCAGGTAAGTGGGTTAGGGTTAGGTGTAGACGGTTAGGGTTAGGGCACCATGGTTAGGGTTAGGGCCCCAGGTAAGTGGGTTAGGGTTAGGGTAGGGTTAAGGTTAGGGTTAGGGTCAGGGGTAGAAGGTTAGGTTTAGGGCAGGGTTAGGGTTAAGGTTAGGGTTAGGGCCCCAGGTAAGTGGGTTAGGAGTAGAGGGTCAGGGTTAGGGTTAGGGCCTCAGGTAAGTGGGTCAAGGTTAGGGTTAGGGCCCCAAGTAAGTGGGTTAGGGTTATGAATTATAGTAGCAGGAAAGTATGTAGGTAGGCATGTAAGATGTAAGTAGGCATTAGGGTTAAGATATCATATAAGGAGATGGTCAAGGTTGACAGGTAAGTCAAAGTTAGGATAACAGGTAAGTACCCTTCAAGGTCCAGTTTACAGGTAAGTAGATACCATAATCACAAACAAATACAGACCAAATGTAAGTAAAAGGTAAGTAACTCAACCTCAATTGTATTTAACATTTAACCCCAATGGCTGTTTTGTCCCCAACCGAAATATCCAACGTTTTTCCCAGCTTTTTCTCACACAATCAGACCAGTCAATATCCTTCTGAAGTCCGGCCATTCTCATAGCTGTCAGTCCATGTTCCAGAAAATGCTTAACCAAGGGCGTCTGTACGTCTCGCTCATTTCTAACATTGTATCTATGTTGATGCATCCGTGTTGACAACATGTTCTTCGTTTCACCAACATATTGTATTTTACATTTGGAGCAAAATATGAGATAAACACAGTTTTTTGACCTTGGGCTAAATCCCTGCTGAATTCTATAGATTGTCCCATTTCCACAATTTTTAACAAATTTTAATCTTGAAAACTGAGGTTCTAATAGTAGTGATTTCTCTCTAACTAATGTTGGCAATTTAGCTTGAACCAAAATGTCCCTTAAATTCTTATTTCGCCTATAGGCTGATATGACTCTCGAATTACAAAATAAATTATTATGTCCTAATGTCTCCCTAAAATTTGACCTCAATTTATGATTCAAAACTCTCCCCATTGAAGAAAATGTAGTAATTAATGCAATGTTATCCCCATGGTTTCTGTCCCTCCTCATCTCAAAGGTTTTAAGACAGTGTCCTAAGAAGGACCTAGAGTACCCCCTCTTCCTAAGGGACTGAAATAAAATCCGAACTGCTTCCCAAAAATCTGTCTCTCTTGTACAGATGCGTTTAAACCTCAGAAGCTGCGACTTAACTATTCCTTTAAAAGTATGGGTAGGATGGAAACTATCTCTATGCAACAACGCATGTGTATCTGTACTTTTGAAGAAAACTTTTATGTCCAATTTGAGATCTGTAGCATAATTTGGGCCTTTAAAAATGGTGGTGTCCAAAAAATCTATCGAAGTTTCACTAATTTCTGTTTTTAATTTGATGGAGGAATCATGGGAATTCAATATATCAACAAAATTTATAAAGTCTTCCTTGGATCCCACCCAAATACCCCAAATATCATCAAGATAACGTAAATAATGCACTGGTTTTTTATCACATTTCAGGAACGCTTCCCTCTCCCAATTAGCCATAAAAATATTGGCGTAAGCCGGGGCAAACTTCTTCCCCATAGCAGTTCCTTTGATTTGCAAATAAAAATCCCCATTAAACATAAAATCATTCCTAGTTAAATTTATCTCCAATAATTTCAAAAGTTCCTCATCCGGTCTCTCTGGATCCGGGTACTTCTCAAACATATTCTTCACACAGGTGATACCAGCATCAATTGGAATATTTGTATACAAATTATCCACATCCATAGAAAAAAAGTAAAATTCACACGGGATCCTCAGACTACTCACAATCTCAATAAAGTGGTACGTATCCCTAACATAGGCAGGGTGTCTTGATGCCAATGGGTTTAAAAAATGGTCCAAATACTCAGCTGTAAAATACGTCTCACTACCACAATCCGAGACAATTGGTCTCCCCGGGGGAATCTCATATGGAACCGGCCATTTTTCGCGATCCTTATGGATTTTTGGTAATATATAAAATCGTCTCTCCCGGGGCTGTATCTCACCAATTAAGTATTGTCTCTGTTTTGCATCAATGAATTTTTTCTTTTTTAAGCTATCTAAAATTTGTTTTACCATTGGAATTGTGTCCACGTACATTGGTTTATCCAATTTTTTATAGTAAGAGACATCCTTCAATTGGCGCTCCACCTCAAATATGTATTGTTCCCTACTCAATATAACTACAGCTGAACCCTTGTCCGCTGGCTTAATAACAATGTGTTTCATGTTTTGAAGTTCCCACAATGCCCTAATTTCTTGTGATGAAATATTGCAATGTTCTACCCTTGGTTTGTAATGTGCTCTGAACATGTTTAAATCTTTGTCAATTAATTGTTTAACATCAACTGATAATTTGTCTGGTGGAGGCGTCCAGTTGGAAGGACCCACAAACGGTAAGATCTGTCTCTCACCCTTGCCTTGAAAATAATTTGCCAATTTGATCTTCCTGTGATAGTTTTGCATGTCCCATTGAAATTGCCATCTATCATTACTGCCTATGTTAGTTGTAGAAATAAACGACAATCCTTTGCTCAGGAGACTATATTGAGATTCTGAGAGCTCAAAATTTTTTGCTAAAACAATAACCTCCTCTCCTAGCAACAAAGGTGAACCATCAACCCCCACCTGTGCAGGGCTCAAGGGGATCTGCCATTTAAAAAGCTCAACCAGTGATCGAACATGGCTTTACCTGTCTCCTCCGTCCAGTGGATGTCGTCTGCTTCAGTGGCAAACTGTCTTTCCGGCAGGAGAGGTATAAATTGCATATTCCTCTCCAAGTGGTCATTAAGTTCTTGGAGATTGTCCTTTTCGTCCTGGGGCAAAGCCGATGAAAAGTTAATCAGCGGGATCCAAATGTCTGCATAAGGAAACCGATTCTTTGTTGACCGAAGTGCTCCCTGCACATTTCTTATTGTGGTCTCCTGACATTTGTTGCCCCTGCCATTGATTCCAAATGACAGGATGATTTTCTCCACCACCAGGTCCTGCGGTGGCTCCATCTTTTCCATGAGCGCCTGTGCGTGCCTGAAGTGGCTCCCTGGAAAGCAATCCACCTGCAGGTTTCGGTTAAAAAACTCCGGGAAGGTGGCCAAGTTGGAGTCTCCCACAATCAGCCACTTCTTGAATACATCCAAGTTCCAATCTGTTAATTTTCGTTGTGTTCTAGGGTGGCTAAACACCCTAAATCTCGGTGGCCCCCGCTGCACAAAATGATCAGGTGAGTCCACAAACTCGTCATCCTCTTCATCTAGCTCCTGGTGGACCTGGGCCACCGTTGTGCCCAAGCCGTCTTGTGGAGTAAGAGCTCCCGCCTCTTCCTCCTCCCGATGAAGTTCATCAAAGAGGGCTTCAAGCTCCGAATGCGTTGGGGAATGATGTGTAGTTGTGTTTCTCTCACCATCACGATGGATTGGCTCTGGATCCTCCACGATGCTGTCCTCCGTCAGCACCGTTCCCCTGGTCCTTCTATACCTCCCCCTGATTTCTCTCCGATCCTGGGGGGAATCCTCCGTTGTGGATCTTAGAGAGGATGCGACCTGGAACCACTCCTGCTGGTCCTGGGGGCGCCAATCCTGGTCCTCTGTGTTGGTGGCAGCTGACCTCCTCTGTGGCTGGTCTTGGGTCCGAGCTGGAGTTGCGTTCTGCCGCCTGGGAGCCCCTGTAGGATCCTGGGGCTGGTCCTGTGTTGGGTCCCGGGTCTGGCGCTGCTCTTGAGGTGGGTCCCGGGTCTGTGATGCCGTCCCGGTTTGTCGTTCGGGAACCCCTGTTGGGTTCTGACCCTCCATCCGTGCTGTGATCAGAGCCTCGGTGTGATCAATGGCATCTTGTGAAATTCTTGGGAGGTTTTTCCGAGCCCATCTCACTGCCACCTCGAAGGCTCTTTTCCAATCTGGAGTCAGAAAGCCACTCAAGTCCTCCAAAAACTCCTCCAAACAATGCTCATAATGCTCCATAAGAATGAGGCATGTGTTGTGGCCCCAGTTCATGGCATTTCCCGCGATGAGATCGCTCGTCCGTCGTGTTGGTGCTGCAGGTTTGATCATCCCGGATAGGACCTCCACCATCCGGGTGATCATTCGGGGCTCCTCCTTTCCAGGCTTAGGAGCCACATTCTGAAGATGGTGAACCGTCTTGGTCACCGCGTAAATTTTCCGGATCAGGCGTCCGAAGGTAGGATCTGCCGCTTGTCTCCGTACCTCTGGCTCTCCACTCCTAGCTGGAAATCTGGAGCGGGCTGGCTGAAACACTCCTTGGCGGACCACATCGGCGTAGGACCTGTACCGGGGACCGGAGAACCAGGTGGCCCGCGGGGGCGGCGCTGGCTGGTTAGGGTGTGGGAAAAACTCCCTCCGGTACGGGAGGGATGGTGCGCTGGCCCTCCACCCGGAAGGCCTCCCGTATCCCCAGTCCCGGGATAATTTTTGGGGTTTACGGCGTCTGCCGTACCGGACAGTTGTCCAGTCCTCCATCTCGAACGAAAAAACACTTCCCAAAAATAAGGGGGAAGGAAAAATTCACAATTTTTTTTAAAAAATTCAAAATGTATTAAATGAATGAGGCTTTTTTAAAAGAAATTCTTATAATTTTTTATTAAAGTATTTACAAAATAAAATATATAAAAAATATGAACTAAAATAAAACACTATAAAGAAATCAAATTATATCTGGTGTGCTAGTGGCAACGTTTCGACCTTTACCAGGTCTTCCTCAGGCCTGCACACCAAAATTAAATAATGCACTCTCTCAGTGTTGCCTCTTCGAACTCCTGAGCAGAAATGAGCTCTCTAGCCCTGTCCTTCCCTTATATACTCTGCTGGGGCTCCGCCCCTTTCGTATACGGTAAGTTCTCTGTACAACACATTTTAACATTTTACAATGAACTTTAACTATTTACAATGTGTTTTTAACTATTTCCAATGAATTTTTAACCGTTTACAATGAATTTTTACATCAAAATAACATAAAAAATACACAAATATATTTTTTTAGAGATATTACAAAATATAATTCCAAAATTATTTTTAATGATAAATTATTTTTAACTTATATAAAACAGGTAAGTAAAAGGTAAGTACCAATGTTCCAGAAAGGGTCAGAAAATAATAGAAATACAGTTAGGGTTAGAAAGTTAGTATAGAAATCAAAGATCAGGCACCATGGTTAGGGTTAGGGCCCCAGGTAAGTGGGTTAGGGTTAGGGTAGGGTTAAGGTTAGGGTTAGGGGTTAGGGTTAGGGTCAGGGGTAGAAGGTTAGGTTTAGGGCAGGGTTAGGGTTAAGGTTAGGGTTAGGGCCCCAGGTAAGTGGGTTAGGGTTAGGAGTAGAGGGTCAGGGTTAGGGTTAGGGCCCCAGGTAAGTGGGTTAGGGTTAGGTGTAGACGGTTAGGGTTAGGGCACCATGGTTAGGGTTAGGGCCCCAGGTAAGTGGGTTAGGGTTAGGGTAGGGTTAAGGTTAGGGTTAGGGTCAGGGGTAGAAGGTTAGGTTTAGGGCAGGGTTAGGGTTAAGGTTAGGGTTAGGGCCCCAGGTAAGTGGGTTAGGAGTAGAGGGTCAGGGTTAGGGTTAGGGCCTCAGGTAAGTGGGTCAAGGTTAGGGTTAGGGCCCCAAGTAAGTGGGTTAGGGTTATGAATTATAGTAGCAGGAAAGTATGTAGGTAGGCATGTAAGATGTAAGTAGGCATTAGGGTTAAGATATCATATAAGGAGATGGTCAAGGTTGACAGGTAAGTCAAAGTTAGGATAACAGGTAAGTACCCTTCAAGGTCCAGTTTACAGGTAAGTAGATACCATAATCACAAACAAATACAGACCAAATGTAAGTAAAAGGTAAGTAACTCAACCTCAATTGTATTTAACATTTAACCCCAATGGCTGTTTTGTCCCCAACCGAAATATCCAACGTTTTTCCCAGCTTTTTCTCACACAATCAGACCAGTCAATATCCTTCTGAAGTCCGGCCATTCTCATAGCTGTCAGTCCATGTTCCAGAAAATGCTTAACCAAGGGCGTCTGTACGTCTCGCTCATTTCTAACATTGTATCTATGTTGATGCATCCGTGTTGACAACATGTTCTTCGTTTCACCAACATATTGTATTTTACATTTGGAGCAAAATATGAGATAAACACAGTTTTTTGACCTTGGGCTAAATCCCTGCTGAATTCTATAGATTGTCCCATTTCCACAATTTTTAACAAATTTTAATCTTGAAAACTGAGGTTCTAATAGTAGTGATTTCTCTCTAACTAATGTTGGCAATTTAGCTTGAACCAAAATGTCCCTTAAATTCTTATTTCGCCTATAGGCTGATATGACTCTCGAATTACAAAATAAATTATTATGTCCTAATGTCTCCCTAAAATTTGACCTCAATTTATGATTCAAAACTCTCCCCATTGAAGAAAATGTAGTAATTAATGCAATGTTATCCCCATGGTTTCTGTCCCTCCTCATCTCAAAGGTTTTAAGACAGTGTCCTAAGAAGGACCTAGAGTACCCCCTCTTCCTAAGGGACTGAAATAAAATCCGAACTGCTTCCCAAAAATCTGTCTCTCTTGTACAGATGCGTTTAAACCTCAGAAGCTGCGACTTAACTATTCCTTTAAAAGTATGGGTAGGATGGAAACTATCTCTATGCAACAACGCATGTGTATCTGTACTTTTGAAGAAAACTTTTATGTCCAATTTGAGATCTGTAGCATAATTTGGGCCTTTAAAAATGGTGGTGTCCAAAAAATCTATCGAAGTTTCACTAATTTCTGTTTTTAATTTGATGGAGGAATCATGGGAATTCAATATATCAACAAAATTTATAAAGTCTTCCTTGGATCCCACCCAAATACCCCAAATATCATCAAGATAACGTAAATAATGCACTGGTTTTTTATCACATTTCAGGAACGCTTCCCTCTCCCAATTAGCCATAAAAATATTGGCGTAAGCCGGGGCAAACTTCTTCCCCATAGCAGTTCCTTTGATTTGCAAATAAAAATCCCCATTAAACATAAAATCATTCCTAGTTAAATTTATCTCCAATAATTTCAAAAGTTCCTCATCCGGTCTCTCTGGATCCGGGTACTTCTCAAACATATTCTTCACACAGGTGATACCAGCATCAATTGGAATATTTGTATACAAATTATCCACATCCATAGAAAAAAAGTAAAATTCACACGGGATCCTCAGACTACTCACAATCTCAATAAAGTGGTACGTATCCCTAACATAGGCAGGGTGTCTTGATGCCAATGGGTTTAAAAAATGGTCCAAATACTCAGCTGTAAAATACGTCTCACTACCACAATCCGAGACAATTGGTCTCCCCGGGGGAATCTCATATGGAACCGGCCATTTTTCGCGATCCTTATGGATTTTTGGTAATATATAAAATCGTCTCTCCCGGGGCTGTATCTCACCAATTAAGTATTGTCTCTGTTTTGCATCAATGAATTTTTTCTTTTTTAAGCTATCTAAAATTTGTTTTACCATTGGAATTGTGTCCACGTACATTGGTTTATCCAATTTTTTATAGTAAGAGACATCCTTCAATTGGCGCTCCACCTCAAATATGTATTGTTCCCTACTCAATATAACTACAGCTGAACCCTTGTCCGCTGGCTTAATAACAATGTGTTTCATGTTTTGAAGTTCCCACAATGCCCTAATTTCTTGTGATGAAATATTGCAATGTTCTACCCTTGGTTTGTAATGTGCTCTGAACATGTTTAAATCTTTGTCAATTAATTGTTTAACATCAACTGATAATTTGTCTGGTGGAGGCGTCCAGTTGGAAGGACCCACAAACGGTAAGATCTGTCTCTCACCCTTGCCTTGAAAATAATTTGCCAATTTGATCTTCCTGTGATAGTTTTGCATGTCCCATTGAAATTGCCATCTATCATTACTGCCTATGTTAGTTGTAGAAATAAACGACAATCCTTTGCTCAGGAGACTATATTGAGATTCTGAGAGCTCAAAATTTTTTGCTAAAACAATAACCTCCTCTCCTAGCAACAAAGGTGAACCATCAACCCCCACCTGTGCAGGGCTCAAGGGGATCTGCCATTTAAAAAGCTCAACCAGTGATCGAACATGGCTTTACCTGTCTCCTCCGTCCAGTGGATGTCGTCTGCTTCAGTGGCAAACTGTCTTTCCGGCAGGAGAGGTATAAATTGCATATTCCTCTCCAAGTGGTCATTAAGTTCTTGGAGATTGTCCTTTTCGTCCTGGGGCAAAGCCGATGAAAAGTTAATCAGCGGGATCCAAATGTCTGCATAAGGAAACCGATTCTTTGTTGACCGAAGTGCTCCCTGCACATTTCTTATTGTGGTCTCCTGACATTTGTTGCCCCTGCCATTGATTCCAAATGACAGGATGATTTTCCCACCACCAGGTCCTGCGGTGGCTCCATCTTTTCCATGAGCGCCTGTGCGTGCCTGAAGTGGCTCCCTGGAAAGCAATCCACCTGCAGGTTTCGGTTAAAAAACTCCGGGAAGGTGGCCAAGTTGGAGTCTCCCACAATCAGCCACTTCTTGAATACATCCAAGTTCCAATCTGTTAATTTTCGTTGTGTTCTAGGGTGGCTAAACACCCTAAATCTCGGTGGCCCCCGCTGCAAAAATGATCAGGTGAGTCCACAAACTCGTCATCCTCTTCATCTAGCTCCTGGTGGACCTGGGCCACCGTTGTGCCCAAGCCGTCTTGTGGAGTAAGAGCTCCCGCTCTTCCTCCTCCCGATGAAGTTCATCAAGAGGGCTTCAAGAGCTCCGAATGCGTTGGGGAATG
>ML142789.1:1740946-1749697 GCA_004119915.2 Collichthys lucidus
GTAGGGTTAGGGTTAGGGTTAGGGTTAGGGTTTAGGGTTAGGTTAGGGTTAGGGTTAGGGTTAGGGTTAGGGTTAGGTTAGGGTAGGGTTAGGGTTAGGGTTAGGGTTAGGGTTAGGGTTAGGGTTAGGTTTAGAAAATAAGGCCCAGACTCAACAACCACCCCGGACATGTCCAGGCATGGGACTGTGGCACGCTCACGATTGAAAGGCCCGCGGCCAAGCCTCCCCAGCCTACTGTACACAAGCATCCATAAACAATAACCATACTTGGTTTTTAAATACTTTGTTTAGTTTGTCCAATTACACTTCTCTTAGTTTTAGTTCTTAGTTTAGTCTTGTTTTTCCACATAAACACTTTTCTTAGTTTTTTACGCCCTTAGTTTAGGTTCAGTGGGGCCCAGCAACTAAATGCTGGGCGTTCAAAAATTAGGCATAAGAGCCATGGTATGATCAGCACTGGCGCAACGTTTCGGCCTGTTTGGCCTTCCTCAGGCGCTCGCTGATCAGAAAATGAAGTGTGCTTAGCCGGTTTTGGCTTAAGCCACTGGAGCCATGTGGCAAACCCCTTACTTATATGGCCCATCCATCCCTCTTATTCCCTTTAAATTTAAATCCCCCAGGGCTTTTCCTTATGGGTAAGTATTAATTTGGTTTTAATTTTCAGGTAATTTCCTTTCAGGTGAGTATAATTTTACTTTGAATTTTTACAGGTAATTTCCTTTTGTTAATTTTCCTTTTAGGGTTCCCGGTAAGTATCCCATTTTTTCTTTTCTTTCAGGTTTTCAGGTAAGTATCCAATTGTTCTTTTCTTTAAGGTTTTCAGGCAAGTATTAAATTGTTTTTTCCTCCCCAGGTGTTTCCGGTAAGTATTGTGTTTTAATCCAAATTCTGTTCTGTCTTAATGTCCAACCTATTCCACTCCAATTGTCCTGCTCTTCTCCCGTCCTTCGTCCACGTTATGCTTTCCTTCACTTTGTCTTCCTTGACTGTCCTCTCTTCCAGCTTTAGACTAGAGTGCTTCCGATCGTCTGTTTCTATTCTTTGCTTCTTTGAGCTTTCTTGCTTCTGTGAGCTTCTTTATATAGGGCTTGGCGGACTTTATAGACTTCCCGTTAACTCTGTCACTGCACTTTGGAGTAGGTATTGTCAGGAGACTCAGATTAGGTTTGAATAATTAGGTTTCAGGGTAGAATTAGATCACTGTAGAATTAGAATAGGCTAGGCCAGATACTCCAACAAACCACAATTGGCTTCAAACAAATTTAGACTAGGGTTCCACTAATTAGGCTTCAAATTTAGACTTCCATAAATTAGGTTAGGGTCCCATTAATTAGGGTTGGTTAAGGTTAGGGCTAGGTTTGATTGAGATTCGGGTTAGGTCACTGAGGTTAGGGTTAGGGTTAGGGTTAGGGTTGGGTTAGGGTTAGGGTTAGGTCACTGAGGTTAGGGTTAGGATAACCTGCAGGTGAGGGGTTAGCCAGCTAGGCTTAGTGAAGACACAAGTGACAGAGACCAGAAAGACTCAACCCAAAGGCCCCAAGGATCTGGCCTAGTTAGGTTTAGAAAAATAAGGCCCACGCCCGGACATGTCCAGGCATGGGACTGTGGCACGCTCACGATTGAAAGGCCCGCGGCCAAGCCTCCCCAGCCTACTGTACACAAGCATCCATAAACAATAACCATACTTGGTTTTTAAATACTTTGTTTAGTTTGTCCAATTACACTTCTCTTAGTTTTAGTTCTTAGTTTAGTCTTGTTTTTCCACATAAACACTTTTCTTAGTTTTTTACGCCCTTAGTTTAGGTTCAGTGGGGCCCAGCAACTAAATGCTGGGCGTTCAAAAAATTAGGCATAAGAGCCATGGTATGATCAGCACTGGCGCAACGTTTCGGCCTGTTTGGCCTTCCTCAGGCGCTCGCTGATCAGAAAATGAAGTGTGCTTAGCCGGTTTTGGCTTAAGCCACTGGAGCCATGTGGCAAACCCCTTACTTATATGGCCCATCCATCCCTCTTATTCCCTTTAAATTTAAATCCCCCAGGGCTTTTCCTTATGGGTAAGTATTAATTTGGTTTTAATTTTCAGGTAATTTCCTTTCAGGTGAGTATAATTTTACTTTGAATTTTTACAGGTAATTTCCTTTTGTTAATTTTCCTTTTAGGGTTCCCGGTAAGTATCCCATTTTTTCTTTTCTTTCAGGTTTTCAGGTAAGTATCCAATTGTTCTTTTCTTTAAGGTTTTCAGGCAAGTATTAAATTGTTTTTTCCTCCCCAGGTGTTTCCGGTAAGTATTGTGTTTTAATCCAAATTCTGTTCTGTCTTAATGTCCAACCTATTCCACTCCAATTGTCCTGCTTCTCTTCTCCCGTCCTTCGTCCACGTTATGCTTTCCTTCACTTTGTCTTCCTTGACTGTCCTCTCTTCCAGCTTTAGACTAGAGTGCTTCCGATCGTCTGTTTCTATTCTTTGCTTCTTTGAGCTTTCTTGCTTCTGTGAGCTTCTTTATATAGGGCTTGGCGGACTTTATAGACTTCCCGTTAACTCTGTCACTGCACTTTGGAGTAGGTATTGTCAGGAGACTCAGATTAGGTTTGAATAATTAGGTTTCAGGGTAGAATTAGATCACTGTAGAATTAGAATAGGCTAGGCCAGATACTCCAACAAACCACAATTGGCTTCAAACAAATTTAGACTAGGGTTCCACTAATTAGGCTTCAAATTTAGACTTCCATAAATTAGGTTAGGGTCCCATTAATTAGGGTTGGTTAAGGTTAGGGCTAGGTTTGATTGAGATTCGGGTTAGGTCACTGAGGTTAGGGTTAGGGTTAGGGTTAGGGTTGGGTTAGGGTTAGGGTTAGGTCACTGAGGTTAGGGTTAGGATAACCTGCAGGTGAGGGGTTAGCCAGCTAGGCTTAGTGAAGACACAAGTGACAGAGACCAGAAAGACTCAACCCAAAGGCCCCAAGGATCTGGCCTAGTTAGGTTTAGAAAATAAGGCCCACGCCCGGACATGTCCAGGCATGGGACTGTGGCACGCTCACGATTGAAAGGCCCGCGGCCAAGCCTCCCCAGCCTACTGTACACAAGCATCCATAAACAATAACCATACTTGGTTTTTAAATACTTTGTTTAGTTTGTCCAATTACACTTCTCTTAGTTTTAGTTCTTAGTTTAGTCTTGTTTTTCCACATAAACACTTTTCTTAGTTTTTTACGCCCTTAGTTTAGGTTCAGTGGGGCCCAGCAACTAAATGCTGGGCGTTCAAAAAATTAGGCATAAGAGCCATGGTATGATCAGCACTGGCGCAACGTTTCGGCCTGTTTGGCCTTCCTCAGGCGCTCGCTGATCAGAAAATGAAGTGTGCTTAGCCGGTTTTGGCTTAAGCCACTGGAGCCATGTGGCAAACCCCTTACTTATATGGCCCATCCATCCCTCTTATTCCCTTTAAATTTAAATCCCCCAGGGCTTTTCCTTATGGGTAAGTATTAATTTGGTTTTAATTTTCAGGTAATTTCCTTTCAGGTGAGTATAATTTTACTTTGAATTTTTACAGGTAATTTCCTTTTGTTAATTTTCCTTTTAGGGTTCCCGGTAAGTATCCCATTTTTTCTTTTCTTTCAGGTTTTCAGGTAAGTATCCAATTGTTCTTTTCTTTAAGGTTTTCAGGCAAGTATTAAATTGTTTTTTCCTCCCCAGGTGTTTCCGGTAAGTATTGTGTTTTAATCCAAATTCTGTTCTGTCTTAATGTCCAACCTATTCCACTCCAATTGTCCTGCTTCTCTTCTCCCGTCCTTCGTCCACGTTATGCTTTCCTTCACTTTGTCTTCCTTGACTGTCCTCTCTTCCAGCTTTAGACTAGAGTGCTTCCGATCGTCTGTTTCTATTCTTTGCTTCTTTGAGCTTTCTTGCTTCTGTGAGCTTCTTTATATAGGGCTTGGCGGACTTTATAGACTTCCCGTTAACTCTGTCACTGCACTTTGGAGTAGGTATTGTCAGGAGACTCAGATTAGGTTTGAATAATTAGGTTTCAGGGTAGAATTAGATCACTGTAGAATTAGAATAGGCTAGGCCAGATACTCCAACAAACCACAATTGGCTTCAAACAAATTTAGACTAGGGTTCCACTAATTAGGCTTCAAATTTAGACTTCCATAAATTAGGTTAGGGTCCCATTAATTAGGGTTGGTTAAGGTTAGGGCTAGGTTTGATTGAGATTCGGGTTAGGTCACTGAGGTTAGGGTTAGGGTTAGGGTTAGGGTTGGGTTAGGGTTAGGGTTAGGTCACTGAGGTTAGGGTTAGGATAACCTGCAGGTGAGGGGTTAGCCAGCTAGGCTTAGTGAAGACACAAGTGACAGAGACCAGAAAGACTCAACCCAAAGGCCCCAAGGATCTGGCCTAGTTAGGTTTAGAAAATAAGGCCCACGCCCGGACATGTCCAGGCATGGGACTGTGGCACGCTCACGATTGAAAGGCCCGCGGCCAAGCCTCCCCAGCCTACTGTACACAAGCATCCATAAACAATAACCATACTTGGTTTTTAAATACTTTGTTTAGTTTGTCCAATTACACTTCTCTTAGTTTTAGTTCTTAGTTTAGTCTTGTTTTTCCACATAAACACTTTTCTTAGTTTTTTACGCCCTTAGTTTAGGTTCAGTGGGGCCCAGCAACTAAATGCTGGGCGTTCAAAAAATTAGGCATAAGAGCCATGGTATGATCAGCACTGGCGCAACGTTTCGGCCTGTTTGGCCTTCCTCAGGCGCTCGCTGATCAGAAAATGAAGTGTGCTTAGCCGGTTTTGGCTTAAGCCACTGGAGCCATGTGGCAAACCCCTTACTTATATGGCCCATCCATCCCTCTTATTCCCTTTAAATTTAAATCCCCCAGGGCTTTTCCTTATGGGTAAGTATTAATTTGGTTTTAATTTTCAGGTAATTTCCTTTCAGGTGAGTATAATTTTACTTTGAATTTTTACAGGTAATTTCCTTTTGTTAATTTTCCTTTTAGGGTTCCCGGTAAGTATCCCATTTTTTCTTTTCTTTCAGGTTTTCAGGTAAGTATCCAATTGTTCTTTTCTTTAAGGTTTTCAGGCAAGTATTAAATTGTTTTTTCCTCCCCAGGTGTTTCCGGTAAGTATTGTGTTTTAATCCAAATTCTGTTCTGTCTTAATGTCCAACCTATTCCACTCCAATTGTCCTGCTTCTCTTCTCCCGTCCTTCGTCCACGTTATGCTTTCCTTCACTTTGTCTTCCTTGACTGTCCTCTCTTCCAGCTTTAGACTAGAGTGCTTCCGATCGTCTGTTTCTATTCTTTGCTTCTTTGAGCTTTCTTGCTTCTGTGAGCTTCTTTATATAGGGCTTGGCGGACTTTATAGACTTCCCGTTAACTCTGTCACTGCACTTTGGAGTAGGTATTGTCAGGAGACTCAGATTAGGTTTGAATAATTAGGTTTCAGGGTAGAATTAGATCACTGTAGAATTAGAATAGGCTAGGCCAGATACTCCAACAAACCACAATTGGCTTCAAACAAATTTAGACTAGGGTTCCACTAATTAGGCTTCAAATTTAGACTTCCATAAATTAGGTTAGGGTCCCATTAATTAGGGTTGGTTAAGGTTAGGGCTAGGTTTGATTGAGATTCGGGTTAGGTCACTGAGGTTAGGGTTAGGGTTAGGGTTAGGGTTGGGTTAGGGTTAGGGTTAGGTCACTGAGGTTAGGGTTAGGATAACCTGCAGGTGAGGGGTTAGCCAGCTAGGCTTAGTGAAGACACAAGTGACAGAGACCAGAAAGACTCAACCCAAAGGCCCCAAGGATCTGGCCTAGTTAGGTTTAGAAAATAAGGCCCACGCCCGGACATGTCCAGGCATGGGACTGTGGCACGCTCACGATTGAAAGGCCCGCGGCCAAGCCTCCCCAGCCTACTGTACACAAGCATCCATAAACAATAACCATACTTGGTTTTTAAATACTTTGTTTAGTTTGTCCAATTACACTTCTCTTAGTTTTAGTTCTTAGTTTAGTCTTGTTTTTCCACATAAATACTTTTCTTAGTTTTTTACGCCCTTAGTTTAGGTTCAGTGGGGCCCAGCAACTAAATGCTGGGCGTTCAAAAAATTAGGCATAAGAGCCATGGTATGATCAGCACTGGCGCAACGTTTCGGCCTGTTTGGCCTTCCTCAGGCGCTCGCTGATCAGAAAATGAAGTGTGCTTAGCCGGTTTTGGCTTAAGCCACTGGAGCCATGTGGCAAACCCCTTACTTATATGGCCCATCCATCCCTCTTATTCCCTTTAAATTTAAATCCCCCAGGGCTTTTCCTTATGGGTAAGTATTAATTTGGTTTTAATTTTCAGGTAATTTCCTTTCAGGTGAGTATAATTTTACTTTGAATTTTTACAGGTAATTTCCTTTTGTTAATTTTCCTTTTAGGGTTCCCGGTAAGTATCCCATTTTTTCTTTTCTTTCAGGTTTTCAGGTAAGTATCCAATTGTTCTTTTCTTTAAGGTTTTCAGGCAAGTATTAAATTGTTTTTTCCTCCCCAGGTGTTTCCGGTAAGTATTGTGTTTTAATCCAAATTCTGTTCTGTCTTAATGTCCAACCTATTCCACTCCAATTGTCCTGCTTCTCTTCTCCCGTCCTTCGTCCACGTTATGCTTTCCTTCACTTTGTCTTCCTTGACTGTCCTCTCTTCCAGCTTTAGACTAGAGTGCTTCCGATCGTCTGTTTCTATTCTTTGCTTCTTTGAGCTTTCTTGCTTCTGTGAGCTTCTTTATATAGGGCTTGGCGGACTTTATAGACTTCCCGTTAACTCTGTCACTGCACTTTGGAGTAGGTATTGTCAGGAGACTCAGATTAGGTTTGAATAATTAGGTTTCAGGGTAGAATTAGATCACTGTAGAATTAGAATAGGCTAGGCCAGATACTCCAACAAACCACAATTGGCTTCAAACAAATTTAGACTAGGGTTCCACTAATTAGGCTTCAAATTTAGACTTCCATAAATTAGGTTAGGGTCCCATTAATTAGGGTTGGTTAAGGTTAGGGCTAGGTTTGATTGAGATTCGGGTTAGGTCACTGAGGTTAGGGTTAGGGTTAGGGTTAGGGTTGGGTTAGGGTTAGGGTTAGGTCACTGAGGTTAGGGTTAGGATAACCTGCAGGTGAGGGGTTAGCCAGCTAGGCTTAGTGAAGACACAAGTGACAGAGACCAGAAAGACTCAACCCAAAGGCCCCAAGGATCTGGCCTAGTTAGGTTTAGAAAATAAGGCCCACGCCCGGACATGTCCAGGCATGGGACTGTGGCACGCTCACGATTGAAAGGCCCGCGGCCAAGCCTCCCCAGCCTACTGTACACAAGCATCCATAAACAATAACCATACTTGGTTTTTAAATACTTTGTTTAGTTTGTCCAATTACACTTCTCTTAGTTTTAGTTCTTAGTTTAGTCTTGTTTTTCCACATAAAACACTTTTCTTAGTTTTTTACGCCCTTAGTTTAGGTTCAGTGGGGCCCAGCAACTAAATGCTGGGCGTTCAAAAAATTAGGCATAAGAGCCATGGTATGATCAGCACTGGCGCAACGTTTCGGCCTGTTTGGCCTTCCTCAGGCGCTCGCTGATCAGAAAATGAAGTGTGCTTAGCCGGTTTTGGCTTAAGCCACTGGAGCCATGTGGCAAACCCCTTACTTATATGGCCCATCCATCCCTCTTATTCCCTTTAAATTTAAATCCCCCAGGGCTTTTCCTTATGGGTAAGTATTAATTTGGTTTTAATTTTCAGGTAATTTCCTTTCAGGTGAGTATAATTTTACTTTGAATTTTTACAGGTAATTTCCTTTTGTTAATTTTCCTTTTAGGGTTCCCGGTAAGTATCCCATTTTTTCTTTTCTTTCAGGTTTTCAGGTAAGTATCCAATTGTTCTTTTCTTTAAGGTTTTCAGGCAAGTATTAAATTGTTTTTTCCTCCCCAGGTGTTTCCGGTAAGTATTGTGTTTTAATCCAAATTCTTTTGTCTTAATGTCCAACCTATTCCACTCCAATTGTCCTGCTTCTCTTCTCCCGTCCTTCGTCCACGTTATGCTTTCCTTCACTTTGTCTTCCTTGACTGTCCTCTCTTCCAGCTTTAGACTAGAGTGCTTCCGATCGTCTGTTTCTATTCTTTGCTTCTTTGAGCTTTCTTGCTTCTGTGAGCTTCTTTATATAGGGCTTGGCGGACTTTATAGACTTCCCGTTAACTCTGTCACTGCACTTTGGAGTAGGTATTGTCAGGAGACTCAGATTAGGTTTGAATAATTAGGTTTCAGGGTAGAATTAGATCACTGTAGAATTAGAATAGGCTAGGCCAGATACTCCAACAAACCACAATTGGCTTCAAACAAATTTAGACTAGGGTTCCACTAATTAGGCTTCAAATTTAGACTTCCATAAATTAGGTTAGGGTCCCATTAATTAGGGTTGGTTAAGGTTAGGGCTAGGTTTGATTGAGATTCGGGTTAGGTCACTGAGGTTAGGGTTAGGGTTAGGGTTAGGGTTGGGTTAGGGTTAGGGTTAGGTCACTGAGGTTAGGGTTAGGATAACCTGCAGGTGAGGGGTTAGCCAGCTAGGCTTAGTGAAGACACAAGTGACAGAGACCAGAAAGACTCAACCCAAAGGCCCCAAGGATCTGGCCTAGTTAGGTTTAGAAAATAAGGCCCACGCCCGGACATGTCCAGGCATGGGACTGTGGCACGCTCACGATTGAAAGGCCCGCGGCCAAGCCTCCCCA
>ML142789.1:1749797-1772297 GCA_004119915.2 Collichthys lucidus
CTAACCCTCACCCCCTACCCTAACCCTAACCCCCTCCCTAACCCTAACCCTCACCCTAACCCTAACCCTAACCCCTCTATCCCCTACCCTAACCAGGGTTTGTACCCCTTTCCCGTGGGACCAGACCCTGCCCCAACCAACACCACCATCACACACATTATTCCATTTATCTCCACCTTCTCACATAAAACTGCAGGACTACACCACATCATTAAACAGAACTTTACTCATCTACAAGTCCAGCACCCAGCATTCCACAACTCCAAAACCATTTCAGCATTCCGGAGGAATAAGAACCTACAGGACATTTTAGTACATTCCAAATACACAGATCATCGACCACCGGTACACACAGAACATAGTACTCATTACAAACATAGAAAATTCATTACAAATACTTACAGTGGAGCTTCGCATCCGGTCCTTGGTTCATTTTCACTCGGCACAAGAAACACAGTATACATAATCACATGCACCAGTTGTAATAAACACTACATAGGGGAAACCAAGCATCACATACACACCCGCCTCAAACAACACATATATAACATCAGGGAGGGAAAACTCAGCACCCTACTGGTTCAACACTTTCAACAGCACCCACTTAGTAACCTGATAATTTCAGCATTGGAGGCCAATGACCGCTGGACCATCGGGCAGAGGAAGAGAGCTGAGAAAATGTGGATTTTAAAATTGAATACTAGGACCCCAAGGGGCCTGAATGAAAAGAGAACTTTTAATCCTTTTATTCTGGGCGCAGTGGTCCGGGTTTTGAACCCGGGCCCCTCGGACTCGTGAGCGCGGGGCTTGCCTCTGGGCCAGGGGGGTACACATAAGATACACAAAAATTAAATAAATAGGCCCCCCTGCTTTTTCCACCACTTTAGATTATCTTTCATTCACCCCCCTTTTTTTGTTTTTGTCTATTTATTGCCACACAGGGACCATTGATGTATATATTTATTTATTAAAACCTATTTATTATTTATTAATTGATGATTGCGGTTTTTATGCATGTTTTATGGCTATTGCATGCTTTTATCTGATTTTACCCCCCCTTTTTTTTTTTTTTTTATTGCATTTTTTATTGCATGAATTTTACTTGGTCCAGTTAGGCAGTTAATTTATTTATGTATTTATTATTATTATTATTCATGTTTTTAACTCATTTTCATACAAATAATTGGGGCCCTTGGCTCCGCGCTCGGGGTCCTCCTTGACCGGGATGATCGGCTCTCTTCCTCTGCCCGGGACTCGAACCCGGCCCTTCCGGATGGGGGAGAGGAACCTTGCACCTTCGCCAAGCTTCTCAAAATCACACGACAGCGGAGCAACAGGCCAGTGCAACAAAGCATATCCCTGGCACCCTAACCCCAACCCCAACCCAACCCTAACCATGCCCGTGCCGTTGCTCCGCTGTAGATTCACACCCCACACTTACCTTTATAATCAGTAAACCATCAACAATAATAACATTGTCACATTGACTCCATAACTCGGGCCCGGGGAATTCTGGACCATCCCAGGCGGGAAAACTTGATAGCACCCAGTCCACCTGGGGACTTGATCCCCGTTCTCCCAGTCCGGAGCGTGGAGCCTTGTCCACTGAGCTACCACAGCACACACACAGCACATCCACACCAACTATTCACTCCCAAACCAGGAACTACTAACGCCCCCAACTCTGACCAATCAGCACTCCTTAGCTGTTTTCCCTCCAAAACCCGCTAGATTCAACCAATCACAACTTACCACATCCTCATCCCATCACACTGATTGGCCAGCCTTGAACCTTGGAGGAAGGAGTCTTCCTTTCTCCAACATTCAAATACTGGCAGAGCTGGCAGCAGGAGTATTCCTCTGAAGAAGCAATTTATATTGCGAAACGTCAGGAAACTCCTGATCTACTCAACGGTTAAGTAACCTTTTTACTCTTTTATAGTCTTTTATTGTCTTAATCTTGTTTTTTTAAAACCTTTTGAATAAAGTATTGCTGATTTTAATCATCGCAACTGGGAATGGGATTCTGCCAAAGGGATTTGCCCTGACCTCCTTTTTTTTAAAACCATTGTTGGGAGGGACCCGAACTTTCCTTTTTTACCTTCCTTTTTTCAAAACGGGAACCGGGAGAGAAGAGAAAAGAAGTACAGAAAAAAGACTGTCTATCTTTCCAAGTCTCACCCCCTCCAGACCCCGTACTAAACCTGAATGAGAAGAAGGAAAAGTCTAAGGGAGATACACCTGGAAGGACTCACCCGGCAGAACACCGCACATCCCTAAGGTAAGAACCCACCCCACCTGATGATTGAAAGCATGAATTTACACAGAGTAAAGGCCTTACCATTGAGTGGAAACCAGACCAGCTCACACAGACTCACTCACATACACACACACAGGCCACCCATGACGGCTAGCACACAACAGACACTCTTTTCAGACATAACCAGAAACACATCCTCTACCATAAATCAGCCACCAGACACAGAAACCAGACACATGAGTAAGCAATATTTTAAATTAATACAAGCCATACATCACAAACACATTATCAACCACGCCATCTGCTCAGGTTCTTTCCCGCCTGGGATGATGAGACAGGTGAATCGCCTCACTGACTTCATCAAACCCGCCGCACCTACACAGGAGACAAGAATTAAGGTTCAGAACAATACAACACACTGGATGACTACAAACATGAAGATATTACATGAACACTATGAACACACCATACTTACCCTTAGTAACCTCACTTACAACAGTACGGCCCTACAGATAGCTACAGGATGGGCACGTAAAAGATACAACACTCGACTTAGAATAGAAACACTACAAACAGCAGAACAGATCATACATGGACACTCAAACACCACCACTAACACTATCATCAACACCACCACCTCTACCTCCCAAGCCACCATTACATACACCAAACCACCAGCCATATCCAAAACCAGACAGAGACTTGGTGACTCCCTCTCCCCCATCCCGGAACTCTCGGATGAGGAGGAGTTCCCTCCCCTGCCTGCACCACACAAGACCACAGTCCTCTCTCTTGGCCAGCGAACTACTCTCTCAGAACACATAACCAACTACAATAGACAACATCAGAGCAGAACACCCCTCCTCCCCACTCCAACACAGCCACATAGACCGGACCAGACTACACCCTCCACACACAGACTCCCCATCTACAAAACGACCACAATCCCCTCCAGGACTGGACCGATCATCCCCCGACCAAAACCCCCCCGACAGACACAACTTCCACCACCAACTCAGAAACTCAGAACCCCCACTTCACCTCTCCCATAACCACAGAAAACAAACAGACTCCACCAGGACCACAGACTTCCACACCACAAACTTCAAGACAGTTTAAAATAACAGACACAATAACCAACCAACGACCGGACTTGTCTCCAATCCCCCAGACCAAGAACAGTTGTACCATGGCAGCCAAACCATCACCTCAACCCACCCCATTCTCCACAACACTCACCCCACCACCAAACAACAGAACAATATTCACACAGGCCCAAATCACAGACCTCCGGACCAGCTGAACATCACTCCGGACTTACACTCCATCTCACTCACTACCACAGTAACTCAAACGTCTCCATTTTGATTCCAGAAACCATCTCACCCCTCCGCTCTACACCTGCAGGTGGGGCTGACTCAAGTGCTGGCGTGTCTCCTCAGCGGTCCCTACCGGAACAGAAAGAGGAAGGGAAAAACATGATGAAAGGGCACTTCAAAGCCAAATCCACCGGCATGAAATCCCAATCTGAACCCTCCTCTAAACATAGTCCTGGGGCCGCTGCAGTGAGCCATGCCGGCCCAGAGATCAGCCCACCGGCTAACAGAGAACACAACATTTCAGATACACTATTGGACTCTCCCCCCCCCAACGTACACTCACACCAATCCTCCCCGGCAAATTTAAACCCACTTATCACCTCAGCAGACCAAACCGCAAGCTCCAGGACTGGTTTTTCAGAGGCCGAAAACCAGTCCTGGTGCTTGGAGATTCAAACATAAACCGGATACCACCACACCACAACCCACAGATTCAGTTGACAGCTACCCTGGAGCAACCTGTACCACTTTTAAAATCTGCGAAAAAACCATCCCAAACCCTACAACAAAAATAGTCATCCTATCCATTGGAATTAACAATAGAGACCAGGACCCCAAACTTACATCATGCAAACAGCTAAGAGCCTTTACAAACAAGCCACGGTAACCTTCCCAAATGCTGACTATATTTTCCATATGAATTATTCCCCAATCTCACACAAAAACAGCAGGACAACCTTAAATTAATCAACAACACCATAGCCACACACCTCCCGTTTTTAACAGAAATCCCTCACGACACCTTCACCACAGAACAAGATAACATTCACTGGAAACCCAACACAGCAAAACACATTTTTGAAAATTGGTGCAATCAGCTAAATTTATAATTACAACTAAACCGACTCAGGAACCATCTCCAACAGACCTGGACCTGGGCTGGAGCTCTACCTCCAACATTCTCAATCTGTCTACACTATTCAAACCCACACAATCTCAAATAACATTATTGGGAAAGGCTTATCATTCATCCCAAATCCACTCAGGTTCGACCAGGAGGAACTTCACAGGGACCTTCACCAATACCACAGACGCCTTAAATTAACGGAACACTTCCACAACCGACCACACCAAAGCAAGAAATTATTCACACACCCATCCAATTGGGAACCCACCACCGAACAACTATCCTCTCCAATCCGGCAACACCTCCATAACAACCGAAAAATTCTCCGTAGATATCGGCCTCCGACAGATACAGCAGACAATCTGTCGGAGGCCGAACGACAGGGCCTAAGAGCACTCACAAACAACCCAAACATCATCATTAAACCAGCAGATAAAGGCTCCAAAATAGTAATCATGGACAGACACCAATATCTAATAGAGGCTCACCGTCAACTCTCCAACACAACACACTACAAAACAATAGAAACAAGCATACAATTAGAAACACAGGTAGCAGTCAGGAAAATTATTCAAACACTATACCATAACAAACACATTTCAGCCAAACAGAGACTACCTTTTCGGACCAGACAACCCACGCAATAGACACTTTTATTTACTACCAAAAATCCATAAAGAACCACATACCTGGACTATCCCTTGAGGTTCCTCCTGGTCGACCAATTGTCTCAGACTGTAACAGCGCAACCTACAAAATCACAGAATATATCGAACACTTCCTCGGACCTCTCTCCACAAAACACCCCAGTTACATTAAGGACACATATCACTTTTTAGACACCATCCGACCCATGGCTGTCCCGTCCAAGTCTTATTTATTCACAATTGATATCGATAGTTTGTACACTAACATCAACACAACCACAGGATTAAAAGCAGTCACCTCCATTTTTCAACAATATCCAGACAGCAATAGACCGGACCAGGAACTCATCAAACTTTTAACCATCTGCCTAAATAACAATGACTTTATATTCAATAATCAGATCTACCTACAGATACACGGGACAGCCATGGGCCAAAGATTTGCACCTTCATATGCCAATATTTACATGAGCGAGTGGGAGCGAGAAGCACTGGCCAAGTGTACCCACAAGCCATTAACCTCTCCTCCGTTTCCTCGACGACATCTTCGGCATCTGGACCCACGACATCAAACATTTTCAAACATTTATCAAAACCCTCAACGGTCATCACCCAACAATCAAAGTTAAACACACCATAGACCGGACACAGATCAACTTTTTGGACACAACTGTTTTTTTTCAGCCCTCCACCACATCTCACACCGTCTCCATACCAAAGTCTATTTCAAAACCACAGACACACACGCTCTCCTACACAAGAACAGTTATCATCCCAAACATACCTTCCGTGGCATCATCAAATCCCAAATTATCCGCTTCCACCGCATCTGTTCCCAACAATCGGATTTCAATAAAGCAACATCATTACTCTTCAAAGCACTCCGTAATAGGGGCTATTCAAAACGCTTCCTCCGCCAGACCAAAAACAGTACCTTGGCCAGCCTCGCTCCCACTCGCTCTCACACTCCACCAGCTCCAGCCCAGGTCTCAGTCACAACCCCCCACAAGAAAGTGGCACAGGGTCTGGTCCCTCACCCCAACCCCTACCCTAAACAGGGTTTACACCCCAACCTCAACCCCTACCCTAAACAGGGTTTGTATCCCAACCCCGACCTCACCCCTCACCCTAACCCCAACCTCTACCCTAGACCGGGTCTACATCCTCACCCCAACCCCCTCCCTAACCCCCTCCCTAACCCTCCCTAACCCTAACCCTAACCCCCTCCCTAACCCTAACCCCCTCCCTCACCCTAACCCTAACCCTCACCCTCACCCTAACCCTAACCCCCTCCCTAACCCTAACCCTCACCCTCACCCTAACCCTAACCCTAACCCCTCTATCCCCTACCCTAACCAGGGTTTGTACCCCTTTCCCGTGGGACCAGACCCTGCCCCAACCAACACCACCATCACACACATTATTCCATTTATCTCCACCTTCTCACATAAAACTGCAGGACTACACCACATCATTAAACAGAACTTTACTCATCTACAAGTCCAGCACCCAGCATTCCACAACTCCAAAACCATTTCAGCATTCCGGAGGAATAAGAACCTACAGGACATTTTAGTACATTCCAAATACACAGATCATCGACCACCGGTACACACAGAACATAGTACTCATTACAAACATAGAAAATTCATTACAAATACTTACAGTGGAGCTTCGCATCCGGTCCTTGGTTCATTTTCACTCGGCACAAGAAACACAGTATACATAATCACATGCACCAGTTGTAATAAACACTACATAGGGGAAACCAAGCATCACATACACACCCGCCTCAAACAGCACATATATAACATCAGGGAGGGAAAACTCAGCACCCTACTGGTTCAACACTTTCAACAGCACCCACTTAGTAACCTGATAATTTCAGCATTGGAGGCCAATGACCGCTGGACCATCGGGCAGAGGAAGAGAGCTGAGAAAATGTGGATTTTAAAATTGAATACTAGGACCCCAAGGGGCCTGAATGAAAAAGAGAACTTTTAATCCTTTTATTGGGCGCAGTGGTCCGGGTTTTGAACCCGGGCCCCTCGGACTCGTGAGCGCGGGGCTTGCCTCTGGGCCAGGGGGGTACACATAAGATACACAAAAATTAAATAAATAGGCCCCCCTGCTTTTATCCACCACTTTAGATTATCTTATCATTCACCCCCCCTTTTTTTGTTTTTGTCTATTTATTGCCACACAGGGACCATTGATGTATATATTTATTTATTAAAACCTATTTATTATTTATTAATTGATGATTGCGGTTTTTATGCATGTTTTATGGCTATTGCATGCTTTTATCTGATTTTACCCCCCTTTTTTTTTTTTTTTATTGCATTTTTTATTGCATGAATTTTACTTGGTCCAGTTAGGCAGTTAATTTATTTATGTATTTATTATTATTATTATTCATGTTTTTAACTCATTTTCATACAAATAATTGGGGCCCTTGGCTCCGCGCTCGGGGTCCTCCTTGACCGGGATGATCGGCTCTCTTCCTCTGCCCGGGACTCGAACCCGGCCCTTCCGGATGGGGGAGAGGAACCTTGCACCTTCGCCAAGCTTCTGCCTGACCCAGAAGTCAGTGAGGCGACCTCTGACTCAATCCCAATAGTACCAAAACTTAACTGTAAACACAGATTTCTCAAAATCACACGACAGCGGAGCAACAGGCCAGTGCAACAAAGCATATCCCTGGCACCCTAACCCCAACCCCAACCCAACCCTAACCATGCCCGTGCCGTTGCTCCGCTGTAGATTCACACCCCACACTTACCTTTATAATCAGTAAACCATCAACAATAATAACATTGTCACATTGACTCCATAACTCGGGCCCGGGGAATTCTGGACCATCCCAGGCGGGAAACTTGATAGCACCCAGTCCACCTGGGGACTTGATCCCCGTTCTCCCAGTCCGGAGCGTGGAGCCTTGTCCACTGAGCTACCACAGCACACACACAGCACATCCACACCAACTATTCACTCCCAAACCAGGAACTACTAACGCCCCCAACTCTGACCAATCAGCACTCCTTAGCTGTTTTCCCTCCAAAACCCGCTAGATTCAACCAATCACAACTTACCACATCCTCATCCCATCACACTGATTGGCCAGCCTTGAACCTTGGAGGAAGGAGTCTTCCTTTCTCCAACATTCAAATACTGGCAGAGCTGGCAGCAGGAGTATTCCTCTGAAGAAGCAATTTATATTGCGAAACGTCAGGAAACTCCTGATCTACTCAACGGTTAAGTAACCTTTTTACTCTTTTATAGTCTTTTATTGTCTTAATCTTGTTTTTTAAAACCTTTTGAATAAAGTATTGCTGATTTTAATCATCGCAACTGGGAATGGGATTCTGCCAAAGGGATTTGCCCTGACCTCCTTTTTTTTAAAACCATTGTTGGGAGGGACCCGAACTTTCTTTTTTACCTTCCTTTTTTTCAAAACGGGAACCGGGAGAGAAGAGAAAGAAGTACAGAAAAAGACTGTCTATCTTTCCAAGTCTCACCCCCTCCAGACCCCGTACTAAACCTGAATGAGAAGAAGGAAAAGTCTAAGAATACACCTGGAAGGACTCACCCGGCAGAACACCGCACATCCCTAAGGTAAGAACCCACCCCACCTGATGATTGAAAGCATGAATTTACACAGAGTAAAGGCCTTACCATTGAGTGGAAACCAGACCAGCTCACACAGACTCACTCACATACACACACACAGGCCACCCATGACGGCTAGCACACAACAGACACTCTTTTCAGACATAACCAGAAACACATCCTCTACCATAAATCAGCCACCAGACACAGAAACCAGACACATGAGTAAGCAATATTTTAAATTAATACAAGCCATACATCACAAACACATTATCAACCACGCCATCTGCTCAGGTTCTTTCCCGCCTGGGATGATGAGACAGGTGAATCGCCTCACTGACTTCATCAAACCCGCCGCACCTACACAGGAGACAAGAATTAAGGTTCAGAACAATACAACACACTGGATGACTACAAACATGAAGATATTACATGAACACTATGAACACACCATACTTACCCTTAGTAACCTCACTTACAACAGTACGGCCCTACAGATAGCTACAGGATGGGCACGTAAAAGATACAACACTCGACTTAGAATAGAAACACTACAAACAGCAGAACAGATCATACATGGACACTCAAACACCACCACTAACACTATCATCAACACCACCACCTCTACCTCCCAAGCCACCATTACATACACCAAACCACCAGCCATATCCAAAACCAGACAGAGACTTGGTGACTCCCTCTCCCCCATCCGGAACTCTCGGATGAGGAGGAGTTCCCTCCCCTGCCTGCACCACACAAGACCACAGTCCTCTCTCTTGGCCAGCGAACTACTCTCTCAGAACACATAACCAACTACAATAGACAACATCAGAGCAGAACACCCCTCCTCCCCACTCCAACACAGCCACATAGACCGGACCAGACTACACCCTCCACACACAGACTCCCCATCTACAAAACGACCACAATCCCCTCCAGGACTGGACCGATCATCCCCCGACCAAAACCCCCCCGACAGACACAACTTCCACCACCAACTCAGAAACTTCAGAACCCCCACTTCACCTCTCCCATAACCACAGAAAACAAACAGACTCCACCAGGACCACAGACTTCCACACCACAAACTTCAAGACAGTTTAAAATAACAGACACAATAACCAACCAACGACCGGACTTGTCTCCAATCCCCCAGACCAAGAACAGTTGTACCATGGCAGCCAAACCATCACCTCAACCCACCCCATCTCCACAACACTCACCCCACCACCAAACAACAGAACAATATTCACACAGGCCCAAATTCACAGACCTCCGGACCAGCTGAACATCACTCCGGACTTACACTCCATCTCACTCACTACACACAGTAACTCAAACGTCTCCATTTTGATTCCAGAAACCATCTCACCCCTCCGCTCTACACCTGCAGGTGGGGCTGACTCAAGTGCTGGCGTGTCTCCTCAGCGGTCCCTACCGGAACAGAAAGAGGAAGGGAAAAACATGATGAAAGGGCACTTCAAAGCCAAATCCACCGGCATGAAATCCCAATCTGAACCCTCCTCTAAACATAGTCCTGGGGCCGCTGCAGTGAGCCATGCCGGCCCAGAGATCAGCCCACCGGCTAACAGAGAACACAACATTCAGATACACTATTGGACTCTCCCCCCCGCCAACGTACACTCACACCAATCCTCCCCGGCAAATTTAAACCCACTTATCACCTCAGCAGACCAAACCGCAAGCTCCAGGACTGGTTTTTCAGAGGCCGAAAAGTCCTGGTGCTTGGAGATTCAAACATAAACCGGATACCACCACACCACAACCCACAGATCCAGTTGGACAGCTACCCTGGAGCCAACCTGTACATTTTTAAAATCTGCGAAAAACCATCCCAAACCCACAACAAAAATGTCATCCTATCAATTGGAATCAATAAGACCAGGATCCCAAACTTACCTCTTGCAAACAGCTAAGAGCCTTTACAAACAAGCCACGGTCACTTCCGAAATGCCGACATATATTTCCTATCATGAATTACTTCCCCAATCTCACACAAAAACAGCAGACAACCTCAAATCTCAACAACACCATAGCCACACACCTACCGTTTTTAACAGAAATCCCTCACGACACCTTCACCACAGAACAAGATAACATTCACTGGAAACCCAACACAGCAAAACACATTTTGAAAATTGGTGCAATCAGCTAAATTTATAATTACAACTAAACCGACTCAGGAACCATCTCCAACAGACCTGGACCTGGGCTGGAGCTCTACCTCCAACATTCTCAATCTGTCTACACTATTCAAACCCACACAATCTCAAATAACATTATTGGGAAAAGGCTTATCATTCATCCCAAATCCACTCAGGTTCGACCAGGAGGAACTTCACAGGGACCTTCACCAATACCACAGACGCCTTAAATTAACGGAACACTTCCACAACCGACCACACCAAAGCAAGAAATTATTCACACACCCATCCAATTGGGAACCCACCACCGAACAACTATCCTCTCCAATCCGGCAACACCTCCATAACAACCGAAAAATTCTCCGTAGATATCGGCCTCCGACAGATACAGCAGACAATCTGTCGGAGGCCGAACGACAGGGCCTAAGAGCACTCACAAACAACCCAAACATCATCATTAAACCAGCAGATAAAGGCTCCAAAATAGTAATCATGGACAGACACCAATATCTAATAGAGGCTCACCGTCAACTCTCCAACACAACACACTACAAAACAATAGAAACAAGCATACAATTAGAAACACAGGTAGCAGTCAGGAAAATTATTCAAACACTATACCATAACAACACATTTCAGCCAAACAGAAGACTACCTTTTCGGACCAGACAACCCACGCAATAGACACTTTTATTTACTACCAAAAATCCATAAAGAACCACATACCTGGACTATCCCTGGTGAGGTTCCTCCTGGTCGACCAATTGTCTCAGACTGTAACAGCGCAACCTACAAAATCACAGAATATATCGAACACTTCCTCGGACCTCTCTCCACAAAACACCCCAGTTACATTAAGGACACATATCACTTTTTAGACACCATCCGACCCATGGCTGTCCCGTCCAAGTCTTATTTATTCACAATTGATATCGATAGTTTGTACACTAACATCAACACAACACAGGATTAAAAGCAGTCACCTCCATTTTTCAACAATATCCAGACAGCAATAGACCGGACCAGGAACTCATCAAACTTTTAACCATCTGCCTAAATAACAATGACTTTATATTCAATAATCAGATCTACCTACAGATACACGGGACAGCCATGGGCCAAAGATTTGCACCTTCATATGCCAATATTTACATGAGCGAGTGGGAGCGAGAAGCACTGGCCAAGTGTACCCACAAGCCATTAATCTACCTCCGTTTCCTCGACGACATCTTCGGCATCTGGACCCACGACATCAAACATTTTCAAACATTTATCAAAACCCTCAACGGTCATCACCCAACAATCAAAGTTAAACACACCATAGACCGGACACAGATCAACTTTTTGGACACAACTGTTTTTTTCAGCCCTCCACCACATCTCACACCGTCTCCATACCAAAGTCTATTTCAAAACCACAGACACACATGCTCTCCTACACAAGAACAGTTATCATCCCAAACATACCTTCCGTGGCATCATCAAATCCCAAATTATCCGCTTCCACCGCATCTGTTCCCAACAATCGGATTTCAATAAAGCAACATCATTACTCTTCAAAGCACTCCGTAATAGGGGCTTCAAAACGCTTCCTCCGCCAGACCAAAAACAGTACCTTGGCCAGCCTCGCTCCCACTCGCTCTCACACTCCACCAGCTCCAGCCCAGGTCTCAGTCACAACCCCCCACAAGAAAGTGGTACAGGGTCTGGTCCCTCACCCCAACCCCTACCCTAAACAGGGTTTACACCCTAACCTCAACCCCTACCCTAAACAGGGTTTGTATCCCAACCCCGACCTCACCCCTCACCCTAACCCCAACCTCTACCCTAGACCGGGTCTACATCCTCACCCTAACCCCGATCCTACCCAACCCCAACCCCCCCCTAACCCTACCAACCCAACCCCCTCCCTAACCCTAACCCCAACCCCTCCCTAACCCCAACCCCCTCCCTAACCCTAACCCCCTCCCTAACCCTAACCCTCACCCTAACCCCCCTCCCTAACCCTAACCCAACCCCCTCCCTTACCCTAACCCTCACCCTAACCCCCTCCCTCACCTTAACCCACACCCAAACCCCTCTATCCCCTACCCTAACCAGGGTTTGTACCCCAACCCTCACCTGTACCCCTTTCCCATGGGACCAGACCCTGCCCCACCAACACCACCGTCACACACATTCCATTCATCTCCACCTTTTCACACAAACTGCAGGACTACACCACATCATTAAACAGAATTTTTCTCATCTACAAGTCCAGCACCCAGCATTCCATAACTTCAAAACCATTTCAGCATTCCGGAGAAATAAGAACCTACAGGACATTTTAGTACATTCCAAATACACAGATCATCGACCACCGGTACACACAGAACATAGCACATATTACAGACATAGAAAATTCATTACAAATACTCACAGTGGAGCTTCGCATCCGTCCTTGGTTCATTTTCACTCGGCACAAGAAATACAGTATACATAATCATGCACCAGTTGTAATAAACACTACATAGGGGAAACCAAACATCACATACACACCCGCCTCAAACAACACATACATAACATCAGGGAAGGAAAACTCAGCACCCTACTGGTCCAACACTTTCACAGCACCCACCAATAACCTGATCATTTCACATGGAGGCCAATGACCGCTGGACCACCGGGCAGAGGAAGAGAGCTGAGAAAATGTGGATTTTAAAATTGAATACTAGGACCCCAAGGGGCCTAAATGAAAAGAGAACGTTTAATCCTTTTATCCTGGGCGCAGTGGTCCGGGTTTTGAACCCGGGCCCCTCGGACTCGTGAGCGGGGGCTTGCCTCTGGGCCAGGGGGCACACGATATCTACAAAAATTAAACAAATAGGCCCCCCTGCTTTTATCCACCACTTTAGATTATCTTGTCATTCACCCCTTTTTTTGTTTTTGTCTATTTATTCCACACAGGGACCATTTATGTATATATTTATTTATTAAAACCTTATTATTTATTAATTGATGATTGCGGTTTTTATGCATGTTTTATGGCTATTGCTGCTTTTATCTATGATTTTACCCCCCCTTTTTTTATTGCATGAATTTTTACTTGGTCCAGTTAGGCAGTTAATTTATTTATGTATTTATTATTATTATTATTATTATTCATGTTTAACTTATTTTCATCCAAATAATTGGGGCCCTTGGCTCCGCGCTCGGGGTCCTCCTTGACCGGGATGATAGGCTCTCTTCCTCTGCCCGGGACTCGAACCCGGCCCTTCCGGATGGGGGAGATGAACCTTGCACTTTCGCCAAGCTTCTGCCTGACCCAGAAGTCAGTGAGGCGACCTCTGACCCAATCCCAATAGTACCAAAACTTAACTGTAAACACAGCAGATTTCTCAAAATCATACGACAGCGGAGCAACAGGCCAGTGCAACAAAGCATATCCCTGGCACCCTAACCCCAACCCCAACCCAACCCTAACCCTAGCCCTAACCCTAACCCTAACCCTAACCAACTACGCCCCCTAGCGTCCCAGCGGCCCGGGCTTCAGATATATCATAGACACCACTGACAGCTCTCAACGACGCCCCGCACACCTCTCCCGCCCGGCTTCCCTCGCCGAGATACATCCCCAGAGGATGTGGGGGTTCTGACATTTTGTCGCCCCCTAGCTCGACGGGGGAGCCACCAGGAGACTCCGTTCCAATGGTCCTGCACTCACCTCGACCGGACCTTTCCGTAGACCCTAGATTGTGGCTCTCGACCCAGGGGGAGCCTAACCCTAACCCTAACCCTAGCCCTACCCTAACCCTAACCCTAGCCCTAACCCTAACCCTAACCCTAACCCTAGCCCTAGCACTAACCCTAACCCTAATACAAACCCTAACCCTAACCCTAATACAAACCCTAACCCTAACCCTAACCCTAATACAAACCCTAACCCTAACCCTAATACAAACCCTAACCCTAGCCCTAACCCTAACCCTAACCCTAACCCTAGCCCTAACCCTAACCCTAACCAACTACGCCCCCTAGCGTCCCAGCGGCCCGGGCTTCAGATATGTCATAGACACCACTGACAGCTCTCAGACGACGCCCCGCACACCTCTCCCGGCCCTTCCCTCGCCGAGATACATCCCCAGAGGATGTGGGGGTTCTGACACTTTGTCGCCCCCTAGCTCGACGGGGGAGCCACCAGGAGACTCCGTTCCAATGGTCCTGCCTCGCCTCGACCGGACCTTTCCGTAGACCCCTAGACTGGCTCTCGACCCAGGGGGAGCCTAACCCTAACCCTAACCCTAGCCCTAACCCTAACCCTAACCCTAACCCTAGCCCTACCCTAACCCTAGCCCTAGCCCTAACCCTAAGCCTAACCCTAATACAACCCTAACCCTAACCCTAATACAAACCCTAACCTAACCCTAACACAAACCCTAACCCTAACCCTAACCTAATACAAACCCTAACCCTAACCCTAACCCTAATACAACCCTAACCCGAATACAAACCCTAACCCTACACTAACCCTAATACAAACCCTAACCCTAACCCTAGCCCTAACCCTAACCCTAACCCTAACCCTAACCCTAACCCTAACCCTAATACAACCCTAACCCTAATACCCTAAACCCATAACCCTAACCCTAATACAAACCCTAACCCTAGCCCTAACCCTAACCCTAACCCTAACCCTAACCCTAACCCTAACCCTAACCAACTACGCCCCCTAGCGTCCCAGCGGCCCGGGCTTCAGATATATCATAGACACCACTGACAGCTCTCAGACGACGCCCCGCACACCTCTCCCGGCCCTTCCCTCGCCGAGATACATCCCCAGAGGATGTGGGGGTTCTGACACTTTGTTGCCCCCTAGCTCGGCGGGGGAGCAACCAGGAGACTCCATTCCAATGGTCCTGCACTCGCCTCGACCGGACCTTTCCATAGACCCCTAGATTGTGGCTCTCGAACCCAGGGGGAGCCTAACCCTAACCCTAACCCTAACCCTAGCCCTAACCCTAACCCTAACCCTAACCAACTATGCCCCCTAGCGTCCCAGCAGCCCGGGTTTCAGATATATCATAGACACCACTGACAGCTCTCAGACGACGCCCCGCACACCTCTCCCGGCCCTTCCCTCGCCGAGATACATCCCCAGAGGATGTGGGGGTTCTGACACTTTGTCGCCCCTAGCTCGACGGGGGAGCCACCAGGAGACTTCGTTCCAATGGTCCTGCACTCGCCTCGACCGGACCTTTCCGTAGACCCCTAGATTGTGGCTCTCGAACCTAGGGGGAGCCTAACCCTAACCCTAGCCCTAACCCTAACCCTAACCCTAACCAACACGCCCCCTAGCGTCCGCGGCCCGGGCTTCAGATATATCTAGACACCACTGACAGCTCTCAACGACGCCCCGCACACCCTCCCGGCCCTTCCCTCGCCGAGATACATCCCCAGAGGATGTGGGGGTTCTGACACTTTGTCGCCCCCTAGCTCGACGGGGAAGCCACCAGGAGACTCCGTTCCAATGGTCCTGCACTCGCCTCGACCGGACCTTTCCGTAGACCCCTAGATTGTGGCTCTCGAACCCAGGGGGAGCCTAACCCTAACCCTAACCCTAACCCTAGCCCTAACCCTAACCCTAACCCTAACCCTAACCCTAGCCCTAACCCTAACCCTAACCAACTACGCCCCCTAGCGTCCCAGCGGCCCGGGCTTCAGATATATCATAGACACCACTGACAGCTCTCAGACGACGCCCCGCACACCTCTCCCAGCCCTTCCCTCGCCGAGATACATCCCCAGAGGATGTGGGGGTTCTGACACTTTGTCGCCCCCTAGCTCGACGGGGAAGCCACCAGGAGACTCCGTTCCAATGGTCCTGCACTCGCCTCGACCGGACCTTTCCGTAGACCCCTAGATTGTGGCTCTCGAACCCAGGGGGAGCCTAACCCTAACCCTAACCCTAACCCTAACCCTAACCCTAGCCCTAACCCTAACCCTAACCCTAACCCTAACCCTAACCAACTACGCCCCCTAGCGTCCCAGCGGCCCGGGCTTCAGATATATCATAGACACCACTGACAGCTCTCAGACCGCCCCGCACACCTCTCCCGGCCCTTCCCTCGCCGAGATACATCCCCAGAGGATGTGGGGGTTCTGACACTTTGTCGCCCCCTAGCTCGACGGGGAAGCCACCAGGAGACTCCGTTCCAATGGTCCTGCACTCGCCTCGACCGGACCTTTCCGTAGACCCCTAGATTGTGGCTCTCGAACCCAGGGGGAGCCTAACCCTAACCCTAGCCCTAACCCTACCCTAACCCTAGCCCTAACCCTAACCCTAAGCCCTAGCCCTAACCCTAACCCTAACCCTAATACAAACCCTAACCCTAACCCTAACCCCTAACCCTAACCCTAACCCTAATACAAACCCAAACCCTAACCCTAATACAAACCCTAACCCTAGCCTAACCCTAACCCTAACCTAACCCTAGCCCTAACCCTAACCCTAACCAACTACGCCCCCTAGCGTCCCAGCGGCCGGGCTTCAGATATGTCATAGACACCACTGACAGCTCTCAGACACGCCCACGCACACCTCTCTCCCGGCCCTTCCCTCGCCGAGATACATCCCCAGGATGTGGGGTTCTGACACTTTGTCGCCCCCTAGCTTGACGGGGAGCCACCAGGAGACTCCGTTCCAATGGTCCTGCACTCGCCTCGACCGGACCTTTCCGTAGACCCCTAGATTGTGGCTCTCGAACCCAGGGGGAGCCTAACCCTAACCCTAACCCTAGCCCTAACCCTAACCCTAGCCCTAACCCTAACCCTAGCCCTAGCCCTAACCCTAAGCCTAACCCTAATACAAACCCTAACCCTAACCCGAATACAAACCCTAACCCTAAACAAACCCTAACCCTAATACAAATCCTAACCCTACCCTAACCCTAACACAAACCCTAACCCTAATACAAACCCTAACCCTAACCCTAACCCTAATACAAACCCTAACCCATATAAACCCTAACCCTAACACTAACTCTAATACAAACCCTAACCCTAACCCTAGCCCTACCCTAACCCTAAACCACCCTAACCCTAACCCTACTACAAACCTCAACCCTAACCCTAACCCTAACCCTAGCCCTAACCCTAACCCTAACCTAACCAACTACGCCCCCTAGCGTCCCAGCGGCCCGGGCTTCAGATATATCATAGACACCACTGACAGCTCTCAGACGACTCCCCCGCACACCTCTCCGGCCCTTCCCTCTCCGAGATACATCCCCAGAGGATGTGGGGGTTCTGACACTTTGTCGCCCCCTAGCTCGACGGGGAGCCACCAGGAGACTCCGTTCCAATGGTCCTGCACTCGCCTCGACCGGACCTTTCCGTAGACCCCTAGATTGTGGCTCCTCGAACCCAGGGGAGAGCCTAACCCTAACCCTAACCCTAACCCTAATACAAACCCTAACCCTAACCCTAACCTAATACAAACCCTAACCCTAACCCTAATACAACCCTAACCCTAGCCCTAACCCTATACAACCCTAACGCTAACCCTAGCCCTAACCCTAACCCTAACCCTAATACACCCTAACCAAACCCTAACCCTAACCCTAGCCCTAACCCTAGCCCTAACCCTAACCCTAACCCTAGCCCTAACCCTAACCCTAGCCCTAACCCTAACCCTAACCAACTACGCCCCCTAGCGTCCCAGCGGCCTGGGCTTCAGATATATCATAGACACCACTGACAGCTCTCAGACGACGCCCCCGCACACCTCTCCCGGCCCTTCCCTCGCCGAGTACATCCCCAGAGGATGTGGGGGTTCTGACACTTTGTCGCCCCCTAGCTCGACGGGGAGCCACCAGGAGACTCCGTTCCAATGGTCCTGCACTCACCTCGACCGGACCTTTCCGTAGACCCTAGATTGTGGCTCTCGAACCCAGGGGGAGCCTAACCCTAAACCCTAACCGCCCTAACCCTAACCTAACCCTAGCCCTAACCCTAACCCTAACCCTAATACAACCCTAACCCTAACCCAACCCTAATACAAACCCTAACCCTAACCCCTAGCCCTAACCCTAACCCTAGCCCTAACCCTAACCCTAATTACAAACCCTAACCCTAACCCTAGCCCTAACCCTAACCCAATACAAACCCTAACCCTAGCCCTAACCCTAACCCAACCCTAACCCTAACCCTAACCCTAATACAAACCCTAACCCTCCCCTAGCCCTAACCCTAACCCTAACCCTAAACAACCCTAACCCTAACCCTAACCCTAGCCCTAACCTAACCCTAACCTAATACAAACCCTAACCCTAGCCCTAACCCTAAACCCTAACCCTAATACAAACCCTAACCCTAACCCTAGCCCTAACCCTAACCCTAACCCTAATACAAACCCTAACCCTAACCCTAACCCTAGCCTAACCCTAACCCTAACCCTAATACAAACCCTACCCTAACCCTAGCCCTAACCCTAACCCTAACAAACCCTAACCCTAACCCTAACCCTATACAACCCTAACCCTAGCCCTAACCCTAACCGTAACCCTAATCAAACCCTAACCCTAACCCTAATACAACCCTAACCCTAACCCTAAGCCCTAACCCTAACCCTAACCCTAATACAAACCCTAACCCTAACCCTAGCCCTAACCCTAACCCTAGCCCTAACCAACTACGCCCCCTAGCGTCCCCGCCCAGCGCCCGGGCTTCAGATATATCATGACACCACTGACAGCTCTCAGACGACGCCCCGCACACCTCTCCCGGCCCTTCCCTCGCCGAGATACATCCCCAAGGATGTGGGGGTTCTGACACTTTGTCGCCCCCTAGCTCGACGGGGGAGCCACCAGGAGACTCCGTTCCAATGGTCCTGCACGCGCTCGACCGGACCTTTCCGTAGACCCCTAGATTGTGGCTCTCGAACCCAGGGGGAGCCTAACCCTAACCCTAACCCTAGCCCTAACCCCTAACCCTAACCCTAACCCTAACACTAAACCGACTCAGGAACCATCTCCAACAGACCTGGACCTGGGCTGGAGCTCACCTCCAACATTCTCAATCTGTCTACACTATTCAAACCCACACAATCTCAAATAACATTATTGGGAAAAGGCTTATCATTCATCCAAATCCACTCAGGTACGACCAGGAGGAACTTCACAGGGACCTTCACCAATACCACAGACGCCTTAAATTAACGGAACACTTCCACAACCGACCACACACCAAAGCAAGAAATTATTCACCCACCACCGAACCACCGAACAACTATCCTCTCCAATCCGGCAACACCTCCATAACAACCGAAAAATTCTCCGTAGATATCGGCCTCCGACAGATACAGCAGACAATCTGTCGGAGGCCGAACGACAGGGCCTAAGAGCACTCACAAACAACCCAAACATCATCATTAAACCAGCAGATAAAGGCTCCAAAATAGTAATCATGGACAGACACACCAATATCTAATAGAGGCTCACCGTCAACTCTCCAACACACACTACAAAACAATAGAAACAAGCATACAATTAGAAACACAGGTAGCAGTCAGGAAAATTATTCAAACACTATACCATAACAAACACATTTCAGCCAAACAGAAGACTACCTTTTCGGACCAGACAACCCACGCAATAGACACTTTTATTTACTACCAAAAATCCATAAAGAACCACATACCTGGACTATCCCTGTGAGGTTCCTCCTGGTCGACCAATTGTCTCAGACTGTAACAGCGCAACCTACAAAATCACAGAATATATCGAACACTTCCTCGGACCTCTCTCCACAAAACACCCCAGTTACATTAAGGACACATATCACTTTTTAGACACCATCCGACCCATGGCTGTCCCGTCCAAGTCTTTTATTCACAATTGATATCGATAGTTTGTACACTAACATCAACACAACCACAGGATTAAAAGCAGTCACCTCCATTTTTCAACAATATCCAGACAGCAATAGACCGGACCAGGAACTCATCAAACTTTTAACCATCTGCCTAAATAACAATGACTTTATATTCAATAATCAGATCTACCTACAGATACACGGGACAGCCATGGGCCAAAGATTTGCACCTTCATATGCCAATATTTACATGAGCGAGTGGGAGCGAGAAGCACTGGCCAAGTGTACCCACAAGCCATTAATCTACCTCCGTTTCCTCGACGACATCTTCGGCATCTGGACCCACGACATCAAACATTTTCAAACATTTATCAAAACCCTCAACGGTCATCACCCAACAATCAAAGTTAAACACACCATAGACCGGAACAGATCAACTTTTTGGACACAACTGTTTTTTTTCAGCCCTCCACCACATCTCACACTCGTCTCCATACCAAAGTCTATTTCAAAACCACAGACACACACGCTCTCCTACACAAGAACAGTTATCATCCCAAACATACCTTCCGTGGCATCATCAAATCCCAAATTATCCGCTTCCACCGCATCTGTTCCCAACAATCGGATTTCAATAAAGCAACATCATTACTCTTCAAAGCACTCCGTAATAGGGGCTATTCAAAACGCTTCCTCCGCCAGACCAAAAACAGTACCTTGGCCAGCCTCGCTCCCCCACTCGCTCTCACACTCCACCAGCTCCAGCCCAGGTCTCAGTCACAACCCCCCACAAGAAAGTGGTACAGGGTCTGGTCCCTCACCCCAACCCCTACCCTAAACAGGGTTTACACCCCAACCTCAACCCCTACCCTAAACAGGGTTTGTATCCCAACCCCGACCTCACCCCTCACCCTAACCCCAACCTCTACCCTAGACCGGGTCTACATCCTCACCCTAACCCCCCCTTACCCTAACCCCAACCCCCTCCCTAACCCTAACCCAACCCCCTCCCTAACCCTAACCCAACCCCCTCCCTAACCCTAACCCCCCCCTCCCTAACCCTAACCCCCTCCTAACCCTAACCCTCACCTAACCCCCTCCCTAACCCTAACCCCACCCCACCCCTCCCTACCCTACCTCCCCTAACCCCCCCCTCACCTTAACCCTCACCCTAACCCCTCTATCCCCTACCCTAACCAGGGTTGTACCCCAACCCTCACCTGTACCCCTTTCCCATGGGACCAGACCCTGCCCCAACCAACACCACCACACACCACTCACACACATTATTCCATTCATCTCCACCTTTTCACAACAAAACTGCAGGACTACACCACATCATTAAACAGAATTTTCTCATCTACAAGTCCAGCACCCAGCATTCCATAACTCAAAACCATTTCAGCATTTCCGAGAATAAGAACCTACAGGACATTTTAGTACATTCCAAATACACAGATCATCGACCACCGGTACACACAGAACATAGCACTCATTACAACATAGAAAATTCATTACAAATACTCACAGTGGAGCTTCGCATCCGGTCCTTGGTTCATTTTCACTCGGCACAAGAAATACAGTATACATAATCACATGCACCAGTTTGCAATTGTAAAACACTACATAGGGGAAACCAAATCACATACACACCCGCCTCAAACAACACATACATAACATCAGGGAGGAAAACTCAGCACCCTACTGGTCCAACACTTTCAACAGCACCCACTAGTAACCTGAT
>ML142789.1:1787297-1789797 GCA_004119915.2 Collichthys lucidus
AATACAAACCCTAACCCTAACCCTAACCCTAATACAAACCTAACCCTAACCCTAGCCCTAACCCTAACCTTAACCCTAATACAAACCCTAACCCTAACCCTAACCCTAGCCCCTAACCCTAGCCCTAGCCCTAACCCTAACCCTAACCCTAGCCCTAACCCTAACCCTAGCCCTAACCCTAACCCTAACCAACTACCGCCCCCTAGCGTCCCAGCGGCCCGGGCTTCAGATATATCATAGACACCACTGACACTCTCAGACGACGCCCCGCACACCTCTCCCCCCTCCCTTCCCTCGCCGATACATCCCCAAGGATGTGGGGGTTCTGACACTTTGTCGCCCCCTAGCTCGACGGGGGAGCCACCAGGAGACTCCGTTCCAATGGTCCTGCACTCACCTCGACCGGACCTTTCCGTAGACCCCTAGATTGTGGCTCTCGAACCCAGGGGGAGCCTAACCCTAACCCTAACCCTAACCCTAGCCCTAACCCTAACCCTAACCCTAACCCTAATACAAACCCTAACCCTAACCCTAACCCTAATACAAACCCTAACCCTAACCCTAATACAAACCCTAACCCTAGCCCTAACCCTAATACAAACCCTAACCTAACCCTAGCCCTAACCCTAACCCTAACCCTAGCCCTAACCCTAACCCTAACCTAATACAAACCCTAACCCTAACCCTAACCCTAATACAACCCTAACCCTAACCCTAGCCCTAACCCTAACAACCCTAACCCTAACCCTAGCCCTAACCCTAGCCCTAACCCTAACCCTAACCCTAACCCTAGCCTAGCCCTACCCTAACCCTAACCCTAACCAACTACGCCCCCTAGCGTCCCAGCGGCCCGGGCTTCAGAATATCATAGACACCACTGACAGCTCTCAGACGACGCCCCGCACACCTCTCCCGGCCCTTCCTCGCCGAGATACATCCCCAGAGGATGTGGGGTTCTGACACTTTGTCGCCCCCTAGCTCGACGGGGAGCCACCAGGAGACTCCGTTCCAATGGTCCTGCACTCGCCTCGACCGGACCTTTCCGTAGACCCCTATATTGTGGCTCTCGAACCCAGGGGGAGCCTAACCCTAACCCTAACCCTAACCCTAGCCCTAACCCTAACCCTAACCCTAATACAAACCCTAACCCTAACCCTAACCCTAATACAACCCTAACCCTAACCCTAACCAAACTAACCCTAGCCCTAACCCTAATACAACCCTAACGCTAACCCTAGCCCTAACCCTAACCCTAACCCTAACCCTAATACAAACCCTAACCCTAACCCTAATACAAACCCTAACCCTAACCCTATCCCTAACCCTAACCTTAACCCTAATACAAACCCTAACCCTAACCCTAACCCTAGCCCTAACCCTAACCCTAACCCTAATACAAACCCTAACCCTAATACAAACCCTAACCCTAACCCTAATACAAACCCTAACCCTAGCCTAACCCTAATACAAACCCTAACGCTAACCCTAGCCCTAACCCTAACCCTAACCCTAATACAAACCCTAACCCTAACCCTAACCCTAACACTAACCCTAACACTAACCCTAGCCCTAACCCTAACCCTAACCCTAGCCCTAACCCTAGCCCTAACCCTAACCCTAACCCTAATACAAACCCTAACCCTAACCCTAACCCTAACCCTAACCCTAGCCCTAAACCCTAACCCTAACCCGCGCCCGGTTTCAGATATATCATAGACACCACTGACAGCTCTCAACGACGCCCCGCACACCTCTCCCGGCCCTTCCCGCGCCGAGATACATCCCCAGAGGATGTGGGGGTTCTGACACTTTGTCGCCCCCTAGCTCGACGGGGGCCACCAGAGACTCCGTTCCAATGGTCCTGCACTCGCCTCGACCGGACCTTTCCGTAGACCCCTAGATTGTGGCTCTCGAACCCAGGGGAGCCTAACCCTAACTAACCCTAACCCTAGCCCTAACCCTAACCCTAACCCTAGCCCTAACCCTAACCCTAACCCTAATACAAACCCTAACCCTAACCCTAACCCTAATACAAACCCTAACCCTAACCCTAGCCCTAACCCTAACCCTAACCCTAACCCTAGCCCTAACCCTAACCCTAACCCTAGCCCTAACCCTAACCCTAACCCTAACCCTAGCCCTAACCCTAACCCTAACCTAACCCTAACCAACTACGCCCCCTAGCGTCCCAGCGGCCCGGGCTTCAGATATATCATAGACACCATGACAGCTCTCAGACGACGCCCCGCACACCTCTCCCGGCCTTCCCTCGCCAAGATACATCCCCAGAGGATGTGGGGGTTCTGACACTTTGTCGCCCCCTAGCTCGACGGGGAAGCCACCAGGAGACTCCGTTCCAATGGTCCTGCACTCGCCTCGACCGGACCTTTCCGTAGACCCCTAGATTGTGGCTCTCGAACCCAGGGGGAGCCTAACCCTAACCCTAACCCTAACCCTAGCCCTAACCCTAACCCTAACCCTAATACAAACCCTAACCCTA
>ML142789.1:1794797-1804797 GCA_004119915.2 Collichthys lucidus
TCTTACAAACAGTACGGCCCTACAGATAGCTACAGGATGGGCACGTAAAAGATACAACACTCGACTTAGAATAGAAACACTACAAACAGCAGAACAGATCATACATGGACACTCAAACACCACCACTAACACTATCATCAACACCACCACCTCTACCTCCCAAGCCACCATTACATACACCAAACCACCAGCCATATCCAAAACCAGACAGAGACTTGGTGACTCCCTCTCCCCCATCCCGGAACTCTCGGATGAGGAGGAGTTCCCTCCCCTGCCTGCACCACACAGACCACAGTCCTCTCTCTTGGCCAGCGAACTACTCTCTCAGAACACATAACCAACTACAATAGACAACATCAGAGCAGAACACCCCTCCTCCCCACTCCAACACAGCCACATAGACCGGACCAGACTACACCCTCCACACACAGACTCCCCATCTACAAAACGACCACAATCCCCTCCAGGACTGGACCGATCATCCCCCGACCAAAACCCCCCCGACAGACACAACTTCCACCACCAGAATCAGAAACTTCAGAACCCCCACTTCACCTCTCCCATAACCACAGAAAACAAACAGACTCCACCAGGACCACAGACTTCCACACCACAAACTTCAAGACAGTTTAAAATAACAGACACAATAACCAACCAACGACCGGACTTGTCTCCAATCCCCCAGACAAGAACAGTTGTACCATGGCAGCCAAACCATCACCTCAACCCACCCCACTCTCCACAACACTCACCCCACCACCAAACAACAGAACAATATTCACACAGGCCCAAATTCACAGACCTCCGGACCAGCTGAACATCACTCCGGACTTACACTCCATCTCACTCACTACACACAGTAACTCAAACGTCTCCATTTTGATTCCAGAAACCATCTCACCCCTCCGCTCTACACCTGCAGGTGGGGCTGACTCAAGTGCTGGCGTGTCTCCTCAGCGGTCCCTACCGGAACAGAAAGAGGAAGGGAAAAACATGATGAAAGGGCACTTCAAAGCCAAATCCACCGGCATGAAATCCCAATCTGAACCCTCCTCTAAACATAGTCCTGGGGCCGCTGCAGTGAGCCATGCCGGCCCAGAGATCAGCCCACCGGCTAACAGAGAACACAACATTTCAGATACACTATTGGACTCTCCCCCCCGCCAACGTACACTCACACCAATCCTCCCCGGCAAATTTAAACCCACTTATCACCTCAGCAGACCAAACCGCAAGCTCCAGGACTGGTTTTTCAGAGGCCGAAAACCAGTCCTGGTGCTTGGAGATTCAAACATAAACCGGATACCACCACACCACAACCCAGATATCCAGTTGGACAGCTACCCCGGAGCCAACCTCTATCATTTTTGAAAATCTGCGAGAAAACCACCCAAACCACAACAAAAATTGTCATCATATCATTGGAATCAATAACCGAGACCAGGATCCCAAACTCACCTCTTGCAAACAGCTGAAGGCACTATATAAGCAAGCCACGGTCACTTCCGAACGCCGACATCTATTTCCCATCATGAATTACTCCTCCAACCTCACACAAAAACAGCAGACAACCTCAGATTCTCAACAACACCATAGCCACACACCTACCGTTTTTAACAGAAATCCCTCACGACACCTTCACCACAGAACAAGATAACATTCACTGGAAACCCAACACAGCAAAACACATTTTTGAAAATTGGTGCAATCAGCTAAATTTATAATTACAACTAAACCGACTCAGGAACCATCTCCAACAGACCTGGACCTGGGCTGGAGCTCTACCTCCAACATTCTCAATCTGTCTACACTATTCAAACCCACACAATCTCAAATAACATTATTGGGAAAAGGCTTATCATTCATCCCAAATCCACTCAGGTTCGACCAGGAGGAACTTCACAGGGACCTTCACCAATACCACAGACGCCTTAAATTAACGGAACACTTCCACAACCGACCACACCAAAGCAAGAAATTATTCACACACCCATCCAATTGGGAACCCACCACCGAACAACTATCCTCTCCAATCCGGCAACACCTCCATAACAACCGAAAAATTCTCCGTAGATATCGGCCTCCGACAGATACAGCAGACAATCTGTCGGAGGCCGAACGACAGGGCCTAAGAGCACTCACAAACAACCCAAACATCATCATTAAACCAGCAGATAAAGGCTCCAAAATAGTAATCATGGACAGACACCAATATCTAATAGAGGCTCACCGTCAACTCTCCAACACAACACACTACAAAACAATAGAAACAAGCATACAATTAGAAACACAGGTAGCAGTCAGGAAAATTATTCAAACACTATACCATAACAAACACATTTCAGCCAAACAGAAAGACTACCTTTTCGGACCAGACAACCCACGCAATAGACACTTTTATTTACTACCAAAAATCCATAAAGAACCACATACCTGGACTATCCCTTGAGGTTCCTCCTGGTCGACCAATTGTCTCAGACTGTAACAGCGCAACCTACAAAATCACAGAATATATCGAACACTTCCTCGGACCTCTCTCCACAAAACACCCCAGTTACATTAAGGACACATATCACTTTTTAGACACCATCCGACCCATGGCTGTCCCGTCCAAGTCTTATTTATTCACAATTGATATCGATAGTTTGTACACTAACATCAACACAACCACAGGATTAAAAGCAGTCACCTCCATTTTTCAACAATATCCAGACAGCAATAGACCGGACCAGGAACTCATCAAACTTTTAACCATCTGCCTAAATAACAATGACTTTATATTCAATAATCAGATCTACCTACAGATACACGGGACAGCCATGGGCCAAAGATTTGCACCTTCATATGCCAATATTTACATGAGCGAGTGGGAGCGAGAAGCACTGGCCAAGTGTACCCACAAGCCATTAATCTACCTCCGTTTCCTCGATGACATCTTCGGCATCTGGACCCACGACATCAAACATTTTCAAACATTTATCAAAACCCTCAACGGTCATCACCCAACAATCAAAGTTAAACACACCATAGACCGGACACAGATCAACTTTTTGGACACAACTGTTTTTTTTCAGCCCTCCACCACATCTCACACCGTCTCCATACCAAAGTCTATTTCAAAACCACAGACACACACGCTCTCCTACACAAGAACAGTTATCATCCCAAACATACCTTCCGTGGCATCATCAAATCCCAAATTATCCGCTTCCACCGCATCTGTTCCCAACAATCGGATTTCAATAAAGCAACATCATTACTCTTCAAAGCACTCCGTAATAGGGGCTATTCAAAACGCTTCCTCCGCCAGACCAAAAACAGTACCTTGGCCAGCCTCGCTCCCACTCGCTCTCACACTCCACCAGCTCCAGCCCAGGTCTCAGTCACAACCCCCCACAAGAAAGTGGTACAGGGTCTGGTCCCTCACCCCAACCCCTACCCTAAACAGGGTTTACACCCCAACCTCAACCCCTACCCTAAACAGGGTTTGTATCCCAACCCCGACCTCACCCCTCACCCTAACCCCAACCTCTACCCTAGACCGGGTCTACATCCTCACCCCAACCCCCTCCCTAACCCTAACCCTAACCCCCTCCCTAACCCTAACCCTAACCCCCACCCTAACCCTACCCTAACCCTAACCCTCACCCTAACCCTAACCCTCACCCTAACCCCCTCCCTAACCCTAACCCTCACCGTCACCCTAACCCTAACCCCTCTATCCCCTACCCTAACCAGGGTTTGTACCCCTTTCCCGTGGGACCAGACCCTGCCCCAACCAACACCACCATCACACACATTATTCCATTTATCTCCACCTTCTCACATAAAACTGCAGGACTACACCACATCATTAAACAGAACTTTACTCATCTACAAGTCCAGCACCCAGCATTCCACAACTCCAAAACCATTTCAGCATTCCGGAGGAATAAGAACCTACAGGACATTTTAGTACATTCCAAATACACAGATCATCGACCACCGGTACACACAGAACATAGCACTCATTACAAACATAGAAAATTCATTACAAATACTTACAGTGGAGCTTCGCATCCGGTCCTTGGTTCATTTTCACTCGGCACAAGAAACACAGTATACATAATCACATGCACCAGTTGTAATAAACACTACATAGGGGAAACCAAGCATCACATACACACCCGCCTCAAACAACACATATATAACATCAGGGAGGGAAAACTCAGCACCCTACTGGTTCAACACTTTCAACAGCACCCACTTAGTAACCTGATAATTTCAGCATTGGAGGCCAATGACCGCTGGACCATCGGGCAGAGGAAGAGAGCTGAGAAAATGTGGATTTTAAAATTGAATACTAGGACCCCAAGGGGCCTGAATGAAAAAGAGAACTTTTAATCCTTTTATCCTGGGCGCAGTGGTCCGGGTTTTGAACCCGGGCCCCTCGGACTCGTGAGCGCGGGGCTTGCCTCTGGGCCAGGGGGGTACACATAAGATACACAAAAATTAAATAAATAGGCCCCCCTGCTTTTATCCACCACTTTAGATTATCTTATCATTCACCCCCCTTTTTTTTGTTTTTGTCTATTTATTGCCACACAGGGACCATTGATGTATATATTTATTTATTAAAACCTATTTATTATTTATTAATTGATGATTGCGGTTTTTATGCATGTTTTATGGCTATTGCATGCTTTTATCTATGATTTTACCCCCCTTTTTTTATTGCATTTTTATTGCATGAATTTTACTTGGTCCAGTTAGGCAGTTAATTTATTTATGTATTTATTATTATTATTCATGTATTCATGTTTTTAACTCATTTTCATACAAATAATTGGGGCCCTTGGCTCCGCGCTCGGGGTCCTCCTTGACCGGGATGATCGGCTCTCTTCCTCTGCCCGGGACTCGAACCCGGCCCTTCCGGATGGGGGAGAGGAACCTTGCACCTTCGCCAAGCTTCTGCCTGACCCAGAAGTCAGTGAGGCGACCTCTGACTCAATCCCAATAGTACCAAAACTTAACTGTAAACACAGATTTCTCAAAATCACACGACAGCGGAGCAACAGGCCAGTGCAACAAAGCATATCCCTGGCACCCTAACCCCAACCCCAACCCAACCCTAACCATGCCCGTGCCGTTGCTCCGCTGTAGATTCACACCCCACACTTACCTTTATAATCAGTAAACCATCAACAATAATAACATTGTCACATTGACTCCATAACTCGGGCCCGGGGAATTCTGGACCATCCCAGGCGGGAAAACTTGATAGCACCCAGTCCACCTGGGGACTTGATCCCCGTTCTCCCAGTCCGGAGCGTGGAGCCTTGTCCACTGAGCTACCACAGCACACACACAGCACATCCACACCAACTATTCACTCCCAAACCAGGAACTACTAACGCCCCCAACTCTGACCAATCAGCACTCCTTAGCTGTTTTCCCTCCAAAACCCGCTAGATTCAACCAATCACAACTTACCACATCCTCATCCCATCACACTGATTGGCCAGCCTTGAACCTTGGAGGAAGGAGTCTTCCTTTCTCCAACATTCAAATACTGGCAGAGCTGGCAGCAGGAGTATTCCTCTGAAGAAGCAATTTATATTGCGAAACGTCAGGAAACTCCTGATCTACTCAACGGTTAAGTAACCTTTTTACTCTTTTATAGTCTTTTATTGTCTTAATCTTGCTTTTTTAAACCTTTTGAATAAAGTATTGCTGATTTTAATCATCGCAACTGGGAATGGGACTCTGCCAAAGGGATTTGCCCTGACCTCCTTTTTTAAACCATTGCTGGGAGGGACCCGAACTTTTCTTTTTTTACCTTCCCTTTTTTTTTCAAAACGGGAACCGGGAGAGAAGAGAAGAGAAGTGCAGAAAAAGACTGTCTATCTTTCCAAGTCTCACCCCCTCCAGACCCCGTACTAAACCTGAATGGGAAGAAGGAAAAGTCTAAGAAAATACACCTGGAAGGACTCACCCGGCAGAACACCGCACATCCCTAAGGTAAGAACCCACCCCACCTGATGATTGAAAGCATGAATTTACACAGAGTAAAGGCCTTACCATTGAGTGGAAACCAGACCAGCTCACACAGACTCACTCACATACACACACACAGGCCACCCATGACGGCTAGCACACAACAGACACTCTTTTCAGACATAACCAGAAACACATCCTCTACCATAAATCAGCCACCAGACACAGAAACCAGACACATGAGTAAGCAATATTTTAAATTAATACAAGCCATACATCACAAACACATTATCAACCACGCCATCTGCTCAGGTTCTTTCCCGCCTGGGATGATGAGACAGGTGAATCGCCTCACTGACTTCATCAAACCCGCCGCACCTACACAGGAGACAAGAATTAAGGTTCAGAACAATACAACACACTGGATGACTACAAACATGAAGATATTACATGAACACTATGAACACACCATACTTACCCTTAGTAACCTCACTTACAACAGTACGGCCCTACAGATAGCTACAGGATGGGCACGTAAAAGATACAACACTCGACTTAGAATAGAAACACTACAAACAGCAGAACAGATCATACATGGACACTCAAACACCACCACTAACACTATCATCAACACCACCACCTCTACCTCCCAAGCCACCATTACATACACCAAACCACCAGCCATATCCAAAACCAGACAGAGACTTGGTGACTCCCTCTCCCCCATCCCGGAACTCTCGGATGAGGAGGAGTTCCCTCCCCTGCCTGCACCACACAAGACCACAGTCCTCTCTCTTGGCCAGCGAACTACTCTCTCAGAACACATAACCAACTACAATAGACAACATCAGAGCAGAACACCCCTCCTCCCCACTCCAACACAGCCACATAGACCGGACCAGACTACACCCTCCACACACAGACTCCCCATCTACAAAACGACCACAATCCCCTCCAGGACTGGACCGATCATCCCCCGACCAAAACCCCCCCGACAGACACAACTTCCACCACCGAATCAGAAACTTCAGAACCCCCACTTCACCTCTCCCATAACCACAGAAAACAAACAGACTCCACCAGGACCACAGACTTCCACACCACAAACTTCAAGACAGTTTAAAATAACGGACACAATAACCAACCAACGACCGGACTTGTCTCCAATCCCCCAGAACAAGAACAGTTGTACCATGGCAGCCAAACCATCACCTCAACCCACCCCACTCTCCACAACACTCACCCCACCACCAAACAACAGAACAATATTCACACAGGCCCAAATTCACAGACCTCCGGACCAGCTGAACATCACTCCGGACTTACACTCCATCTCACTCACTACACACAGTAACTCAAACGTCTCCATTTTGATTCCAGAAACCATCTCACCCCTCCGCTCTACACCTGCAGGTGGGGCTGACTCAAGTGCTGGCGTGTCTCCTCAGCGGTCCCTACCGGAACAGAAAGAGGAAGGGAAAAACATGATGAAAGGGCACTTCAAAGCCAAATCCACCGGCATGAAATCCCAATCTGAACCCTCCTCTAAACATAGTCCTGGGGCCGCTGCAGTGAGCCATGCCGGCCCAGAGATCAGCCCACCGGCTAACAGAGAACACAACACTTCAGATACACTATTGGACTCTCCCCCCCGCCAGCGTACACTCACACCAATCCTCCCCGGCAAATTTAAACCCACTTATCACCTCAGCCGACCAAACCGCAAGCTCCAGGACTGGTTTTTCAGAGGCCGAAAACCAGTCCTGGTGCTTGGAGATTCAAACATAAACCGGATACCACCACACCACAACCCAGATATCCAGTTGGACAGCTACCCCGGAGCCAACCTCTATCATTTTTTGAAAATCTGCGAGAAAACCACCCCAAATCCAACAACAAAAATTGTCATCATATCAATTGGAATCAATAACCGAGATCAGGATCCCAAACTCACCTCTTGCAAACAGCTGAAGGCACTATATAAGCAAGCCACGGTCACTTTTCCGAACGCCGACATCTATTTCCCCATCATGAATTACTCCTCCAACCTCACCATAAAACAGCAGAACAACCTCAGATATCTCAACAACACCATAGCCACACACCTACCGTTTTTAACAGAAATCCCTCACGACACCTTCACCACAGAACAAGATAACATTCACTGGAAACCCAACACAGCAAAACACATTTTCGAAAATTGGTGCAATCAGCTAAATTTATAATTACAACTAAACCGACTCAGGAACCATCTCCAACAGACCTGGACCTGGGCTGGAGCTCTACCTCCAACATTCTCAATCTGTCTACACTATTCAAACCCACACAATCTCAAATAACATTATTGGGAAAAGGCTTATCATTCATCCCAAATCCACTCAGGTACGACCAGGAGGAACTTCACAGGGACCTTCACCAATACCACAGACGCCTTAAATTAACGGAACACTTCCACAACCGACCACACCAAAGCAAGAAATTATTCACACACCCATCCAATTGGGAACCCACCACCGAACAACTATCCTCTCCAATCCGGCAACACCTCCATAACAACCGAAAAATTCTCCGTAGATATCGGCCTCCGACAGATACAGCAGACAATCTGTCGGAGGCCGAACGACAGGGCCTAAGAGCACTCACAAACAACCCAAACATCATCATTAAACCAGCAGATAAAGGCTCCAAAATAGTAATCATGGACAGACACCAATATCTAATAGAGGCTCACCGTCAACTCTCCAACACAACACACTACAAAACAATAGAAACAAGCATACAATTAGAAACACAGGTAGCAGTCAGGAAAATTATTCAAACACTATACCATAACAAACACATTTCAGCCAAACAGAAAGACTACCTTTTCGGACCAGACAACCCACGCAATAGACACTTTTATTTACTACCAAAAATCCATAAAGAACCACATACCTGGACTATCCCTGTGAGGTTCCTCCTGGTCGACCAATTGTCTCAGACTGTAACAGCGCAACCTACAAAATCACAGAATATATCGAACACTTCCTCGGACCTCTCTCCACAAAACACCCCAGTTACATTAAGGACACATATCACTTTTTAGACACCATCCGACCCATGGCTGTCCCGTCCAAGTCTTATTTATTCACAATTGATATCGATAGTTTGTACACTAACATCAACACAACCACAGGATTAAAAGCAGTCACCTCCATTTTTCAACAATATCCAGACAGCAATAGACCGGACCAGGAACTCATCAAACTTTTAACCATCTGCCTAAATAACAATGACTTTATATTCAATAATCAGATCTACCTACAGATACACGGGACAGCCATGGGCCAAAGATTTGCACCTTCATATGCCAATATTTACATGAGCGAGTGGGAGCGAGAAGCACTGGCCAAGTGTACCCACAAGCCATTAATCTACCTCCGTTTCCTCGACGACATCTTCGGCATCTGGACCCACGACATCAAACATTTTCAAACATTTATCAAAACCCTCAACGGTCATCACCCAACAATCAAAGTTAAACACACCATAGACCGGACACAGATCAACTTTTTGGACACAACTGTTTTTTCAGCCCTCCACCACATCTCACACCCGTCTCCATACCAAAGTCTATTTCAAAACCACAGACCACACGCTCTCCTACACAAGAACAGTTATCATCCCAAACATACCTTCCGTGGCATCATCAAATCCCAAATTATCCGCTTCCACCGCATCTGTTCCCAACAATCGGATTTCAATAAAGCAACATCATTACTCTTCAAAGCACTCCGTAATAGGGGCTATTCAAAACGCTTCCTCCGCCAGACCAAAAACAGTACCTTGGCCAGCCTCGCTCCCACTCGCTCTCACACTCCACCAGCTCCAGCCCAGGTCTCAGTCACAACCCCCCACAAGAAAGTGGTACAGGGTCTGGTCCCTCACCCCAACCCCTACCCTAAACAGGGTTTACACCCCAACCTCAACCCCTACCCTAAACAGGGTTTGTATCCCAACCCCGACCTCACCCCTCACCCTAACC
>ML142789.1:1812297-1817297 GCA_004119915.2 Collichthys lucidus
ACGCCCCCTAGCGTCCCAGCGGCCCGGGCTTCAGATATATCATAGACACCACTGACAGCTCTCAGACGACGCCCCGCACACCTCTCCCGGCCCTTCCCTCGCCGAGATACATCCCCAGAGGATGTGGGGGTTCTGACACTTTGTCGCCCCCTAGCTCGACGGGGGAGCCACCAGGAGACTCCGTTCCAATGGTCCTGCACTCGCCTCGACCGGACCTTTCCGTAGACCCCTAGATTGTGGCTCTCGAACCCAGGGGGAGCCTAACCCTAACCCTAACCCTAGCCCTAACCCTAACCCTAATACAAACCCTAACCCTAACCCTAATACAAACCCGAACCCTAACCCTAACCCTAATACAAACCCTAACCCTAACCCAACCCTAACAAACCCTAACCCTACCCAGCCCTAACCCTAACCCTAACCTAATACAAACCCTAACCCTAGCCCTAACCCTAACCCTAACCCTAGCCCTAACCCTAATACAACCCTAACCCTAACCCTAGCCCTAACCCAACCCTAATACAAACCCTAACCCTAACCCTAACCCTAGCCCTAACCTAACCCTAACCCTAACCCTAATACAACCCTAACCCTAACCCTAACCCTAACCCTAACCCTAACCCTAATACAAACCCTAACCCTAACCCTAACCCTAACCCTAACCCTAATACAAACCCTAACCCTAACCCTAACCCTAATACAAACCCTAACCCTAACCCTAACCCTAACCCTAGCCCTAACCCTAACCCTAACCTAGCCCTAACCCTAACCCTAACCCTAGCCCTAACCCTAACCCTAACCCTAACCCTAACCAACTACGCCCCCTAGCGTCCCAGCGGCCCGGGCTTCAGATATATCATAGACACCACTGACAGCTCTCAGACGACGCCCCGCACACCTCTCCCGGCCCTTCCCTCGCCGAGATACATCCCCAGAGGATGTGGGGGTTCTGACACTTTGTCGCCCCCTAGCTCGACGGGGAGCCACCAGGAGACTCCGTTCCAATGGTCCTGCACTCGCCTCGACCGGACCTTTCCGTAGACCCCTAGATTGTGGCTCTCGAACCCAGGGGGAGCCTAACCCTAACCCTAACCCTAACCCTAACCCTAATACAAACCCTAACCCTAACCCTAACCCTAATACAAACCCTAACCCTAACCCTAGCCCTAACCCTAACCCTAACCCTAACCCTAACCCTAGCCCTAACCCTAACCCTAACCCTAGCCCTAGCCCTAACCCTAACCCTAACCCTAACCCTAACCCTAGCCCTAACCCTAACCCTAACCCTAACCCTAACCAACTACGCCCCCTAGCGTCCCAGCGGCCCGGGCTTCAGATATATCATAGACACCACTGACAGCTCTCAGACGACGCCCCGCACACCTCTCCCGGCCCTTCCCTCGCCGAGATACATCCCCAGAGGATGTGGGGGTTCTGACACTTTGTCGCCCCCTAGCTCGACGGGGGAGCCACCAGGAGACTCCGTTCCAATGGTCCTGCACTCACCTCGACCGGACCTTTCCGTAGACCCCTAGATTGTGGCTCTCGAACCCAGGGGGAGCCTAACCCTAACCCTAACCCTAACCCTAGCCCTAACCCTAACCCTAACCCTAACCCTAATACAAACCCTAACCCTAACCCTAACCCTAATACAAACCCTAACCCTAACCCTAATACAACCCTAACCCTAGCCCTAACCCTAATACAAACCCTAACGCTAACCCTAGCCCTAACCCTAACCCTAACCCTAACCCTAGCCCTAACCCTAACCCTAACACTAATACAAACCCTAACCCTAACCCTAACCCTAATACAAACCCTAACCCTAACCCTAGCCCTAACCCTAACCCTAACCCTAACCCTAGCCCTAACCCTAACCCTAACCCTAATACAAACCCTAACCCTAACCCTAACCCTAATACAAACCCTAACCCTAACCCTAGCCCTAACCCTAACCCTAACCCTAACCCTAACCCTTTCCTAACCCTAACCTGACCCTAACTGTGCCTAAACCTAACCATCACCATACTAACCTTTCCTAACCCTAACCCTAACCCTTTCCTAACCCTAACCTAACCCTAACTGATCCTAAACCTAACCATCACCATACTTACCTTTCCTAACCCTAACCTAACCCTAACTGTGCCTAACCCTAACTATCACCATACTTACCTTTCCTAACCCTAACCCTGTTATTCTAACCTATACTTACCTGTTACCCTAACCTTAACCCTTTATACTTACCTTTTTCAAACCCTTACGGATTCGTAATCTTTATTTTTCTTATTTTTACTCTTTACTGTATTTTCAATTTTTTACTTACCTTTTACACTTATTTCTTGGGTTGAAAAATAAGTTTAAAAATATTTTATACATTTAAAAACACTTTTATTATTTTTGATACATTGGAAAATAATTGTATTCTTAATTTCATATATTTAGGTCAAGTTGTATATATATTCTGTAAATAATTCATGTAGAGGCATTTGTACATATTTAAAAAAAATATATTTTGTTATGGTTGTAAGATCTATATGAATGTAAAAACAGTTTGGTTATTTATTTAATTTGTTTTCAGTTAATTTAAGGCAAAACTGCATTGTATATAGTTAAAATGTGTGTACCCGCAACTTACCGGAAACTTACCGGAGACGAAAGGGGCGGAGCCCGGTCGGGTATATAAGGGAGAAGGAGAGCAGGAGCTCACTTCTACTTGGACTCTGGAGGAGAGAGCATTAAAGAGCAAGCTTGTTATTATTAGAAGAAGTGTGCAGGCCTGAAGAAGACCCCTAGGGTCGAAACGTTGCCGGAGCACACTTTTTTTATTTCTGTACAGCTTTTAATTTTGAATTTTGATTTTTTATTTTGTTATAAAAATATATTTTAAATTTAAGAAGTCTGACTTTAGTTTTTATTAGATTTGAAATTTAATTTTTTTCCTTCCCGTGTTTGGGAAACGTTTTTTCCACATGGATGGACGATGGACAACGGTACGTTACGGCAGGCGTCCCCGCCGTAACCAGCAACCTTCGCGGGACTGGGGATACGGGAGGCCCACCGGGTGGAGGGCCCGCGCACCCTTCCTCCCGTACCGGAGGGAGTATTCCCCGCACCCTAACCCTAGCCCTAACCCTAACCCTAACCCTAACCCTAGCCCTAACCCTAACCCTAACCCTAACCCTAACCAACTACGCCCCCTAGCGTCCCAGCGGCCCGGGCTTCAGATATATCATAGACACCACTGACAGCTCTCAGACGACGCCCCGCACACCTCTCCCGGCCCTTCCCTCGCCGAGATACATCCCCAGAGGATGTGGGGGTTCTGACACTTTGTCGCCCCCTAGCTCGACGGGGGAGCCACCAGGAGACTCCGTTCCAATGGTCCTGCACTCGCCTCGACCGGACCTTTCCGTAGACCCCTAGATTGTGGCTCTCGAACCCAGGGGGAGCCTAACCCTAACCCTAACCCTAGCCCTAACCCTAACCCTAACCCTAATACAAACCCTAACCCTAACCCTAATACAAACCCTAACCCTAACCCTAACCCTAATACAAACCCTAACCCTAACCCTAACCCTAATACAAACCCTAACCCTAACCCTAGCCCTAACCCTAACCCTAACCCTAATACAAACCCTAACCCTAGCCCTAACCCTAACCCTAACCCTAACCCTAACCCTAGCCCTAACCCTAACCCTAACCCTAACCCTAACCCTAACCACTACGCCCCTAGCGTCCCAGCGCCCGGCTTCAGATATCATAGACACCACTGACAGCTCTCAGACGACGCCCCCCGCACACCTCTCCCGGCCCTTCCCTCGCCGAGATACATCCCCAGAGGATGTGGGGGTTCTGACACTTTGTCGCCCCCTAGCTCGACGGGGGAGCCACCAGGAGACTCCGTTCCAATGGTCCTGCACTCACCTCGACCGGACCTTTCCGTAGACCCCTAGATTGTGGCTCTCGAACCCAGGGGGGCCTAACCCTAACCCTAACCCTAACCCTAGCCCTAACCCTAACCCTAACCCTAACCCTAATACAAACCCTAACCCTAACCCTAACCCTAATACAAACCCTAACCCTAACCCTAATACAACCCTAACCCTAGCCCTAACCCTAATACAAACCCTAACGCTAACCCTAGCCCTAACCCTAACCCTAACCCTAACCCTAGCCCTAACCCTAACCCTAACACTAATACAAACCCTAACCCTAACCCTACCCTAATACAAACCCTAACCCTAACCCTAACCCTAGCCCTAACCCTAACCCTAACCCTAACCCTAGCCCTAACCCTAACCCTAACCCTAATACAAACCCTAACCCTAACCCTAACCCTAATACAAACCCTAACCCTAACCCTAGCCCTAACCCTAACCCTAACCCTAACCCTAACCCTTTCCTAACCCTAACCTGACCACTAACTGTGCCTAAACCTAACCATCACCATACTAACCTTTCCTAACCCTAACCCTAACCCTTTCCTAACCCTAACCTAACCCTAACTGATCCTAAACCTAACCATCACCATACTTACCTTTCCTAACCCTAACCTAACCCTAACTGTGCCTAACCCTAACTATCACCATACTTACCTTTCCTAACCCTAACCCTGTTATTCTAACCTATACTTACCTGTTACCCTAACCTTAACCCTTTATACTTACCTTTTTCAAACCCTTACGGATTCGTAATCTTTATTTTTCTATTTTTACTCTTTACTGTTTTTCAATTTTTACTTACCTTTTACACTTATTTCTTGGGCTGAAAAATAAGTTTAAAAATATTTTATACATTTAAAAACACTTTTATTATTTTTGATACATTGGAAAATAATTGTATTCTTAATTTTCATATATTTAGGTCAAGTTGTATATATATTCTGTAAATAATTCATGTAGAGGCATTTGTACATATTTAAAAAATATATTTTGTTATGGTTGTAAGATCTATATGAATGTAAAAACAGTTTGGTTATTTATTTAATTTGTTTTCAGTTA
>ML142789.1:1824797-1826365 GCA_004119915.2 Collichthys lucidus
CTGACACTTTGTCGCCCCTAGCTCGACGGGGAGCCACCAGGAGACTCCGTTCCAATGGTCCTGCACTCGCCTCGACCGGACCTTTCCGTAGACCCCTAGATGGTGGCTCTCGAACCCGGGGGAGCCTAACCCTAACCCTAACCCTAACCCTAGCCCTAACCCTAACCCTAACCCTAACCCTAATACAACCCTAACCAACCCTAACCCTAATACAAACCCTAACCCTAACCCTATACAAACCCTAACCCTAGCCCTAACCCTAATCAAACCCTAACGCTAACCCTAGCCTAACCCTAACCTAACCCTAATACAAACCCTAACCCTAACCCTAACCCTAATACAAACCCTACCCTAACCACCCTAGCCCCTAACCCTAACCCTAGCCCTAACCGAACCCTAGCCCTAACCCTAACCCTAACCAACTACGCCCCCTAGCGTCCCAGCGGCCCGGCTTCAGATATATCATAGACAACCACTGACAGCTCTCAGACGACGCCCCGCACACCTCTCCCGGCCTTCCATCGCCGGATACATCCCCAGAGGATGTGGGGGTTCTGACACTTTGTCGCCCTAGCTCGACGGGGGAGCCACCAGGAGACTCCGTTCCAATGTCCTGCACTCACCTCGACCGGACCTTTCCGTAGACCCCTATTGTGGCTCTCGAACCCAGGGGGAGCCTAACCCTAACCCTAACCCTAACCCTAGCCCTAACCCAACCCTAACCCTAACCCTAATACAAACCCTAACCCTAACCCTAAACCCTAAACACAACCCTAACCCTAACCCTAATACAAACCCTAACCTAGCCTAACCCTAATACAAACCCTAACGCTAACCCTAGCCCTAACCTAACCTAACCCTAACCCTAGCCCTAACCCTAACCCTAACCCTAACCCTAATACAAACCCTAACCCTAACCCTAACCCTAATACAACCCTAACCCTAACCCTAACCCTAACCCTAACCCTAACCCTAACCCTAGCCCTAACCCTAACCCTAGCCCTAACCCTAACCCTAACCCTAACCCTAACCCAACCCTAACCCTAACCCTAACCGTAATAGAAACCTAACCCTAAACCTAACCCTAATACAAACCCTAACCCTAACCCTAACACAAACCCTAACCCTAACCCTAGCCCTAACCCTAACCCTAATACAAACCCTAACCCTAACCCTAGCCCTAACCCTAACCCACCCTAATAGAAACCCTAACCCTAAACCTACCCTAATACCACCCTAACCCTAACCCTAACCCTAGCCTAACCCTAACCCTAACCCTAACCAACTACGCCCCCTAGCGTCCCAGCGGCCCGGCTTCAGATATATCATAGACACCACTGACAGCTCTCAGACGACGCCCCGCACACCTCTCCCGGCCCTTCCCTCGCCGAGATACATCCCCAGAGGATGTGGGGGTTTCTGACACTTTGTCGCCCCCTAGCTCGACGGGGGAGCCACCAGGAGACTCCGTTCCAATGGTCCTGGCCTCGCCTCGACCCGGACCTTTCCGTAGACCCCTAGATGTGGCTCTCGAACCCAGGGGAGCCTAACCCTAACCCTAGCCCTAA
>ML142789.1:1826465-1966465 GCA_004119915.2 Collichthys lucidus
CTAAGAGAAAGAAAGGGAAATTAAGATACTTACCGGAGAAAGAAATATACTTACCGGGGGACCTAAAAGAAAAGTTGCGGATACGCGAAACCTATAAAGAAGAGAAATAAAATGAATATTAGAAACTCTGACCGACGCCTGAAGAAGGAACAACCAATCCGAACGTTGCGCAACCAGAGTGAAGAGTACAAGAGGACCTGTGAGATCCAATTTTTTGAAACAGCACAAACATTGTTCAAACTAACCCAGTACAGGGCAATTAAGCCTGTGCTTTATTCAAGCCTAAGTTGTGGAGAGGGACGTGTGGAGTTTGGAGGTGCTTTTGCTCTTTCTTTGGACTGTGGACACGGAGTGTTGTGGAGTTTGGAGGAGTTTCGTGTTCTTTGGTGGCTTTAGGGGCACAGCGGAGGCGCTGTGCATAGTGTGGTATTGGTGGAGTGGGGAGTGCTTGGACTCTGCGGACGTTGAAGTGGAGGATGTCCGATGCCTCGGACACGCACGCCAATGGCCAGTGCACCAGCTGGGGATAACCCAGCTTTTTCCGCCTAACCTAACGGCCAGTGCCTTGGTTTCAAGCTGCGTGTCCTGTGGAGATTACATTCCAGGGTGGACGACATCTGACCCAACCATTACCGGGATCCCGAGCACCTACAACCCTAGCCCAAACCCCTAATTTTGCTGGTGCCATGGGTGACTCCTGGAGAGCTCCGTGGAGGAGAGACAACCATCCCTAGCCCCATTCCCTGACCTTAACCTCAGAGAGGTGAGACAACCATCCCTAGCCCTAACCCAACCTTAACCGTGGTTCCCCTTTAACCCTAACCCTAAGCCCTAACCCTAACTCCAAGCCCTAACCCTAACCCCCGTTTCCCCATTTTACTGTGACTCACGGGAAACCTTAAAAAGAAGAAAAACCTAGAAAAAGAAGAAAGGAAAAAATACTCACCTGTGAACCTGAAAGAGAAGAAGAAAACCTAAGAAAAAGAAAGAGAAATAAAGATACTTACCTGAGAACAAAGAAAACCTAAGAGAAAGAAAGGGAAATTAAGATACTTACCGGAGAAAGAAATATACTTACCGGGGGACCTAAAGAAAAGTTGCGGATACGCGAAACCTATAAAGAAGAGAAATAAAATGAATATTAATAGAACACTCTGACCGACGCCTGAAGAAGGAACAACAATTCCGAAACGTTGCGCAAACGGCAGAGTGAAAGTACAAGAGGACCTGTGAGATCCAATTTTTTGAAACAGCACAAACATGTGTTCAAACTAACCCAGTACAGGGCAATTCAGCCTGTGCTTTATTCAAGCCTAAGTTGTGGAGAGGGAAAGTGTGGAGTTTGGAGGTGCTTTTGCTCTTTCTTTGGACTGTGGACACGGAGTGTGTGGAGTTTGGAGGAGTTTCGTGTTCTTTGGTGGCTTTAGGGGCACAGCGGAGGCGCTGTGCATAGTGTGGGATTGTGGAGTGGGGAGTGCTTGGGACTCTGCGGACGTTGAAGTGGAGGATGTCCGATGCCTCGGACACGCACGCCAATGGCCAGTGCACCAGCTGGGGATAACCCAGCTTTTTTCCCCTAACCTAACCGGCCAGTGCCTTGGTTTCAAGCTGCGTGTCTGTGGAGATTACATTCAGGGTGACGACATCTGACCCAACCATTACCCCCGGATCCCGAGCACCTACAACCCTAGCCCAAACCCCTAATTTTGCTGGTGCCATGGGTGACTCCTGGAGAGCTCCGTGGAGGATGAGACAACCATCCCTAGCCCCATTCCCTGACCTTAACCTCAGAGAGGTGAGACAACCATCCCTAGCCCTAACCCTAACCTTAACCGTGGTTCCCCTTTAACCCTAACCCTAAGCCCTAACCCTAACTCCAAGCCCTAACCCTAACCCGTTTCCCCATTTTACTGTGACTCACGGGAAACCTTAAAAAGAAGAAAAACCTAAGAAAAAGAAGAAAGGAAAAATATACTCACCTGTGAACCTGAAAGAGAAGAAGAAAACCTAAGAAAAAGAAAGAGAAATAAAGATACTTACCTGAGAACAAAAGAAAACCTAAGAGAAAGAAAGGGAAATTAAGATACTTACCGGAGAAAGAAATATACTTACCGGGGGACCTAAAAGAAAAAGTTGCGGATACGCGAAACCTATAAAGAAGAGAAATAAAATGAATATTAATAGAACACTCTGACCGACGCCTGAAGAAGGAACAACAATTCCGAAACGTTGCGCAAACGGCAGAGTGAAAGTACAAGAGGACCTGTGAGATCCAATTTTTTGAAACAGCACAAACATGTGTTCAAACTAACCCAGTACAGGGCAATTCAGCCTGTGCTTTATTCAAGCCTAAGTTGTGGAGAGGGAAAGTGTGGAGTTTGGAGGTGCTTTTGCTCTTTCTTTGGACTGTGGACACGGAGTGTGTGGAGTTTGGAGGAGTTTCGTGTTCTTTGGTGGCTTTAGGGGCACAGCGGAGGCGCTGTGCATAGTGTGGGATTGTGGAGTGGGGAGTGCTTGGGACTCTGCGGACGTTGAAGTGGAGGATGTCCGATGCCTCGGACACGCACGCCAATGGCCAGTGCACCAGCTGGGGATAACCCAGCTTTTTTCCCCTAACCTAACCGGCCAGTGCCTTGGTTTCAAGCTGCGTGTCTGTGGAGATTACATTCAGGGTGACGACATCTGACCCAACCATTACCCCGGATCCCGAGCACCTACAACCCTAGCCCAAACCCCTAATTTTGCTGGTGCCATGGGTGACTCCTGGAGAGCTCCGTGGAGGATGAGACAACCATCCCTAGCCCCATTCCCTGACCTTAACCTCAGAGAGGTGAGACAACCATCCCTAGCCCTAACCCTAACCTTAACCGTGGTTCCCCTTTAACCCTAACCCTAAGCCCTAACCCTAACTCCAAGCCCTAACCCTAACCCGTTTCCCCCATTTTACTGTGACTCACGGGAAACCTTAAAAAGAAGAAAAACCTAAGAAAAAGAAGAAAGGAAAAATATACTCACCTGTGAACCTGAAAGAGAAGAAGAAAACCTAAGAAAAAGAAAGAGAAATAAAGATACTTACCTGAGAACAAAAGAAAACCTAAGAGAAAGAAAGGGAAATTAAGATACTTACCGGAGAAAGAAATATACTTACCGGGGGACCTAAAAGAAAAAGTTGCGGATACGCGAAACCTATAAAGAAGAGAAATAAAATGAATATTAATAGAACACTCTGACCGACGCCTGAAGAAGGAACAACAATTCCGAAACGTTGCGCAAACGGCAGAGTGAAAGTACAAGAGGACCTGTGAGATCCAATTTTTTGAAACAGCACAAACATGTGTTCAAACTAACCCAGTACAGGGCAATTCAGCCTGTGCTTTATTCAAGCCTAAGTTGTGGAGAGGGAAAGTGTGGAGTTTGGAGGTGCTTTTGCTCTTTCTTTGGACTGTGGACACGGAGTGTGTGGAGTTTGGAGGAGTTTCGTGTTCTTTGGTGGCTTTAGGGGCACAGCGGAGGCGCTGTGCATAGTGTGGGATTGTGGAGTGGGGAGTGCTTGGGACTCTGCGGACGTTGAAGTGGAGGATGTCCGATGCCTCGGACACGCACGCCAATGGCCAGTGCACCAGCTGGGGATAACCCAGCTTTTTTCCCCTAACCTAACCGGCCAGTGCCTTGGTTTCAAGCTGCGTGTCTGTGGAGATTACATTCAGGGTGACGACATCTGACCCAACCATTACCCCGGATCCCGAGCACCTACAACCCTAGCCCAAACCCCTAATTTTGCTGGTGCCATGGGTGACTCCTGGAGAGCTCCGTGGAGGATGAGACAACCATCCCTAGCCCCATTCCCTGACCTTAACCTCAGAGAGGTGAGACAACCATCCCTAGCCCTAACCCTAACCTTAACCGTGGTTCCCCTTTAACCCTAACCCTAAGCCCTAACCCTAACTCCAAGCCCTAACCCTAACCCGTTTCCCCATTTTACTGTGACTCACGGGAAACCTTAAAAAGAAGAAAAACCTAAGAAAAAGAAGAAAGGAAAAATATACTCACCTGTGAACCTGAAAGAGAAGAAGAAAACCTAAGAAAAAGAAAGAGAAATAAAGATACTTACCTGAGAACAAAAGAAAACCTAAGAGAAAGAAAGGGAAATTAAGATACTTACCGGAGAAAGAAATATACTTACCGGGGGACCTAAAAGAAAAAGTTGCGGATACGCGAAACCTATAAAGAAGAGAAATAAAATGAATATTAATAGAACACTCTGACCGACGCCTGAAGAAGGAACAACAATTCCGAAACGTTGCGCAAACGGCAGAGTGAAAGTACAAGAGGACCTGTGAGATCCAATTTTTTGAAACAGCACAAACATGTGTTCAAACTAACCCAGTACAGGGCAATTCAGCCTGTGCTTTATTCAAGCCTAAGTTGTGGAGAGGGAAAGTGTGGAGTTTGGAGGTGCTTTTGCTCTTTCTTTGGACTGTGGACACGGAGTGTGTGGAGTTTGGAGGAGTTTCGTGTTCTTTGGTGGCTTTAGGGGCACAGCGGAGGCGCTGTGCATAGTGTGGGATTGTGGAGTGGGGAGTGCTTGGGACTCTGCGGACGTTGAAGTGGAGGATGTCCGATGCCTCGGACACGCACGCCAATGGCCAGTGCACCAGCTGGGGATAACCCAGCTTTTTTCCCCTAACCTAACCGGCCAGTGCCTTGGTTTCAAGCTGCGTGTCTGTGGAGATTACATTCAGGGTGACGACATCTGACCCAACCATTACCCCGGATCCCGAGCACCTACAACCCTAGCCCAAACCCCTAATTTTGCTGGTGCCATGGGTGACTCCTGGAGAGCTCCGTGGAGGATGAGACAACCATCCCTAGCCCCATTCCCTGACCTTAACCTCAGAGAGGTGAGACAACCATCCCTAGCCCTAACCCTAACCTTAACCGTGGTTCCCCTTTAACCCTAACCCTAAGCCCTAACCCTAACTCCAAGCCCTAACCCTAACCCGTTTCCCCATTTTACTGTGACTCACGGGAAACCTTAAAAAGAAGAAAAACCTAAGAAAAAGAAGAAAGGAAAAATATACTCACCTGTGAACCTGAAAGAGAAGAAGAAAACCTAAGAAAAAGAAAGAGAAATAAAGATACTTACCTGAGAACAAAAGAAAACCTAAGAGAAAGAAAGGGAAATTAAGATACTTACCGGAGAAAGAAATATACTTACCGGGGGACCTAAAAGAAAAAGTTGCGGATACGCGAAACCTATAAAGAAGAGAAATAAAATGAATATTAATAGAACACTCTGACCGACGCCTGAAGAAGGAACAACAATTCCGAAACGTTGCGCAAACGGCAGAGTGAAAGTACAAGAGGACCTGTGAGATCCAATTTTTTGAAACAGCACAAACATGTGTTCAAACTAACCCAGTACAGGGCAATTCAGCCTGTGCTTTATTCAAGCCTAAGTTGTGGAGAGGGAAAGTGTGGAGTTTGGAGGTGCTTTTGCTCTTTCTTTGGACTGTGGACACGGAGTGTGTGGAGTTTGGAGGAGTTTCGTGTTCTTTGGTGGCTTTAGGGGCACAGCGGAGGCGCTGTGCATAGTGTGGGATTGTGGAGTGGGGAGTGCTTGGGACTCTGCGGACGTTGAAGTGGAGGATGTCCGATGCCTCGGACACGCACGCCAATGGCCAGTGCACCAGCTGGGGATAACCCAGCTTTTTTCCCCTAACCTAACCGGCCAGTGCCTTGGTTTCAAGCTGCGTGTCTGTGGAGATTACATTCAGGGTGACGACATCTGACCCAACCATTACCCCGGATCCCGAGCACCTACAACCCTAGCCCAAACCCCTAATTTTGCTGGTGCCATGGGTGACTCCTGGAGAGCTCCGTGGAGGATGAGACAACCATCCCTAGCCCCATTCCCTGACCTTAACCTCAGAGAGGTGAGACAACCATCCCTAGCCCTAACCCTAACCTTAACCGTGGTTCCCCTTTAACCCTAACCCTAAGCCCTAACCCTAACTCCAAGCCCTAACCCTAACCCGTTTCCCCATTTTACTGTGACTCACGGGAAACCTTAAAAAGAAGAAAAACCTAAGAAAAAGAAGAAAGGAAAAATATACTCACCTGTGAACCTGAAAGAGAAGAAGAAAACCTAAGAAAAAGAAAGAGAAATAAAGATACTTACCTGAGAACAAAAGAAAACCTAAGAGAAAGAAAGGGAAATTAAGATACTTACCGGAGAAAGAAATATACTTACCGGGGGACCTAAAAGAAAAAGTTGCGGATACGCGAAACCTATAAAGAAGAGAAATAAAATGAATATTAATAGAACACTCTGACCGACGCCTGAAGAAGGAACAACAATTCCGAAACGTTGCGCAAACGGCAGAGTGAAAGTACAAGAGGACCTGTGAGATCCAATTTTTTGAAACAGCACAAACATGTGTTCAAACTAACCCAGTACAGGGCAATTCAGCCTGTGCTTTATTCAAGCCTAAGTTGTGGAGAGGGAAAGTGTGGAGTTTGGAGGTGCTTTTGCTCTTTCTTTGGACTGTGGACACGGAGTGTGTGGAGTTTGGAGGAGTTTCGTGTTCTTTGGTGGCTTTAGGGGCACAGCGGAGGCGCTGTGCATAGTGTGGGATTGTGGAGTGGGGAGTGCTTGGGACTCTGCGGACGTTGAAGTGGAGGATGTCCGATGCCTCGGACACGCACGCCAATGGCCAGTGCACCAGCTGGGGATAACCCAGCTTTTTTCCCCTAACCTAACCGGCCAGTGCCTTGGTTTCAAGCTGCGTGTCTGTGGAGATTACATTCAGGGTGACGACATCTGACCCAACCATTACCCCGGATCCCGAGCACCTACAACCCTAGCCCAAACCCCTAATTTTGCTGGTGCCATGGGTGACTCCTGGAGAGCTCCGTGGAGGATGAGACAACCATCCCTAGCCCCATTCCCTGACCTTAACCTCAGAGAGGTGAGACAACCATCCCTAGCCCTAACCCTAACCTTAACCGTGGTTCCCCTTTAACCCTAACCCTAAGCCCTAACCCTAACTCCAAGCCCTAACCCTAACCCGTTTCCCCATTTTACTGTGACTCACGGGAAACCTTAAAAAGAAGAAAAACCTAAGAAAAAGAAGAAAGGAAAAATATACTCACCTGTGAACCTGAAAGAGAAGAAGAAAACCTAAGAAAAAGAAAGAGAAATAAAGATACTTACCTGAGAACAAAAGAAAACCTAAGAGAAAGAAAGGGAAATTAAGATACTTACCGGAGAAAGAAATATACTTACCGGGGGACCTAAAAGAAAAAGTTGCGGATACGCGAAACCTATAAAGAAGAGAAATAAAATGAATATTAATAGAACACTCTGACCGACGCCTGAAGAAGGAACAACAATTCCGAAACGTTGCGCAAACGGCAGAGTGAAAGTACAAGAGGACCTGTGAGATCCAATTTTTTGAAACAGCACAAACATGTGTTCAAACTAACCCAGTACAGGGCAATTCAGCCTGTGCTTTATTCAAGCCTAAGTTGTGGAGAGGGAAAGTGTGGAGTTTGGAGGTGCTTTTGCTCTTTCTTTGGACTGTGGACACGGAGTGTGTGGAGTTTGGAGGAGTTTCGTGTTCTTTGGTGGCTTTAGGGGCACAGCGGAGGCGCTGTGCATAGTGTGGGATTGTGGAGTGGGGAGTGCTTGGGACTCTGCGGACGTTGAAGTGGAGGATGTCCGATGCCTCGGACACGCACGCCAATGGCCAGTGCACCAGCTGGGGATAACCCAGCTTTTTTCCCCTAACCTAACCGGCCAGTGCCTTGGTTTCAAGCTGCGTGTCTGTGGAGATTACATTCAGGGTGACGACATCTGACCCAACCATTACCCCGGATCCCGAGCACCTACAACCCTAGCCCAAACCCCTAATTTTGCTGGTGCCATGGGTGACTCCTGGAGAGCTCCGTGGAGGATGAGACAACCATCCCTAGCCCCATTCCCTGACCTTAACCTCAGAGAGGTGAGACAACCATCCCTAGCCCTAACCCTAACCTTAACCGTGGTTCCCCTTTAACCCTAACCCTAAGCCCTAACCCTAACTCCAAGCCCTAACCCTAACCCGTTTCCCCATTTTACTGTGACTCACGGGAAACCTTAAAAAGAAGAAAAACCTAAGAAAAAGAAGAAAGGAAAAATATACTCACCTGTGAACCTGAAAGAGAAGAAGAAAACCTAAGAAAAAGAAAGAGAAATAAAGATACTTACCTGAGAACAAAAGAAAACCTAAGAGAAAGAAAGGGAAATTAAGATACTTACCGGAGAAAGAAATATACTTACCGGGGGACCTAAAAGAAAAAGTTGCGGATACGCGAAACCTATAAAGAAGAGAAATAAAATGAATATTAATAGAACACTCTGACCGACGCCTGAAGAAGGAACAACAATTCCGAAACGTTGCGCAAACGGCAGAGTGAAAGTACAAGAGGACCTGTGAGATCCAATTTTTTGAAACAGCACAAACATGTGTTCAAACTAACCCAGTACAGGGCAATTCAGCCTGTGCTTTATTCAAGCCTAAGTTGTGGAGAGGGAAAGTGTGGAGTTTGGAGGTGCTTTTGCTCTTTCTTTGGACTGTGGACACGGAGTGTGTGGAGTTTGGAGGAGTTTCGTGTTCTTTGGTGGCTTTAGGGGCACAGCGGAGGCGCTGTGCATAGTGTGGGATTGTGGAGTGGGGAGTGCTTGGGACTCTGCGGACGTTGAAGTGGAGGATGTCCGATGCCTCGGACACGCACGCCAATGGCCAGTGCACCAGCTGGGGATAACCCAGCTTTTTTCCCCTAACCTAACCGGCCAGTGCCTTGGTTTCAAGCTGCGTGTCTGTGGAGATTACATTCAGGGTGACGACATCTGACCCAACCATTACCCCGGATCCCGAGCACCTACAACCCTAGCCCAAACCCCTAATTTTGCTGGTGCCATGGGTGACTCCTGGAGAGCTCCGTGGAGGATGAGACAACCATCCCTAGCCCCATTCCCTGACCTTAACCTCAGAGAGGTGAGACAACCATCCCTAGCCCTAACCCTAACCTTAACCGTGGTTCCCCTTTAACCCTAACCCTAAGCCCTAACCCTAACTCCAAGCCCTAACCCTAACCCGTTTCCCCATTTTACTGTGACTCACGGGAAACCTTAAAAAGAAGAAAAACCTAAGAAAAAGAAGAAAGGAAAAATATACTCACCTGTGAACCTGAAAGAGAAGAAGAAAACCTAAGAAAAAGAAAGAGAAATAAAGATACTTACCTGAGAACAAAAGAAAACCTAAGAGAAAGAAAGGGAAATTAAGATACTTACCGGAGAAAGAAATATACTTACCGGGGGACCTAAAAGAAAAAGTTGCGGATACGCGAAACCTATAAAGAAGAGAAATAAAATGAATATTAATAGAACACTCTGACCGACGCCTGAAGAAGGAACAACAATTCCGAAACGTTGCGCAAACGGCAGAGTGAAAGTACAAGAGGACCTGTGAGATCCAATTTTTTGAAACAGCACAAACATGTGTTCAAACTAACCCAGTACAGGGCAATTCAGCCTGTGCTTTATTCAAGCCTAAGTTGTGGAGAGGGAAAGTGTGGAGTTTGGAGGTGCTTTTGCTCTTTCTTTGGACTGTGGACACGGAGTGTGTGGAGTTTGGAGGAGTTTCGTGTTCTTTGGTGGCTTTAGGGGCACAGCGGAGGCGCTGTGCATAGTGTGGGATTGTGGAGTGGGGAGTGCTTGGGACTCTGCGGACGTTGAAGTGGAGGATGTCCGATGCCTCGGACACGCACGCCAATGGCCAGTGCACCAGCTGGGGATAACCCAGCTTTTTTCCCCTAACCTAACCGGCCAGTGCCTTGGTTTCAAGCTGCGTGTCTGTGGAGATTACATTCAGGGTGACGACATCTGACCCAACCATTACCCCGGATCCCGAGCACCTACAACCCTAGCCCAAACCCCTAATTTTGCTGGTGCCATGGGTGACTCCTGGAGAGCTCCGTGGAGGATGAGACAACCATCCCTAGCCCCATTCCCTGACCTTAACCTCAGAGAGGTGAGACAACCATCCCTAGCCCTAACCCTAACCTTAACCGTGGTTCCCCTTTAACCCTAACCCTAAGCCCTAACCCTAACTCCAAGCCCTAACCCTAACCCGTTTCCCCATTTTACTGTGACTCACGGGAAACCTTAAAAAGAAGAAAAACCTAAGAAAAAGAAGAAAGGAAAAATATACTCACCTGTGAACCTGAAAGAGAAGAAGAAAACCTAAGAAAAAGAAAGAGAAATAAAGATACTTACCTGAGAACAAAAGAAAACCTAAGAGAAAGAAAGGGAAATTAAGATACTTACCGGAGAAAGAAATATACTTACCGGGGGACCTAAAAGAAAAAGTTGCGGATACGCGAAACCTATAAAGAAGAGAAATAAAATGAATATTAATAGAACACTCTGACCGACGCCTGAAGAAGGAACAACAATTCCGAAACGTTGCGCAAACGGCAGAGTGAAAGTACAAGAGGACCTGTGAGATCCAATTTTTTGAAACAGCACAAACATGTGTTCAAACTAACCCAGTACAGGGCAATTCAGCCTGTGCTTTATTCAAGCCTAAGTTGTGGAGAGGGAAAGTGTGGAGTTTGGAGGTGCTTTTGCTCTTTCTTTGGACTGTGGACACGGAGTGTGTGGAGTTTGGAGGAGTTTCGTGTTCTTTGGTGGCTTTAGGGGCACAGCGGAGGCGCTGTGCATAGTGTGGGATTGTGGAGTGGGGAGTGCTTGGGACTCTGCGGACGTTGAAGTGGAGGATGTCCGATGCCTCGGACACGCACGCCAATGGCCAGTGCACCAGCTGGGGATAACCCAGCTTTTTTCCCCTAACCTAACCGGCCAGTGCCTTGGTTTCAAGCTGCGTGTCTGTGGAGATTACATTCAGGGTGACGACATCTGACCCAACCATTACCCCGGATCCCGAGCACCTACAACCCTAGCCCAAACCCCTAATTTTGCTGGTGCCATGGGTGACTCCTGGAGAGCTCCGTGGAGGATGAGACAACCATCCCTAGCCCCATTCCCTGACCTTAACCTCAGAGAGGTGAGACAACCATCCCTAGCCCTAACCCTAACCTTAACCGTGGTTCCCCTTTAACCCTAACCCTAAGCCCTAACCCTAACTCCAAGCCCTAACCCTAACCCGTTTCCCCATTTTACTGTGACTCACGGGAAACCTTAAAAAGAAGAAAAACCTAAGAAAAAGAAGAAAGGAAAAATATACTCACCTGTGAACCTGAAAGAGAAGAAGAAAACCTAAGAAAAAGAAAGAGAAATAAAGATACTTACCTGAGAACAAAAGAAAACCTAAGAGAAAGAAAGGGAAATTAAGATACTTACCGGAGAAAGAAATATACTTACCGGGGGACCTAAAAGAAAAAGTTGCGGATACGCGAAACCTATAAAGAAGAGAAATAAAATGAATATTAATAGAACACTCTGACCGACGCCTGAAGAAGGAACAACAATTCCGAAACGTTGCGCAAACGGCAGAGTGAAAGTACAAGAGGACCTGTGAGATCCAATTTTTTGAAACAGCACAAACATGTGTTCAAACTAACCCAGTACAGGGCAATTCAGCCTGTGCTTTATTCAAGCCTAAGTTGTGGAGAGGGAAAGTGTGGAGTTTGGAGGTGCTTTTGCTCTTTCTTTGGACTGTGGACACGGAGTGTGTGGAGTTTGGAGGAGTTTCGTGTTCTTTGGTGGCTTTAGGGGCACAGCGGAGGCGCTGTGCATAGTGTGGGATTGTGGAGTGGGGAGTGCTTGGGACTCTGCGGACGTTGAAGTGGAGGATGTCCGATGCCTCGGACACGCACGCCAATGGCCAGTGCACCAGCTGGGGATAACCCAGCTTTTTTCCCCTAACCTAACCGGCCAGTGCCTTGGTTTCAAGCTGCGTGTCTGTGGAGATTACATTCAGGGTGACGACATCTGACCCAACCATTACCCCGGATCCCGAGCACCTACAACCCTAGCCCAAACCCCTAATTTTGCTGGTGCCATGGGTGACTCCTGGAGAGCTCCGTGGAGGATGAGACAACCATCCCTAGCCCCATTCCCTGACCTTAACCTCAGAGAGGTGAGACAACCATCCCTAGCCCTAACCCTAACCTTAACCGTGGTTCCCCTTTAACCCTAACCCTAAGCCCTAACCCTAACTCCAAGCCCTAACCCTAACCCGTTTCCCCATTTTACTGTGACTCACGGGAAACCTTAAAAAGAAGAAAAACCTAAGAAAAAGAAGAAAGGAAAAATATACTCACCTGTGAACCTGAAAGAGAAGAAGAAAACCTAAGAAAAAGAAAGAGAAATAAAGATACTTACCTGAGAACAAAAGAAAACCTAAGAGAAAGAAAGGGAAATTAAGATACTTACCGGAGAAAGAAATATACTTACCGGGGGACCTAAAAGAAAAAGTTGCGGATACGCGAAACCTATAAAGAAGAGAAATAAAATGAATATTAATAGAACACTCTGACCGACGCCTGAAGAAGGAACAACAATTCCGAAACGTTGCGCAAACGGCAGAGTGAAAGTACAAGAGGACCTGTGAGATCCAATTTTTTGAAACAGCACAAACATGTGTTCAAACTAACCCAGTACAGGGCAATTCAGCCTGTGCTTTATTCAAGCCTAAGTTGTGGAGAGGGAAAGTGTGGAGTTTGGAGGTGCTTTTGCTCTTTCTTTGGACTGTGGACACGGAGTGTGTGGAGTTTGGAGGAGTTTCGTGTTCTTTGGTGGCTTTAGGGGCACAGCGGAGGCGCTGTGCATAGTGTGGGATTGTGGAGTGGGGAGTGCTTGGGACTCTGCGGACGTTGAAGTGGAGGATGTCCGATGCCTCGGACACGCACGCCAATGGCCAGTGCACCAGCTGGGGATAACCCAGCTTTTTTCCCCTAACCTAACCGGCCAGTGCCTTGGTTTCAAGCTGCGTGTCTGTGGAGATTACATTCAGGGTGACGACATCTGACCCAACCATTACCCCGGATCCCGAGCACCTACAACCCTAGCCCAAACCCCTAATTTTGCTGGTGCCATGGGTGACTCCTGGAGAGCTCCGTGGAGGATGAGACAACCATCCCTAGCCCCATTCCCTGACCTTAACCTCAGAGAGGTGAGACAACCATCCCTAGCCCTAACCCTAACCTTAACCGTGGTTCCCCTTTAACCCTAACCCTAAGCCCTAACCCTAACTCCAAGCCCTAACCCTAACCCGTTTCCCCATTTTACTGTGACTCACGGGAAACCTTAAAAAGAAGAAAAACCTAAGAAAAAGAAGAAAGGAAAAATATACTCACCTGTGAACCTGAAAGAGAAGAAGAAAACCTAAGAAAAAGAAAGAGAAATAAAGATACTTACCTGAGAACAAAAGAAAACCTAAGAGAAAGAAAGGGAAATTAAGATACTTACCGGAGAAAGAAATATACTTACCGGGGGACCTAAAAGAAAAAGTTGCGGATACGCGAAACCTATAAAGAAGAGAAATAAAATGAATATTAATAGAACACTCTGACCGACGCCTGAAGAAGGAACAACAATTCCGAAACGTTGCGCAAACGGCAGAGTGAAAGTACAAGAGGACCTGTGAGATCCAATTTTTTGAAACAGCACAAACATGTGTTCAAACTAACCCAGTACAGGGCAATTCAGCCTGTGCTTTATTCAAGCCTAAGTTGTGGAGAGGGAAAGTGTGGAGTTTGGAGGTGCTTTTGCTCTTTCTTTGGACTGTGGACACGGAGTGTGTGGAGTTTGGAGGAGTTTCGTGTTCTTTGGTGGCTTTAGGGGCACAGCGGAGGCGCTGTGCATAGTGTGGGATTGTGGAGTGGGGAGTGCTTGGGACTCTGCGGACGTTGAAGTGGAGGATGTCCGATGCCTCGGACACGCACGCCAATGGCCAGTGCACCAGCTGGGGATAACCCAGCTTTTTTCCCCTAACCTAACCGGCCAGTGCCTTGGTTTCAAGCTGCGTGTCTGTGGAGATTACATTCAGGGTGACGACATCTGACCCAACCATTACCCCGGATCCCGAGCACCTACAACCCTAGCCCAAACCCCTAATTTTGCTGGTGCCATGGGTGACTCCTGGAGAGCTCCGTGGAGGATGAGACAACCATCCCTAGCCCCATTCCCTGACCTTAACCTCAGAGAGGTGAGACAACCATCCCTAGCCCTAACCCTAACCTTAACCGTGGTTCCCCTTTAACCCTAACCCTAAGCCCTAACCCTAACTCCAAGCCCTAACCCTAACCCGTTTCCCCATTTTACTGTGACTCACGGGAAACCTTAAAAAGAAGAAAAACCTAAGAAAAAGAAGAAAGGAAAAATATACTCACCTGTGAACCTGAAAGAGAAGAAGAAAACCTAAGAAAAAGAAAGAGAAATAAAGATACTTACCTGAGAACAAAAGAAAACCTAAGAGAAAGAAAGGGAAATTAAGATACTTACCGGAGAAAGAAATATACTTACCGGGGGACCTAAAAGAAAAAGTTGCGGATACGCGAAACCTATAAAGAAGAGAAATAAAATGAATATTAATAGAACACTCTGACCGACGCCTGAAGAAGGAACAACAATTCCGAAACGTTGCGCAAACGGCAGAGTGAAAGTACAAGAGGACCTGTGAGATCCAATTTTTTGAAACAGCACAAACATGTGTTCAAACTAACCCAGTACAGGGCAATTCAGCCTGTGCTTTATTCAAGCCTAAGTTGTGGAGAGGGAAAGTGTGGAGTTTGGAGGTGCTTTTGCTCTTTCTTTGGACTGTGGACACGGAGTGTGTGGAGTTTGGAGGAGTTTCGTGTTCTTTGGTGGCTTTAGGGGCACAGCGGAGGCGCTGTGCATAGTGTGGGATTGTGGAGTGGGGAGTGCTTGGGACTCTGCGGACGTTGAAGTGGAGGATGTCCGATGCCTCGGACACGCACGCCAATGGCCAGTGCACCAGCTGGGGATAACCCAGCTTTTTTCCCCTAACCTAACCGGCCAGTGCCTTGGTTTCAAGCTGCGTGTCTGTGGAGATTACATTCAGGGTGACGACATCTGACCCAACCATTACCCCGGATCCCGAGCACCTACAACCCTAGCCCAAACCCCTAATTTTGCTGGTGCCATGGGTGACTCCTGGAGAGCTCCGTGGAGGATGAGACAACCATCCCTAGCCCCATTCCCTGACCTTAACCTCAGAGAGGTGAGACAACCATCCCTAGCCCTAACCCTAACCTTAACCGTGGTTCCCCTTTAACCCTAACCCTAAGCCCTAACCCTAACTCCAAGCCCTAACCCTAACCCGTTTCCCCATTTTACTGTGACTCACGGGAAACCTTAAAAAGAAGAAAAACCTAAGAAAAAGAAGAAAGGAAAAATATACTCACCTGTGAACCTGAAAGAGAAGAAGAAAACCTAAGAAAAAGAAAGAGAAATAAAGATACTTACCTGAGAACAAAAGAAAACCTAAGAGAAAGAAAGGGAAATTAAGATACTTACCGGAGAAAGAAATATACTTACCGGGGGACCTAAAAGAAAAAGTTGCGGATACGCGAAACCTATAAAGAAGAGAAATAAAATGAATATTAATAGAACACTCTGACCGACGCCTGAAGAAGGAACAACAATTCCGAAACGTTGCGCAAACGGCAGAGTGAAAGTACAAGAGGACCTGTGAGATCCAATTTTTTGAAACAGCACAAACATGTGTTCAAACTAACCCAGTACAGGGCAATTCAGCCTGTGCTTTATTCAAGCCTAAGTTGTGGAGAGGGAAAGTGTGGAGTTTGGAGGTGCTTTTGCTCTTTCTTTGGACTGTGGACACGGAGTGTGTGGAGTTTGGAGGAGTTTCGTGTTCTTTGGTGGCTTTAGGGGCACAGCGGAGGCGCTGTGCATAGTGTGGGATTGTGGAGTGGGGAGTGCTTGGGACTCTGCGGACGTTGAAGTGGAGGATGTCCGATGCCTCGGACACGCACGCCAATGGCCAGTGCACCAGCTGGGGATAACCCAGCTTTTTTCCCCTAACCTAACCGGCCAGTGCCTTGGTTTCAAGCTGCGTGTCTGTGGAGATTACATTCAGGGTGACGACATCTGACCCAACCATTACCCCGGATCCCGAGCACCTACAACCCTAGCCCAAACCCCTAATTTTGCTGGTGCCATGGGTGACTCCTGGAGAGCTCCGTGGAGGATGAGACAACCATCCCTAGCCCCATTCCCTGACCTTAACCTCAGAGAGGTGAGACAACCATCCCTAGCCCTAACCCTAACCTTAACCGTGGTTCCCCTTTAACCCTAACCCTAAGCCCTAACCCTAACTCCAAGCCCTAACCCTAACCCGTTTCCCCATTTTACTGTGACTCACGGGAAACCTTAAAAAGAAGAAAAACCTAAGAAAAAGAAGAAAGGAAAAATATACTCACCTGTGAACCTGAAAGAGAAGAAGAAAACCTAAGAAAAAGAAAGAGAAATAAAGATACTTACCTGAGAACAAAAGAAAACCTAAGAGAAAGAAAGGGAAATTAAGATACTTACCGGAGAAAGAAATATACTTACCGGGGGACCTAAAAGAAAAAGTTGCGGATACGCGAAACCTATAAAGAAGAGAAATAAAATGAATATTAATAGAACACTCTGACCGACGCCTGAAGAAGGAACAACAATTCCGAAACGTTGCGCAAACGGCAGAGTGAAAGTACAAGAGGACCTGTGAGATCCAATTTTTTGAAACAGCACAAACATGTGTTCAAACTAACCCAGTACAGGGCAATTCAGCCTGTGCTTTATTCAAGCCTAAGTTGTGGAGAGGGAAAGTGTGGAGTTTGGAGGTGCTTTTGCTCTTTCTTTGGACTGTGGACACGGAGTGTGTGGAGTTTGGAGGAGTTTCGTGTTCTTTGGTGGCTTTAGGGGCACAGCGGAGGCGCTGTGCATAGTGTGGGATTGTGGAGTGGGGAGTGCTTGGGACTCTGCGGACGTTGAAGTGGAGGATGTCCGATGCCTCGGACACGCACGCCAATGGCCAGTGCACCAGCTGGGGATAACCCAGCTTTTTTCCCCTAACCTAACCGGCCAGTGCCTTGGTTTCAAGCTGCGTGTCTGTGGAGATTACATTCAGGGTGACGACATCTGACCCAACCATTACCCCGGATCCCGAGCACCTACAACCCTAGCCCAAACCCCTAATTTTGCTGGTGCCATGGGTGACTCCTGGAGAGCTCCGTGGAGGATGAGACAACCATCCCTAGCCCCATTCCCTGACCTTAACCTCAGAGAGGTGAGACAACCATCCCTAGCCCTAACCCTAACCTTAACCGTGGTTCCCCTTTAACCCTAACCCTAAGCCCTAACCCTAACTCCAAGCCCTAACCCTAACCCGTTTCCCCATTTTACTGTGACTCACGGGAAACCTTAAAAAGAAGAAAAACCTAAGAAAAAGAAGAAAGGAAAAATATACTCACCTGTGAACCTGAAAGAGAAGAAGAAAACCTAAGAAAAAGAAAGAGAAATAAAGATACTTACCTGAGAACAAAAGAAAACCTAAGAGAAAGAAAGGGAAATTAAGATACTTACCGGAGAAAGAAATATACTTACCGGGGGACCTAAAAGAAAAAGTTGCGGATACGCGAAACCTATAAAGAAGAGAAATAAAATGAATATTAATAGAACACTCTGACCGACGCCTGAAGAAGGAACAACAATTCCGAAACGTTGCGCAAACGGCAGAGTGAAAGTACAAGAGGACCTGTGAGATCCAATTTTTTGAAACAGCACAAACATGTGTTCAAACTAACCCAGTACAGGGCAATTCAGCCTGTGCTTTATTCAAGCCTAAGTTGTGGAGAGGGAAAGTGTGGAGTTTGGAGGTGCTTTTGCTCTTTCTTTGGACTGTGGACACGGAGTGTGTGGAGTTTGGAGGAGTTTCGTGTTCTTTGGTGGCTTTAGGGGCACAGCGGAGGCGCTGTGCATAGTGTGGGATTGTGGAGTGGGGAGTGCTTGGGACTCTGCGGACGTTGAAGTGGAGGATGTCCGATGCCTCGGACACGCACGCCAATGGCCAGTGCACCAGCTGGGGATAACCCAGCTTTTTTCCCCTAACCTAACCGGCCAGTGCCTTGGTTTCAAGCTGCGTGTCTGTGGAGATTACATTCAGGGTGACGACATCTGACCCAACCATTACCCCGGATCCCGAGCACCTACAACCCTAGCCCAAACCCCTAATTTTGCTGGTGCCATGGGTGACTCCTGGAGAGCTCCGTGGAGGATGAGACAACCATCCCTAGCCCCATTCCCTGACCTTAACCTCAGAGAGGTGAGACAACCATCCCTAGCCCTAACCCTAACCTTAACCGTGGTTCCCCTTTAACCCTAACCCTAAGCCCTAACCCTAACTCCAAGCCCTAACCCTAACCCGTTTCCCCATTTTACTGTGACTCACGGGAAACCTTAAAAAGAAGAAAAACCTAAGAAAAAGAAGAAAGGAAAAATATACTCACCTGTGAACCTGAAAGAGAAGAAGAAAACCTAAGAAAAAGAAAGAGAAATAAAGATACTTACCTGAGAACAAAAGAAAACCTAAGAGAAAGAAAGGGAAATTAAGATACTTACCGGAGAAAGAAATATACTTACCGGGGGACCTAAAAGAAAAAGTTGCGGATACGCGAAACCTATAAAGAAGAGAAATAAAATGAATATTAATAGAACACTCTGACCGACGCCTGAAGAAGGAACAACAATTCCGAAACGTTGCGCAAACGGCAGAGTGAAAGTACAAGAGGACCTGTGAGATCCAATTTTTTGAAACAGCACAAACATGTGTTCAAACTAACCCAGTACAGGGCAATTCAGCCTGTGCTTTATTCAAGCCTAAGTTGTGGAGAGGGAAAGTGTGGAGTTTGGAGGTGCTTTTGCTCTTTCTTTGGACTGTGGACACGGAGTGTGTGGAGTTTGGAGGAGTTTCGTGTTCTTTGGTGGCTTTAGGGGCACAGCGGAGGCGCTGTGCATAGTGTGGGATTGTGGAGTGGGGAGTGCTTGGGACTCTGCGGACGTTGAAGTGGAGGATGTCCGATGCCTCGGACACGCACGCCAATGGCCAGTGCACCAGCTGGGGATAACCCAGCTTTTTTCCCCTAACCTAACCGGCCAGTGCCTTGGTTTCAAGCTGCGTGTCTGTGGAGATTACATTCAGGGTGACGACATCTGACCCAACCATTACCCCGGATCCCGAGCACCTACAACCCTAGCCCAAACCCCTAATTTTGCTGGTGCCATGGGTGACTCCTGGAGAGCTCCGTGGAGGATGAGACAACCATCCCTAGCCCCATTCCCTGACCTTAACCTCAGAGAGGTGAGACAACCATCCCTAGCCCTAACCCTAACCTTAACCGTGGTTCCCCTTTAACCCTAACCCTAAGCCCTAACCCTAACTCCAAGCCCTAACCCTAACCCGTTTCCCCATTTTACTGTGACTCACGGGAAACCTTAAAAAGAAGAAAAACCTAAGAAAAAGAAGAAAGGAAAAATATACTCACCTGTGAACCTGAAAGAGAAGAAGAAAACCTAAGAAAAAGAAAGAGAAATAAAGATACTTACCTGAGAACAAAAGAAAACCTAAGAGAAAGAAAGGGAAATTAAGATACTTACCGGAGAAAGAAATATACTTACCGGGGGACCTAAAAGAAAAAGTTGCGGATACGCGAAACCTATAAAGAAGAGAAATAAAATGAATATTAATAGAACACTCTGACCGACGCCTGAAGAAGGAACAACAATTCCGAAACGTTGCGCAAACGGCAGAGTGAAAGTACAAGAGGACCTGTGAGATCCAATTTTTTGAAACAGCACAAACATGTGTTCAAACTAACCCAGTACAGGGCAATTCAGCCTGTGCTTTATTCAAGCCTAAGTTGTGGAGAGGGAAAGTGTGGAGTTTGGAGGTGCTTTTGCTCTTTCTTTGGACTGTGGACACGGAGTGTGTGGAGTTTGGAGGAGTTTCGTGTTCTTTGGTGGCTTTAGGGGCACAGCGGAGGCGCTGTGCATAGTGTGGGATTGTGGAGTGGGGAGTGCTTGGGACTCTGCGGACGTTGAAGTGGAGGATGTCCGATGCCTCGGACACGCACGCCAATGGCCAGTGCACCAGCTGGGGATAACCCAGCTTTTTTCCCCTAACCTAACCGGCCAGTGCCTTGGTTTCAAGCTGCGTGTCTGTGGAGATTACATTCAGGGTGACGACATCTGACCCAACCATTACCCCGGATCCCGAGCACCTACAACCCTAGCCCAAACCCCTAATTTTGCTGGTGCCATGGGTGACTCCTGGAGAGCTCCGTGGAGGATGAGACAACCATCCCTAGCCCCATTCCCTGACCTTAACCTCAGAGAGGTGAGACAACCATCCCTAGCCCTAACCCTAACCTTAACCGTGGTTCCCCTTTAACCCTAACCCTAAGCCCTAACCCTAACTCCAAGCCCTAACCCTAACCCGTTTCCCCATTTTACTGTGACTCACGGGAAACCTTAAAAAGAAGAAAAACCTAAGAAAAAGAAGAAAGGAAAAATATACTCACCTGTGAACCTGAAAGAGAAGAAGAAAACCTAAGAAAAAGAAAGAGAAATAAAGATACTTACCTGAGAACAAAAGAAAACCTAAGAGAAAGAAAGGGAAATTAAGATACTTACCGGAGAAAGAAATATACTTACCGGGGGACCTAAAAGAAAAAGTTGCGGATACGCGAAACCTATAAAGAAGAGAAATAAAATGAATATTAATAGAACACTCTGACCGACGCCTGAAGAAGGAACAACAATTCCGAAACGTTGCGCAAACGGCAGAGTGAAAGTACAAGAGGACCTGTGAGATCCAATTTTTTGAAACAGCACAAACATGTGTTCAAACTAACCCAGTACAGGGCAATTCAGCCTGTGCTTTATTCAAGCCTAAGTTGTGGAGAGGGAAAGTGTGGAGTTTGGAGGTGCTTTTGCTCTTTCTTTGGACTGTGGACACGGAGTGTGTGGAGTTTGGAGGAGTTTCGTGTTCTTTGGTGGCTTTAGGGGCACAGCGGAGGCGCTGTGCATAGTGTGGGATTGTGGAGTGGGGAGTGCTTGGGACTCTGCGGACGTTGAAGTGGAGGATGTCCGATGCCTCGGACACGCACGCCAATGGCCAGTGCACCAGCTGGGGATAACCCAGCTTTTTTCCCCTAACCTAACCGGCCAGTGCCTTGGTTTCAAGCTGCGTGTCTGTGGAGATTACATTCAGGGTGACGACATCTGACCCAACCATTACCCCGGATCCCGAGCACCTACAACCCTAGCCCAAACCCCTAATTTTGCTGGTGCCATGGGTGACTCCTGGAGAGCTCCGTGGAGGATGAGACAACCATCCCTAGCCCCATTCCCTGACCTTAACCTCAGAGAGGTGAGACAACCATCCCTAGCCCTAACCCTAACCTTAACCGTGGTTCCCCTTTAACCCTAACCCTAAGCCCTAACCCTAACTCCAAGCCCTAACCCTAACCCGTTTCCCCATTTTACTGTGACTCACGGGAAACCTTAAAAAGAAGAAAAAGAAGAAAGGAAAAATATACTCACCTGTGAACCTGAAAGAGAAGAAGAAAACCTAAGAAAAAGAAAGAGAAATAAAGATACTTACCTGAGAACAAAAGAAAACCTAAGAGAAAGAAAGGGAAATTAAGATACTTACCGGAGAAAGAAATATACTTACCGGGGGACCTAAAAGAAAAAGTTGCGGATACGCGAAACCTATAAAGAAGAGAAATAAAATGAATATTAATAGAACACTCTGACCGACGCCCTGAAGAAGGAACAACAATTCCGAAACGTTGCGCAAACGGCAGAGTGAAAGTACAAGAGGACCTGTGAGATCCAATTTTTTGAAACAGCACAAACATGTGTTCAAACTAACCCAGTACAGGGCAATTCAGCCTGTGCTTTATTCAAGCCTAAGTTGTGGAGAGGGAAAGTGTGGAGTTTGGAGGTGCTTTTGCTCTTTCTTTGGACTGTGGACACGGAGTGTGTGGAGTTTGGAGGAGTTTCGTGTTCTTTGGTGGCTTTAGGGGCACAGCGGAGGCGCTGTGCATAGTGTGGGATTGTGGAGTGGGGAGTGCTTGGGACTCTGCGGACGTTGAAGTGGAGGATGTCCGATGCCTCGGACACGCACGCCAATGGCCAGTGCACCAGCTGGGGATAACCCAGCTTTTTTCCCCTAACCTAACCCTAACCCTAACCCTACCCTAACCCTAACCCTAACCCTAACCCTAACCCTAACCCTAACCCTACCCTAACCCTAACCCTAACCCCTAACCCTAACCCCTAACCCTAACCCCTAACCCTAACCCCTAACCCCAACCCTAACCCTAACCCTAACCCTAACCCTAACCCTAACCCTAACTGATCCTAAACCTACCCATCACCATACTTACCTTTCCTAACCCTAACCTAACCCTAACTGTGCCTAACCCTAACTATCACCATAACCCTAACCCTGTTATTCTAACCTATACTTACCTGTTACCCTAACCTTAACCCTTTATACTTACCTTTTTCAAACCCTTACGGATTCGTAATCTTTATTTTTCTTATTTTTACTCTTTACTGTATTTTCAATTTTTTACTTACCTTTTACACTTATTTCTTGGGTTGAAAAATAAGTTTAAAAATATTTTATACATTTAAAAACACTTTTGTTATTTTTGATACATTTGAAAATAATTGTATTCTTAATTTCATATATTTGGGTTAAGTTGTATATATATTCTGTAAATAATTCATGTAGAGGCATTTGTACATATTTAAAAAATATATTTTGTTATGGTTGTAAGATCTATATGAATGTAAAAACAGTTTGGTTATTTATTTAATTTGTTTTCAGTTAATTTAAGGCAAAACTGCATTGTATATAGTTAAAATGTGTGTACCCGCAACTTACCGGAAACTTACCGGAGACGAAAGGGGGCGGAGCCCGGTCGGGTATATAAGGGAGAAGGAGAGCAGGAGCTCACTTCTACTTTGACTCTGGAGGAGAGAGCATTAAAGAGCAAGCTTTGTATTTTTAGAGAAGTGTGTAGGCCTGAAGAAGACCCCTAGGGTCGAAACGTTGCCGGAGCACACTTTTTTTATTTCTGTACAGCTTTTAATTTTGAATTTTGATTTTTTATTTTTGTTATAAAAATAAAAATATATATTTTAAATTTAAGAAGTCTGACTTTAGTTTTTATTAGATTTGAAATTTAATTTTTTTTCCTTCCCGTGTTCGGGAAACGTTTTTTCCACACATGGATGGAAGATGGACTACGGTACGTTACGGCAGGCGTTCCCGCCGTAACCAACAACCTTCGCGGGACTGGGGATACGGGAGGCCCACCGGGTGGAGGGCCCGCGCACCCTTCCTCCCGTACCGGAGGGAGTATTCCCCACACCCTAACCCTAACCCTAACCCTAACCCCTAACCCTAACCCTAACCCTAACCTAACCCTAACCCTAACAACAATTCCGAAACATTGCGCAAACGGCAGAGTGAAAGTACAAGAGGACCTGTGAGATCCAATTTTTTGAAACAGCACAAACATGTGTTCAAACTAACCCAGTACAGGGCAATTCAGCCTGTGCTTTATTCAAGCCTAAGTTGTGGAGAGGGAAAGTATGGAGTTTGGAGGTGCTTTTGCTCTTTCTTTGGACTGTGGACACGGAGTGTGTGGAGTTTGGAGGAGTTTCGTGTTCTTTGGTGGCTTTAGGGGCACAGCGGAGGCGCTGTGCATAGTGTGGGATTGTGGAGTGGGGAGTGCTTGGGACTCTGCGGACGTTGAAGTGGAGGATGTCCGATGCCTCGGACACGCACGCCAATGGCCAGTGCACCAGCTGGGGATAACCCAGCTTTTTTCCCCTCACCTAACCCTAACCCTAACCCTTCTATTTCCTAACCCTAACCTCCTAACCCAACCCTAACCCTAACCCTTCCTAGCCCTAACCATAACCCCTCCCCTTCCTTTTCCTAACCCTAGCCCTAACCCTAACCTTAACCTCCTAACCCTAACCCACCCCTTTTCCTAATTTTAATTTTTCCTTTTTTAAGAAATACCAGCAGAGATTAAGTCATAATTTAAAAGTTAAAAATATCATAAATTCATGATTGCATACAATTGTTTTGATTAAAAAATGTAAAAAGTAATTCAGAATATTTTATACTTAAAATTCATTAATAGGAATCAACATTAAAAAGTTAGGTACTTACCTTAAATGGGACAAAGGATAAAAACATTCAGGGATGCCGTGTTACCGTTCCGTAACATGAGCACATACAAAAGGAGGGAGGGGCAGAGGAGCGCTCATTCTTGGTTTGACTTTCAAAGGAGCAACAGCTCATGAGCTTTCACAGCTTTGGGATTGGTTTCTGTGTCTGGGCCTGAAGAAGACTCGATACGGGTCGAAACGTTGCCCGCAGACACACGATATATATATTTTTTTATTTCTTGGAGATTTTCACACATTAGGTGAATTTTTAGTTGGATTTAATTTTTGGTTGTAATTTTCGCTGTTTTTTCAATAAATATACTTTTTATAATCATAGGAAGTTTTAAAAGTTTTTTTCTTCAAGAAAAAAGAATATTTGGGGAGTTGGCAGTGATGCCGGGCTTTGCCGAGGGATGGACTGGGGTCCAGTATGAGCAGACCCGGAGGCGGAACCGGGATTGGGACCGGGGTCGCGGAATGGACCACGGGATGGACCGTGCGCCTCCCGTGTCCTCTGGGACACGGGCTCCGTTCCCACCTCCTAACCCTAACCCTAACCCTAACCTAACCCTAACCCTAACCCTACTTGGACTCTGGAGGAGAGAGCATTAAAGAGCAAGCTTGGTATTATTAGAGAAGTGTGCAGGCCTGAAGAAGACCCCTAGGGTCGAAACGTTGCCGGAGCACACTTTTTTTTATTTCTGTACAGCTTTTAATTTTGAATTTTGATTTTTTATTTTGTTATAAAAATAAAAATATATTTTAAATTTAAGAAGTCTGACTTTAGTTTTTATTAGATTTGAAATTTAATTTTTTTTCCTTCACGTGTTCGGGAAACGTTTTTTCCACACATGGATGGAAGATGGACAACAGTACGTTACGGCAGGCGTCCCCGCCGTAACCAACAACCTTCGCGGGACTGGGGATACGGGAGGCCCACCGGGTGGAGGGCCCGCGCACCCTTCCTCCCGTACCGGAGGGAGTATTCTCCGCACCCTAACCCTAACCCTAACCCTTCTGGTAGCCCTAACCCTAACCCTTTACCCTAACCACTTACTTGACCTGCCCTAACCCTAACCACCAACCTACTTGTAGCCCTAACCCTAACCACCAACCTATTGCTTGCCCTAACCCTAACCACTTACTTGACCTGACCCTAACCCTAACCACCAACCTACTGGTAGCCCTAACCCTAACCCTGTCTTGACCCTAACCCTAACCACCAACTTAACCCTAACTACGTGCACGTGTCTGCAATAATATTTTTAGGTATATATGTATATTTTCATCTCATGGGATATAAGCTTGGTTTATTGACAGTAAAGAACGGTATAAATAGGGTATAAAAAGAGAAACAATTACTTACCTGTGAAGAAAGAGTACTTACGTGACAACCTGTTAAGAAAGAAGAGAAGGAACAGGTTTATGTTTGTTTATTTTGGATTGTAAAAACAATGACAGAAATTTGAGATATGTTTTGGGTTAAAAAATGTATATAGTTCATTGTAATAGTTAAAAATGGTTCAAAAAGAAAAGAAAAATAAGAAAAAAATACTTACCTGTGAAGTAAGAGTACTTACCTGACAACCTGTTGAAAAAAGAGAAAAAGATTTATTTTTGTTTATTTTGGATTGTAAATACAATGACAGGATTTTTTAGATATGTTTTGGGTTTAAAAAATGTATATAATTCATTGTAAATAGTTATACTTGGTTTAAACTGGTTTAAAAGGTTAAAAAACATTACGTAATGTCATTTTGGGAACACTTACCGAAGTTTATTATTTAATGTTCTTTAGAAAATAAGTTTATGATTTTTGATACATGTTTTAAGTAAAAAATATGTAAAGTTCAGTGTAAATAGTTTAAAATGGTTAAAAACAATGAATGTCAATGTTACGTATATGTACCGGAGACTTGAAGGAAACCAAAAGGGGCGGAGCCTCGTCTGGTATATAAGGCAGAGGGGATAGGGAGAGCTCATTTCTCCCTTGATCCTCACACAGGCAGTACCTGTGGGAGAGAGTTTGCTGTGGACTATTTTAACCTGAGGAAGACTGATAGAAGGTCGAAACGTTGTTTTATTTTTGTAAATAGTTTTTGTAATAATAAATAAATATATCTTAATTAAGTAGAGACTCTCTCAGTTTATTTATATATTTTTTTAAACATTTTTGATTTTTTCAAGAGATTGGAAGTCTTATTGGTTTAGTCCAAGCCATGAATGGCTGGACTGAAGTCCGTTACGGACGACGCCGACCGAGGCCCCGTTACGGGACGCGGGACTGGGGCGACGGGAGGTCCACGGGTTGGGTGGACAGAGCACCCTCCTTCCCTTCCAGGAGGGAGTATTTCCCCTTCCCTAACCCTCTAACCCTAACCCTAACCCTAGCCCTAACCTTATTTTTGGGAAGTGTTTTTTGTTTGTGATGGAGGACTGGACAACTGTCCGGTACGGCAGACGCCGTAAACCCCAACAATCATCCCGGGACTGGGGATACGGGAGGCCTTCCGGGTGGAGGGCCAGCGCACCCTCCCTCCCGTACCGGAGGGAGTTTTTCCCACACCCTAACCCTAACCCCCTCCCTTACCCTTATCCTAACCCCCTCCCTTACCCTTATCCTAAATCCTTATCCTACAGGACATACTCGTACACTCCAAATACACGGACCACAGACCACAACCACACATAGAACATAGCACTTACTACAGGAACAGAAAATTCATCACAAACACTCACAGCAACACCTCATACCCGACCCATGGACAACTTTCTCTGCAGACCACAAACACAATATACATCATCACCTGCACCGACTGCAATAAACACTACATAGGAGAGACCCAACACAGCATACACACCAGACTCAAACAGCACATTCGTAACATCAACAAAGGGAAACTCGGGACCATCCTTGTGCAACACTTCCAACAACATGGCATCAACAAACTCATGATCTCAGGAGTGGAGGCCAACGAGAGATGGACCACCGGGCAGAGGAAGAGGGCCGAGAAAATGTGGATTTTTAAATTAGAAACTAGAGCCCCAAGAGGCTTAAATGAGAGGGAGAACTTTTAGTTTCTCCTTCGAGTGGGCGGGACCTACGGGTTAGGGTTAGGGTTAGGGTTAGGGTTAACCCTAACCCTAACCCTAACCCTACCAGAATATCTGGGAAAAACTACCCTCAGTCTCCTTTTTACTCCTTGGGCTCCACAGCAATCACCCTTTTAATGTCAGCCAGCCAGCTTTTAAAGTCCTAATTTTTAACACTTCCATCTCCCACCAATTGGAGTATTTTAACCTTGGGCCAACAGGAACATTATATGGATTTCCAAATTCTTATAAATCAATGCTATTTGGTGACACGTCTGATGGCCGAGGGCGGAGCACATGTCTTGCCAGTGCATATAAAGACCGGCTGTCGCCGGTCTTTCTCTACACCACTCACTCCTAACCCTAACCCTAAATAAAACAGGAAATGACGAGACAGGACAAAAACTTAACTTGACCTCACCGTGACATCTTTCGGGTAAGGTGGGAGAGAGATTCCACTGAAAACCACATTCTCCTTGGTGGCTAGAGTTATTAATAACTAATTCAAAACAAACTTTGAGGGGTTGTCACAACCTGGTGTTATTCCAAATTTATGTGTAGCAAAAATTTAATGGATGTTTTAGTTCAAGCTAAGTTGCCATCTTTGACACGTGAAAAACCTCAGATGCTGGAAACACCGTTTGTCAGATTGAAATGTATTAGAAATCAATCATAAGGACAGAACAATCCATAGGGTCCAACAAGGGTTAAGTACGAGGTCAAGTAATTGTATTTATGTAATTTTTTGTACCAAATGTTGCATGCAGTATATTGGAGAAACCAAAAATACTTTGTCCATACGGATGATTCAACAAAGATACAATTTGAAAAACAAAAAAGAAGTGGACACACCTTTAATTAGACACTTCTTAAATCATGGATTATCTGCCTTGAGAATAGCAGGGTTACAAAGGGATACTAATTGGATGGATTGGGATAGAAAAAAAGTGAAAAATATTGGATATTTTTATTGGGAACAAAAGAACCATTTGATTTGAACATTAAATACAATTCAATTCAATTTTATTTGTATAGCCCAAAGTCACAAAGTACATTTGCCTCGGAGGGCTTTACAATCTGTACAGAGAATGACACCCTCTGTCCTTAGACCCTCGGTTCGAGTGAGGAAAAACTTGCCCACAAAAAAACCTTTTAACAGGGAAAAAATGTGGAAGAAACCTCAGGAAGAGCCACAGAGGAGGGATCCCTCTCCCAGGACGGACAGACATGCAATGGATGTCAGTGTACAGAACAAATCAACATAAACATTTTGTACAGTTACAATGACTTACAGAATGACAATGAATGATAAAGTGACCACAGTAGTAGATATAGTAGTATTAATGACAGTAGTAATATGTGTAGTGGGCGTCGTCCAGGATCACAGCAGCAGCCACGATCCACGAAAAACCTGCTGGACGACAGAGCACAGAAACTCCGGGGAAGTTTGGTCAGCAGCATGCATTAATGAGACATGTCCAGAGACAGACAGACAGACAGAGAAAGACAGACAGAGAAAGACAGAGAGAGAGGCAGAGTAGGAGGGAGGGTTTTCGGTAAGGGAGATGTGACTACATCTTTAACCAATACCGTGCCTGGCTAGGCATAACCCTGGGGAGTCCCCCGGCAGTCTAATCCTATAGCAGCATAACTAAGGGATGGCCTGAGCCAGCCCTAACTATACGCTTTATCAAAAAGGAAGGTTTTAAGTCTACTCTTAAAAGTGTTGACCGTGTCTGCCTCCCGAACCCAGATTGGTAGTTTGTTCCACAGAAGAGGAGCCTGATAGCTGAAAGCTCTGGCTCCCAATCTACTTTTGGAGACTATAGGAACCACAAGGAACCCAGCGTCCTGAGAGCGCAGTGTTCTAGAGGGGTAGTAAGGTACTATGAGCTCTTTTAGATATGATGGTGTCTGACCATGAAGAGCTTTGTAAGTAAGGAGGATAATTTTAAATTCTATTCTAGATTTAACAGGGAGCCAATGCAAGGAAGCCAAAATGGGAGAGATGTGATCTCTGATCTTGGTTCCTGTCAGAACATGTGCAGCAGCATTCTGAATTAACTGTAAAGTCCTAAGAGATTTATTAGAGCAGCCTGATAACAAAGAGTTACAATAGTCCAGCCTAGAAGTAACAAATGCGTGGACTAGTTTTTCTGCATCTGCTTGAGAAACAGTGCGTCTGATTTTAGCGATGTTACGTAAGTGGAAGAATGCAGTCCTCGAAATTTGTTTTATGTGGACATTAAAGGACAAATCCTGATCAAAAACAACTCCAAGATTCTTTACAGTGGAGCTGGAGGCCAGGGTGATACCGTCTAAGGTAACTAAGTCTCTAGAAAGAGAGTTTCTGAGGAGTTTGGGTCCAATTACAAGAACTTCAGTTTTGTCTGAATTTAACATCAGAAAATTGTCGGTCATCCAATTTTTTATATCCTTAAGGCATGCTTGGAGTTTAGTTAACTGATTGGTTGCATCAGGCTTGATCGATAAATATAATTGGGTGTCGTCAGCATAACAATGGAAATTGATAGAGTGATTCCTAATAATGTTCCCTAAAGGAAGCATATATAAACTAAATAAAAGTGGTCCTAGTACAGAACCTTGTGGGACTCCATGACAAACTTTGGTATGCATGGAGGATTCATCATTGACATGAACAAACTGAGATCGATCTAAGAAATACGACTTAAACCAGCTTAGGGTGGTTCCTTTGATGCCAATTTGATGTTCCATTCTCTGTAAAAGAATTTGATGGTCAATGGTGTCAAATGCAGCACTAAGATCTAACAGGACAAGTACCGAGATTAGTCCTTTGTCTGATGCCATTAGGAGGTCATTTGTAACCTTGACTAATGCGGTCTCTGTGCTATGATGCACTCTAAATCCTGACTGGAAATCCTCACATAGACTATTGTTATGGAGAAAGTCACACAGTTGATTAGCTACAGCTTTCTCAAGTATCTTAGACACAAAGGGAAGGTTTGATATCGGTCTATAGTTGGCTAAAACCTCTGGGTCTAGAGTGGGCTTTTTAAGAAGAGGTTTAATTACAGCTACCTTAAAGGACTTAGGTACATGTCCTGATAATAAAGACAGATTGATTGTATCCAATAACGAATGACTGACTAGAGGTAAAACATCCTTGAGCAGCCTGGTTGGGATGGGGTCTAAGAGGCAGGTTGAAGGCTTAGCTGCAGATATGATTCAAGTTATTTGATGGAGGTCGATGGGAGAACAACAGTCTAAATACATATCAGGTTTTACAGCTGTTTCCAAACTTGCTGTATCAGAATGCAGATCAATGCCTGTTGAAGACAGAAGGTGATGGATTTTGTCTCTAATAGTTATAATCTTATCATTAAAGAAGCTCATGAAATCCTTGCTACTTAGACCTAAAGGAATAGATGGTTCAGTAGAGCTGTGGTTCTCTGTTAGCCTGGCTACAGTGCTGAAGAGAAACCTGGGGTTGTTCTTATTCTCCTCAATTAGAGAAGAGTAGTAGCTGCTCTGGCATTACGGAGAGCCTTCCTGTATGTTCTGAGATTATCTTGCCAGACTAGATGAGATTCTTCCAGTTTAGTGGCACGCCATTTGCGTTCAGATTTACGTGCCTCTTGTTTTAATTTGCGAGTCTGCTGGCTATACCATGGTGCTAGCCTTCTTTGTTTAATTATCTTCTTTTTCAGAGGTGCAATAGAGTCTAGAGTTGTCCGTAATGAACCTGTAATACTATCAACAAGATGATCTATTTGTGAGGGGCTAAAGGAAGCAGACAAGTCCTCTGTTACAGTTAGACATGGCATTGAATTCAATACTGAAGGAATCGTTTCCTTAAATTTGGCTACAGCACTATCAGATAAACATCTGCTGCAGAAGTTTCTACACAAAGGCTTATAGTCCAATAGTATGAACTCAAAGGTTATTAAAAAATGGTCAGATAGAAGAGGATTCTGTGGAAAGACTATTAGATTATCAATTTCAACGCCATATGAAAGAACAAGATCAAGAGTGTGGTTCAGACAATGAGTCGGTTTATTTACACTCTGACAGAAGCCGATTGAGTCTAATAGAGAGATAAACGCAGTACTAAGACTATCATTGTGGTTGTCCACATGAATGTTAAAATCACCTACAATAATTACTTTATCTGTTTTAAGGATCAAGCCTGATGCAAATTCTGCAAATTCAGATAAAAATTCAGAATAAGGACCTGGAGCTCGATATACTGTAACAAATAGAATTGGCTGCAAAGTTTTCCAGGTTGGGTGAGTGAGGCTAAGAACAAGACTTTCAAATGAATTATAATTTAGTTTAGGTTTAGGATTTATTAATAGACTTGAGTCAAATATGGCTCCAACTCCACCACCTCGACCAGTACTTCGAGGAACATGAGTATTATAATGACTCGGAGGAGTGGATTCATTTAAGCTACATATTCATTCTCCTGCAGCCAGGTTTCAGTGAGACAGAACAAATCAATATCATAATCAGATATTAATTCATTAACTAAGACAGCTTTAGAGGACAAAGACCTGATATTCAAGAGTCCACATTTAATTCTCTTATTTTGGACTGTTGGAGATGTTGATTTAATTTTTATTAAGTTTTTATGATGAACTCCTCTTCTGTTTGTTTTATCTTTAAATAATGTAGGTGGACGGGGGACAGACACAGTCTCTATACTAAAGGACTGGGTGGGCAGCTGCTCTAATGGAGGCGCAGAGAAGCGTGTAAGACTGCAGCTCTGCTTCCTGGTCTCAACTCTGGGTTGTCGACATGGTTTTGGTCAGCTAATAAACTTGGCCATATTTCTAGATATGAGAGCTGCTCCATCCAAAGTGGGATGGATGCCGTCTCTCCTAATCAGACCAGGTTTTCCCCAGAAAGGTGTCCAATTATCTATGAAGCCCACATCGTTTGCTGGACACCACCTCGACAGCCAGCGGTGAAATGACGACATGCGGCTAAACATGTCATCACTGGTCACATTGGGGAGGGGACCAGAGAAAACTACGGAGTCCGACATCGTTTTGGCGTATTCACACACCGATGAAACATTAATTTTAGTGACCTCCGATTGGCGTAACCGGGTGTCATTACCGCCGACGTGAATAACAATCTTACTGTATCTACGTTTATCCTTAGCCAGCAGTTTCAAAAAAGACTCGATGTCGCCTGCTCTGGCCCCCGGGATGCATTTAACTATGGCCCCCGGTGTCGCTAACTTCACGTTTCGGACTATGGAGCTGCCAATGACCAGAGTTGGCCTCTCAGCGGGTGTGTCGCTGAGCGGGGAAAATTTGTTAGAAACGTGGAGCGGTTGGTGGTGTACCGTGGGCTTCAGTTTGCGGTTATGCCTCCTTCGATCAGTCACCCAGCCTCCCGGCTGCTCGGGAACTACCGGGGGACGGCTAACTGAAACTACCTGTGGCTGTACCGCACCGGCTACAGGGGGCTGGCTAACTATCTGAGCTACTGACTGTTCGGTGGTGCGGTACCGTGCCTCTAACTCACTGACCCTCGCCTCCAAGGCTACAAATAAACTACATTTATTACAAGTACCGTTATCACTAAAGGAGGACGAGGAATAACTGAACATGTGGCACACAGGACAGGAGAGAGCAGGAGGGGAGAGAGCAGGAGAGGAGAGAGGAGGAGAGCAGAGAGACGCCATTGCTATCGCTAGGCTAGCTAGTGTGGCTAACAGAAACTGGTGGTTTGTGGTTACTAGAGTTAAGAGACCTGTTCGTGCACAGACAGAACATGTCAAAGGATAGTGCTGAGATAAGTAGATAGTCGCTGAAGTGAGAAATATACAGAAATCTGTTCAGGTGAGCAGAGCAGCGAGCACCGTGGTAACAACGCTGATTACCGGAAGTGATACAATACGTTACCGTAAAGCACGTCGTCGCCCGGTAACGGGAAGAAAAGCTTTTCTCTGGTGTCAATACAATAATGCTGCCACAAAACGCCACACACTTGGATTGGTTTTAGTGTCGCCAATACACCCAGACCAGTTGTTATTACTGACCTTAACCACTCCCCTCTCTGACCAATCACATAAACTTAACGCGTTGCCCCCCACCCCCCCCCAAAAAAAGAGTGAAATGAGCTTGGCGAGAAGAGCAAGAGCAGGTACGGGTCGCCGTCTGCCCTTTGACCCTGGCCTAAAACCTAACCCACTATGTCTGCCGGTGAATATTTTTATATGGTGACAATGATGACAAAGAAGATGACGGCAACGACAATGAATACAACGATGATGACGACGACGAAAGTAATCCATTACTAAATGTTTGAATATGTTTATACCGCAACAATGATGACAATGATGAGGATGTCGATGACGTTGATGATAATGATGATGAAATTGATGACAACGATGATAACAATGGTGATTCAATTTAATTTTATTTGTATAGTCCAAAGTCAAGGTGGAAGAAACCTCAGGAAGAGCCACAGAGGAGGGATCCCTCTGCCAGGACGGACAGACGTGCAATGGATGTCACGTGTACAGAACAAATCAACACAAACATATTGTACAATTACAATGACTGATAAAATGACAATGAATGATAAATAAAATGAAAAATGATATGACAGTGATAATATGTGTAGTGGACGTCATGCAGGACCACAGCAGCAGCCACGATCCACGAGAACCTGCTGGAGGACAGAGCACAGAAACTCCAGGGAAGTGAAGAGAGAGAGAGAGACAGTCCCCCGGCAGTCTGATCCTATGGCAGCATAACTAAGGGATGACCTGAGCCAGCACTAACTATAATCTCTATCAAAAATGAAAGTCTTAAGTCTACTCTTAAAATCATGGTGATGGCAGCAATGATGACAATGACAAAGAAGATGATGATGACGGTGTCGACACTAGCCTCTATGCTAGCCTTTACACTAGCCTGCATCTAACCAGAGATAACCGACCTCATCAAAGCTGATATGGATTATTTTGATAATATCAGGCCGGACTCAAAGCAGGACTCAGACGCAGAGGTGTCAGTGAGCTGATTTTATTTTGAAATAACAAAACCCTCTCGACGGAGTGATGCTACGGCAGGCTATGAAAAACAGGCCTAAACTAAGGAAAATAACCCTATGCACTCCAAAGGGAAAAAAACTAACCTGGAAAATCAAAAGGCTGCAAAACATTAACTGAAATCTCTCCAAGGGGAGCTGAGAAAACAACAAATCTAGCACTATAAATCAAAAGGCTAGACTAAGAAAGTTACAAAAAAAAACACTCTATAAAGGAAGAAACAAAAACACACAAGCAAAAACGCTATGGCTATGGCAAAACTAGGAAAAGGCTTAGGTGAACGATCCGAGGACGAAACACTTTGGCACAGGAGAAAGGGAGACGCAGACAAGATATACAGAGGGTAATGGGGAACAGGTGGAAACAATCAGGGCGGGGAAGACAATCAGACCGATGACACATGAGGAAGGGCAAGTGACCTGAAACGAGAGGGCAGGTAAATATCAAAATAAAACAGGAAATGACGAGACGGAACAAAAACCCAACTTGACCTCACCGCAGTGTGACAGATAATGCCTGTCAGGAAATCCTGTACCCAGGGCCATTATTTTATCTGCTGCCCAAAATACATAAGGAACCCTTTAAATGGAGTTTTCTATATGAGATTCCACCTGGAATACCTGTAGTCTTGGATTGTAATAGTGAAACTTATTATACGGGGGGAAAAGTGTAGTGGACGTCGTGCAGGACCACAGCAGCAGCCACAATCCTTGAGAACCTGCTGGACGAGAGAGCACAGAAACTCCAGAGAAGAAGTTTAAACTACCATCGAAAATGAAGGAAAAACAATAATGGAAAATATTATATACAATAATATACTATATAACAGTATTGATGTTTCCACAGTAGCTCATTCCTGAGCTAGATCATAGAGGATTAAGAGCTATATACTTGTATAATGCTGTTTTTCTTCTGATGAAAAAAATGGTGTTGGATGATTTAAACCATTGATCATTAACACAGACAACACATACTGCGTAACTATATTATATACAATACAACCTGCTGGGTTTGACTTGTGTTTAATGACAGTGAAAAGTATTCATTAATACAAAAGGTGAAGTGTAAATGGAGGTTTACATGAGAACTGGAGCTAAATCCTGACAGAAAATAATGTTTTTAAAATCTGGTTTTCTCAGTCTAAATGATAATCAGAACATTGCAACTTTAAATATTCACCACCTTTAATGCAACAGATCATATAAAGAGTCACTGAACTCATTCTGTATTCAGTTTCTCAAAGTGGGAATGTGTGCTGTGTTAATGTTATACTGTTCAGTATAATCACAAACTGAAACATCAATCCTCAGCTGATGACACAATGTCTTGATGTAGTTCATGTTTAATTTGTCAAAGAAAACAGCATGCTGTTTGCCATTGAGTGTCATTTTCAGCTACATGCACTTGCAATTATTTTAAACTACAAGTCTAATAATACCGAACATTTCTATTGTTGTGCACAGTGTATATAGCCTGATATATTTTACTTGTGTATCATGGAGCTCCATTATAGTTCTTTTAATAAGTTCATTTTGTTGATTATTCTTCAGTATTTTCACTTAAATAACATTTATGCTGTTTTACCTGTAAGTATGCCTACATTATTATTAAAACCTTAAGTAAATGTTCAGAACTTTAAATGCTTATGTATTTCCAGCCTTGTCTTTTGTGATATTGGATTAAATACTATGCAGAAAATTTAAAAAAAATGCAGCTTCATATAAAACATAAACTCATCTCAGTCATCAAATTAAACAAACACATTTTCTGTTAAAAGCGTTTTATCATATTAAAAGTGACACTGTCACTGTCGCCATGACGGCATCTAACCTGCCAGGGGCAGTGCTTAGGGATAGTGATGACTGTCCATCCATCTGTCCAGCACCTTGGTCCACAATAACATCTACCAGTCAACAACAGTCAGATGATCAATAAACTTTTGTTCATTGTGGTCCTGCTCTTCAGAAGATGAACCATGCAGGTTTGGATGAGTCCATGATGTGTCCTGTAGCTCCCCGACCTCAGTGATTCGTAATTGTTCAGATTGCCTGTAATAAACTCCGCAGCCTGTAGGAGGCGTTACCAGTATTGTAATTATTCCACACAGGAATCCCTATATAGAAACCAGGCCTGATAGGCCTCAGCTGATCCTGGTTTACAGCCATCATCAGTGTCAGATCATGCGACCATATCTGATCAGATGACTGAATTGAAGCAATCAGATGGTGAATCAACCCCTGCTGTCGTAACCATGTGACACAAACACTCTTTAGAATAATACGATAAAACCAATGTGATGTGATGGAATACAAACACAAAAATCTGTTTTTAAAACAATCTGGCAACACATCACTCCTGAATTAGCAAGTGACAACATACTTTACGTTTAAGCCTCCTGTGGGTTTGTCATGAATCGCAAATCTAGTTGTTCAGGTTCTGTGGCGTCATTGATTGATCACGTCACATGTCTTCATACAGCAGCATGCCACTGAAGATAGTGAGAGGCTCCACAGAGTGGGCCAGTTTGCCCATCACCAGGTCGATGCAGACTGTGTCCCGAGTCTGCAGAGGCAGGATGATGTTGAAGACAGCCAGAGATCCTGGAATTGTTTTGGCCTCAGCCACGGGGTTGTTCTCCAGGCCTTCGGGCTGGTAACCTCCAGAGTCAACCCGGGCCATGCCATAGTTTGACTTGGACAGAACCGCCTCGATCTTCTCATTCTTATGACCTGTCAGAATAGCACTGAAGAAGTAATGTCCATCTACAGGGGCGGTGAAAATACCTGAAGGTGACAGATTCAAGCTCAGATTAAAATCAGGAAATCATTGTTAACACACTACACAGTTAAAACACTAATCAGCCAGGTTAGAGGTTTTTGTAAAACAGCAATAAAATGGGTGAGAGTTATTGTTTTAAGAGAATTATTGTGAATGCAAGAGAAAACAGCTCTTATTGTTTAGGTTCTTTACAGAAAAGCATAAATACCACTGTGATCATGTCTGTGAGACTTAAGAGATAATAGGACTCCCAAGAACATCTTGATGGAGAACATCATTGTCTAGTACAGAAACGGCACCATACAAGACCACAGGAGCCATTCATTCAGCTGAACATACAACAGGTGGTGCTCTATCTAAAGATAGATGCTGCAAAAATCTGTTTTTTATGTCACTGTTAAGCACTTTATTCTTCTAATTGGGACCCAAGAAAAACAGGTCCATGAACCATTTTGGGTCCCAATCCTGACTGTGGGAAATGCTGATATTGATGATGTTTAGGTGGTGTTGTGATCATATTTAAATGATAATGACAGCATTAACACAGCAAGCTAACATACATGCTGGCCTTTCATTCATTCAGGACCAGTTTCAGGTTCAGTGTCTTGCCCAACACCTCTCTTACAGATGGACAGAAGTAGCTGGGGATTAGACTAACAGGCAATCTGCTAGGACACAGCAGTTTACCTGTTCTTGGGTCATAGAAATCTCCTTCATTGACAAAGATCTTGTCAAAAACTATGGTTCCAGCTCGTTCCATTGGAACAGTGAGTGCAGCAGAGAACGACAGTCTGGGGACATGAGCATCAATGCCAGGTATACCTGAAAACACAAACACACATTCAGGTATGTGTACACCTAAAAATCCAAACACACATTCCGGTATACAGCTGTGTACAGCTATGTGCCATTTCAAACAGCAGTTGCAATCTTTGTTGTTTGTGTGGTTGCCATGGTTACACCAGTTGCCATCTTTGTTATGTAGTTACGGGTCAAAAAGATAAATCCACTTCTGAACAAGCGATATTGTCTGGTAAAGGAAACTGACAAAACAAGAGCTATAATGTGTCATTCTGCAGGTTGTTGAACAAATTGCTTATTTTATATTATTTATATTGACAGTTTGTGCATTCTTTAGTTTTTTGCATATTACATTAAATAACTTTTAATTTTGAAAAAAGGGTCAACAAATATTACAACTTTCATTGTTATGATGATGATGCCCATTTATATTTTTCAATCAAGTCTGATGAAACCAATCAGTTTGCTAAACTTCAAACATGCCTTAAGCACATAAAAACTGCTTAATGTAATGAGACCCAAACACCTCAGAAACTCTCTTTCTAGAGACTTCTAAAGTAACTCTTTCAAGTTACTTTAGACGGGATCACCCTGGCCTCCAGCTCCACCGTAAAGAATCTTGGTTGTTTTTGATCAGGATTTAACGTCCACATGAAACAAATTTCGAGGACTACATTCTTTCATCTACGTAACATTGCAAAAATCATCCCGTCTTAAGCTGATGCAGAAAAACTAGTCCAAGCATTTTTTACTTCTAGGCTGGACTATTATAACTCTGTTATCAGGCTGCTCCAATAAATCTCTGACAGTGTAATAATTAATGTTATGAGATTTTTAGATATATTGTGACTGTGTTGTTAGGGTGAGAAGCGAAACAGTTCACAGTGTACAAACATGGAGGAAAGGTTTCAGCCTTGTTCTCACATACCTGGTTCACCTTTGGGACCTGTAAGGAACCGGAACAGAGGTTAGAAAATGCAGAAAAATAACAATCACAATGAGAAATCTGTTGGTGTTAATGATAAATGTAATATTAAGTACCGGGCAGACCTCGTGCTCCACTTTCACCTTGTCGTCCAGGAGGTCCTAAAGGCCCTCGGGGACCTTGCAGCCCTCTTTCTCCTGGGGGTCCTGGGGTTCCAGGTGGGCCTGTTTCAATATGAATAATATAAAGCACGAACAAAAGTTGTTAATGGTGTTGGTGGCGTTTTGTGTCAGTGGTCTTTGTTTTAGTTAACAGTTCAGTTTTGTCTTCAGTTCTGCAGAATGGACTGCTGATGTGCTAACAGTTATTTTGGTAATAGAAGCCAAATTCTTCCCAACAGGGGTTTAAATCTGCCTGAACAAAATAATTACATTAAATTAAGGTCCTTCATAGTCTGCAGTTAGGGAGTTAAAAAAAAGAACTACAAAACTACAAAAAAACACCATTAATACAACGTCATACATCAGATTTGTCATGCATTTGTGATGCTTTAGTTCATATTTGACACTTATTCAGCTTCAGCTGACTTTCTGAATCACTGTTCTTTAAACATTCAGCTCAGTCTCCACATCATTTGCAAAGAGCAACTCAACACGTAAGTGTGTGTATGTAAGCAGTAACTTGTGTATGTTGGTAAATTCAATACAATAGAGTATTCCAGTTAGGAAAAAATGCTGTTGGGTGTCATTTAGCTCAGTTGTTAGAGCATCCGCCCAATGTACAAAAGCTCAGTTCTTGCCACTCAACAAGACAATCACAGATTCAAACATCAAGAAATGAAAATACTGCTAAATTTCACTCAATGTTAAAAAAAAACCCAAACAAACAAGATTTCCACCTGGGGACTGAACCAAAGCAGCTACGTAATATGAAATCAAGTAAATCTGCACCGTGAAGCTGAGCTATAGAAATAAACAGTCCAGCTCACCCGTCAGGTTGTGTTCAGAGAAACTCTGGATGTCTTTCAGGACCTGGTTCAGGCTTGTGTTTAGGTTCTTCATCCTGCTGTAAACGTCATCCTGGTTCTTTTGAATAAAGTCCATGATTCCTCCGTGATGGATGACAGAGTCATTCAGACCAGAAACACATGTCCACAAACTTGACACATGTTGGTTCAGTCCTGTTCATAGAACAGACCACACCATGGGACAAAACACAGGACATATTAAAAACAGCACAAGAGACACCAATCACCGTGCTTCAGATTCTTTTGCTTGACGGATAATGGAGGTTTTATTTTTAGATGTTGGCTCAGTTCAGCAGCAGCTTTTACTCCCTGGTGTCTGGGAATCTTTGACAGTCAATCCACTCAGACACTGTGGAACACAGATCAGAACCTGCACCTGCGCCCACAGTGAGTGTAGGTCGTGTAAAGTTTCAAAACATTTATACAGAGAGTGAAAATGAGGCCTACCGTCTTTGATTTTCAGGATGGAGTCAGAGACACCATCCAGCCTCCCGCAGACTCCCTCCAGCTTCGACAGCCTCTTCTCCAGCCCATCGCCAGACCTCTTACAGTCACCCATCTCCACCAGCAGAGTGTTCTCAAACCGCCGGACATCCCGGTCCATCCCATCCAGGCGGTCGCGGCTGTCCTCGACGTGCTCTGTCACCTCCTGCTGTATTTTGTCCAGCTCAGAGATGATCTTATCCTTGGTGTTTCCTGTCAGTGGACCAATGAGTGAATGCTTGCCAACAAAAGTGCAGTAATGCAGAGAGGCTGTGTTTTTTGAGCTGTGCTCACCAAGGTCTGTGATGACACTGCCATGCTTCTGCACTGTGTGTTCGAGCCCCTTCAGGGTGTCGTTGATGGAACTGAAGGTGAGGATGACCTCGGAAAGTTCGCCCTGCAGTGTCTTCAGCTGGTTGTTATTCAGGGAGCCTCCAATCACACTGTGGCCGTCTAGAGGCTTCTCAGAATCCAACCCAGGTCTGCGTCCACTGCTAACACCAGTGCCACCAGAACCACCACCACCTTGTAGGGATTTAGTTTGCACACAAATATCAAATAGCACCTCTAATATCTGCTTATAAAAAAGAATGTAACCTTACATTAAAACATTTGAGCTCATTGACAAGGATTTTCTAGAAAAAAAAAATTAAATCATGTTAATCCCCTGATGATCTGAACACAGATTTTTAAGAAATGCTCACAGACATCAAAAACACCTGAAGTCGCACTATCTCAGGAGAACAAGTTCATGGAAAGCTGGACAGAAGGACGGATGGACTGACTCACCTGTGGGCATTTCAGGGCTGTTCTTACATTGGACAGTGCACCTCCTGACATCATCTCGAAGCAGGTGAACTTCATCCTCCAGGTGTGAACAGGTCTGGTAGCAGCTTTCTTTCCCTGAGTCCAGTCTGATCTGGAGTCTATTGATGTGACTCTGCATGCGTCCTAGTGCATCCTGGGAATGATTCTTGAGCCTCTGCAGCTCCTCCTCCACCTTCCCACACAACTCACAGTCCTGCCCCAGCAGTTCTACCTCCGTCACAATCCGATTAAAGTGTTCACCATGATCCCCCGTCAAAGACTTGATCTTACGGACATCATGGCTCAGGTCAACCACCTCGATGAAGATTCACATGTTAATATTCATAATATTAATATAATATTCACACATGTCCAACAGTAATAACATTTTCGTTATTTTCTTCATATCAACATTAATAGAAGAACAGATTTGGACCACAAACATTGTTTTGTTTGTTATTAATAGAGATTGTCTGGGTTTGTTCAAGCTTCAGTGATTTCAGGTAAATCTCACCTTGTTGTGCAGGGAGTCTCCAGACACCGACAGGTCTTTGAGTTGAGTATTAAAGTGTCGAATCTGATCTTCGTTGGCAACCACTCTCCATTCCAGTGATTTCTCTGTTGTATTTTCTTTTTGTCCTCCCATCCCAGATAATCCTCCCCTTTTCCCTCCTCCTGTAGTTCCTTCTCCTGTAGACCCTCCTTCATGTCCACCTGCTCCCCCATTGTCATCACCACCATCTCCTCCTTCCCACCTTCCTCCTCCTTTTCCCCGGTCACCAGGAGTTGATGACTTTCCTCCTCCTTCAGCCCTTGAACAGCTGCACTCCTCCAGCCTCTGACCCAAGATGGAGGTGTTGTTTTCCAACTTGGACAGCCTCTTGTCATGATCACTCACCCTGTCCTTTACCAGCCCCACATCCAGCTCCACATCTGCAATTCTATAGGCCTGGTCGTCAAATCGGTCCAGAAACACTGTCCTGAGGTCTCCCAATTCTCTGTGGAAGTAGTCTTTCAGGTCATTCTCCAGATATGAGCAGCTTTGCTCTGTCCGTTGCACAGTGTTGTTGATTCGCCGCTCCAGTTCCTTCAGGCGATTGTCCAGTCTATTCTCTGTCAGCACAACATCTCTCCCACCACCCTCGATTCCACCACTAAAACCTCCTCTGAAGCGGTCATTCTCATTGTTGTTGCTGCTGCCGCTTTCTCCGCTGAGCACCTTATCCAGGCGGTTCTGCAGAACGTCCAAGTTCTCAGAGGCAGAGCTGATCTTGCGCTCAGCATCAGTGATGCGGTTTTGAAGGTCACTGACTGTATCGCAACATCCTTGTGAACGCGCCACCTCCCGGCGCAGCCCGTCCAGTCCCTGCCGATAACGGACGTCCATGGCATTTAGCTGCTTCTCCAGAGCTCGAATCCTTTCTCTGTCCTCCTGCTGCTGTCGGCGCAGATCCTCCACACCAGCCTGAAAAACAGTGAATTTCATCTTACGGAATCACACTGTTGTTACTGTTAGAAGAATGTGTTAAGGTTTTACGACTAGGCTTCTTGTAGTCTTTTGGACTGTTGGCTCATTAGGGTTGTAATTGTTACCTGACAGGATGAGCAGGACAAAGACACCCTCCTCTCCAGCTCTCTCAGGATCTCCTCCTTCAGCAAGTTCAGCTTCCCTCCACTGAGTCCTCCTCCAGACAGACCTCCATCCAGGTCGTTCCCTTTCCCATTCACCAGGTGGTTGTTGATGTTGACCAGGGTTTTGTCATGAGCCTGTTGGAGAAGAGTGACTTAGTTTTAATTAAAACCAGTAAGTGGATCTGTCCACCATTGATCAGTGTAGGTATACCACCTGACAAAGTAATGTGGAGATGATACGACCCATTATCTGTAAGAGACACTGCAGCTGACTGGGCTGATCTATTATTACATCCCACCAAGACAAATATAATCAAAATAATAAGATTGTTTTGTTTCTTATTCTTACAGATTGTTGAACTTTGGTGAACAAAGAACCCATAAAAATGACAAATCTGGCTGGCAACAAGGTCTAGACTGTACTCTTTAAAATATTATCTACAGTGACTCAAAAATTCCCTCCAGGCGCAAGAAAAGCTTGAGCAGAAATCAGATCAGGATTGGCAGCCATCTGCCCTGATCAGTCTTATGTGTCCCTTCATAAATTACTGAGCTACATCTCCCCCAGTACTCACAGGTAGACTGGGAAATAAGACTCACCTGTGTGCGGTTGTCCAGCTGGTCCAGTTTGGTCTGAATGCTGTGAATTGTTTCTTTAATCTCTGGTTGAGCTGCATCAGCAGGGTTTCTTCCTCCCGAGGAGGGACCTCCTCCACTGAAGCCTGGTTTGTTCACCCCCTGCTGGAAGTGTTCATTCATGGTGTTCATGGTGGACTGAAGGTCTTGAAGGTTCTTAGTCAGACTTTGGATCTTCTCCTCCATCTGCCTCATCTTCTCATTCTCGACTCGTCCTGGAAGAACAAGGGACCAATCACAGGAGAAGGTCTTTGTATGCTTCTGTAATCTCTTTGGATTTACCTGTTCTGTTCTATTCCATCATGAGGCATGTTTTGGGAAAAATTCTGAGGGGAGTCTTACTGGAAACCCATAATTAAAAACCAGTTTGTTAAAGAGCCATTGTGACCTGTGTGTCAATCCCTGTACAAGAATAAAAGACACTATGACCAGAACTGTCTGTAAGGTCTTTCCAAGACATGGATCATTCTGTGGATTGTATTGACTCACCAATGTGTCCTCCACTCTGTCCAGATCCAGAACTGCCTCCTCCAGAACCTCTTCCTTCCTGTCCATACCTTGTCCCACCTCCTCCCTGACCACCAGCACCCTGTCCATAGCTCATCCCCCCTCCCTGTCCTGGTCTGGGTTGAGGTCTAGTGCTGGAAATCTGACTTCCTGTTCCTCCAGCTGGGCCATCATTGCAGTCCTCTCCACTGTAACCTTGGCAACACTTCCACTCCATCTCTGTCACCATCTTGTAGGCCACTTTGTACCGTGGCCTCATGTAGGTCCGATATCTGCACAGACACAAGACACGACTGACGACAAACAGAACAAGGAACAGCACAACAAAGCATAACAGAAGAAACAGAACAAAAAAAAGAACAAAGACAACAAAGAGATCAATCAGGACAACAGAAACAGAATAACAAATGGAACACTCACGCCACCACTCTGCTGCATGTTCCACTTCCCCAGCTGCAGGGATGATAATCTGGCTTCACGTAGGTTTCCACACCATCCTCGACCACACAGCTCACCGTCTTTGTCACAACAAATGCACACCAGTTCCTGTTTAACACACAGGTTTCAGTCACATGACCTTGACATTCAGATCTATGAACATTAAATTCAATTCAATTCAATTTTATTTGTATAGCCCAAAGTCACAAAGTACATTTTCCTCTGAGGCTTTACAATCATTACAGGGAGTGACTCCCTCTGTCCTTAGACCCTCGGTTCAGGTGAGGAAAAACTTGCCCACAAAAACTTTAACAGGGAAAAAATGTGGAAGAAACCTCAGGAAGAGCCACAGAGGAGGGATCCCTCTGCCAGGACGGACAGACGTGCAATAGATGTCACGTGTACAGAACAAATCAACACAAACATATTGTACAATTACAATGACTGACAGAATGACAATGAATCATAAAATGATGACAGTAGCAGATATGGTAGTAATAATGACAGTAGTAATATGTGTAGTGGACATCATGCAGGATCACAGCAGCAGTCTAATCCTATGGCAGCATAACTAAGGGAGGACCTGAGCCAGCACTAACTATAAGCTCTATCAAAGACGAAAGTCTTAAGTCTATTCTTAAAGGTGTTGACCGTGTCTGCCTCCTGAACCCAGAATAGTAGTTTGTTCCACAGAAGAGGAGCCTGATAGCTGAAAGCTCTGGCTCCCAATCTGCTTTGGAGACTATAGGAACCACAAGGAACCACAAGGAACCACAAGGAACCACAAGGAACCCAGCGTCCTGAGAGCGCAGTGGTTGGGATGGGGTCTAAGAGACAAGTTGATGGCTTAAATGAATAAATTACTGAATTTCTATTTTTCTTCTGTAAATATTGGCACTGTTTGCACCTGGTGAGGTGGGACAATAAAATCAAAAAGATAGTTTTTTCCAACTAAGCCTGGATTACTGGAAAGATCGGTGAGGTTAGAAAGAGAACCCTGTGACACACTGAAAAGGGTCTCCCCTGACCATGTGCAGATGTTTTCTGGTTGTTCAAAGAAGCAGCTAATTGGCAGACTGTTACAAAATAAACAGCATAAAAGCTTAATTTTTCTGCACAGCTGATCCTATAGAAGGGCTTTTATTTTAAATGTCACTGTTTCTCCTACTGTTAGATATGTTTAAATTTGAAGTCTGACTGGTTGCCCGTTTTGGGTAATTGAAAAAATATGAACCTAAAACTGAGAAGCTGAACACTCAAACCTGCAGACCCCAACTAAGTACATATAACATCAATTAAAGTGGTGTGTGTGTGTGTCCTCCTGTGGGAAAAATGTCTTGCACATGATGCTGATGTCATGTGCTGATGGCATCAGTGGATAATGATGATGAGTGTGTCTCTGTATTGGCCATATTGGATCAGCAGACTGACTGAGTCTCTTTGTGTTCAAATTGAATTGTGTTCATTTATTTTGTCTGGAATCCACAAAAAAAAAAAAATCACTTCTTCTGACAAACATATGTTGAACGTCCGGACATAGAATGTTAAATGGACTGTAATTATATATTGCCTTTCTAGTCTTCTGACTACTCAAAGCTCTTTTACACTATATATCTCATTCACCCATTCACATACATTCATACACTGATGGCATTGGCTGCCATGCAAGGTGCCCACTACTCATCAGTTTTTCATACACATTCACAGCCTTCAGAAGCAATTAGGGGTTCAGTATACAACTTCGACATGCAGATTGGAGGAGCCGGGATTGAACCACCCATTATCTGATTAGTGGATGACCTGCTCTTCCTCCTGTGCCACAGCCAGCTCAGGTCTAGGCATTCAAGGTCTAGGTCCAGGGTGTAGAAGGTCCAGATGTGGAGAGTCCAGGCATGGGACATACAGGCATTCAAGATCCAGATGTGTAAGATGCAGGTGTTTAACATCCAGATGTTTACACACAGGTGTTTAACCTAGAATAGAATGTTGACATGTTCGACATGTTTGACGCCTTCTATATGTTTTACATGTTCAGTGTGTACACACACTCCATTATTATTATTAGAGTTTTATTTTGGACACATTGCGACTAGGATATGTTAGTGCAGCAGTAAGAGCTGTGACAGTTGTACAGGGGGATAGATGTATCATGTCCTCACTGGAACCGAGGGTCTAAGGACAGAGGGTGTCACTCCCTGTACAGATTGTAAAGCCCTCAGAAACAAATGTTCTTTGTGACTTTGGGCTATACAAATAAAATTGAATTGAATTGAATGTCCAGCTGTTGGTAGTGCTGTAGAGGAGGTCCTCTCTAAAGAGCTGGAGGTCTTCAGGAGGTATATGAAGGTAGAGAGGGACGCGCCTGATCTGGTAGGAACTGGTAGCATGTTCCACCAACGGGGAACAACAGACAAGAAAAGTTTGGATTGTCCTGAGCGTACGGGTGGCAGAGCCAGGTGTCGTCGTCATTGGAGGAGGAAACATATGCCTGTATGAGGACGTTCAAGAACCGGAGACTGCCTTGTAGTCAGCATTAGAGATTTTAACTTAATGTGGGCTGCTACAGGCCAGTGGAGCTCGATGAGCAGCATGGTAGCATGTGACCTTTTGGGTAGATTGAAGACCAGGTGAGCTGCCATGTTCTGGATCATCTGGAGAGGTTTCACTGTGCAGGCTGGGAGGCCCGTCAGGAGGACGGTACAGTAATCAAGTCGTAAGATGACTATAGCCTGTATTAGTAGTTTGGTAACATGTTGAGTCAAGTAAGGCCTGATTTTTCTTATATTGTGCAGTGCAAAGTGGCATGACCGGGAAACTGAGGTGACATGATTAGATAAGGTCGTCTCCTGGAACATTATTTGAGGTGAATTTCAAAATAAAATCCTCTTACACATGAACCTTCACACACTTGGATTCCATCTTAAAAAGGCTCTTGGTGATGATGTAATTTTGAAAGAATGAGTGACATCAGACAGAAACCAAATCCAAACTAAATGTTTACTGCTGATCAACAGTGATATAAAGACATAAACACAATAACATTTAATATTATATTTCATTAATTTGTATAGGATTTAAATACCTTCACTAATGTGACTGCTTATTCCTACAGCTTCAGTTACACGGTAAAACAACAAAATGTTGATTAAATAATCAATAATATAAAACATATTTGTACTGATGATGTTTAATTGTTTAAATCTTTACAGAAACTAAAGCTTGTAGTTTAACATTAACCAAGCTCTGGAGATTATATGTCTGCAGCATTAACACACACAGAGTGATGTCACCCACTCTCCAGGAAATGAGTCATACAGGCGTTTGTTGCTGCTAATGGCATCATAGCTGCTTTGTTGCCAAACTGTGTGGAATCCTATTTTACAGACACCACAATATACTGACAACAATACACTAACAATACACTGACAACAGTATACTGACAATAGACTGACAACAGTATACTGACAACAGTATACTGACAATAGACTGACAACAATAGACTGACAACAGTATACTGACAACAATACACTGACAACAGACTGACAACAGTATACTGACAATAGACTGACAACAATAGACTGACAACAGTATACTGACAACAATACACTGACAACAGACTGACAACAGTATACTGACAATAGACTGACAACAGTATACTGACAACAGTATACTGACAATAGACTGACAACAATAGACTGACAACAGTATACTGACAACAATACACTGACAACAGTATACTGACAAAAGTATACTGACAACAATACACTGACAATACACTGACAACAGTATACTAACAACAGACTGACAACAGTATACTGAAAACTATAGACTGACAACAATAGACTGACAACAGTATACTGACAATAGACTGACAACAGTATACTGACAATAGACTGACAACAATAGACTGACAAAAGTATACTGACAACAGTATACTGACAATAGACTGACAACAATAGACTGACAACAGTATACTGACAATAGACTGACAACAGTATACTGACAATAGACTGACAACAATAGACTGACAAAAGTATACTGACAACAGTATACTGACAATAGACTGACAACAATAGACTGACAAAAGTATACTGACAACAGTATACTGACAATAGACTGACAACAATAGACTGACAACAGTATACTGACAACAATACACTGACAATACACTGACAACAGTATACTGACAACAGTATACTGACAATAGACTGTCAACAATAGACTGACAACAGTATACTGACAATAATAGACTGACAACAGTATAATGACAATAGACTGACAACAGTATACTGACAATAGACTGACAAAAGTATACTGACAACAGTATACTGACAATAGACTGACAACAGTATACTGACAAAAGTATACTGACAACAATACACTGACAACAGTATACTGACAATAATACACTGTCAACAGTACACTGACAACAATACACTGACAATATACTGACAACAATACACTGACAAAAGTATACTACAATACACTGAGTGACAACAATACACTGACAACCGTATACTGACAACAATACACTAAAAACAGTATACTGCGACAATACACTGACAACAGTATACTGACAACAATACACTGACAACCGTATACTGACAACAATACACTGACAACCATATACTGACAACAATACACTGAAAACAGTATACTGACAACAATACACTGACAACAGTATACTGACAACAATACACTGACAACAATAGATTGACAACAATACACTGACAACAATACACTGACAAAAGTATACTGAAAACAGTATACTGACAATACAGTGAAAACAGTATACTGACAACAATACACTGAAAACAGTATACTGACAACAATACACTGACAACAATACACTGACAAAAGTATACTGGCAACAATACACTGACAAAAGTATACTGGCAACAATACACTGACAACAGTATACTGAAAACAATACACTGAAAACAGTATACTGACAACAATACAGTGAAAACAGTATACTGGCAACAATACAGTGAAAACAGTATACTGACAACAATACACTGAAAACAGTATACTGGCAACAATACACTGAAAACAGTATACTGACAACAATACACTGAAAACAGTATACTGACAACAATACAGTGAAAACAGTATACTGACAACAATACAGTGAAAACAGTATACTGACAACAATACACTGAAAACAGTATACTGGCAACAATACACTGACAACAGTATACTGACAACAATACAGTGAAAACAGTATACTGACAACAATACACTGAAAACAGTATACTGACAACAATACAGTGAAAACAGTATACTGACAACAATACACTGAAAACAGTATACTGGCAACAATACACTGACAACAGTATACTGAAAACAGTATACTGACAACAATACACTGAAAACAGTATACTGACAAAAGTATACTGGCAACAATACACTGACAAAAGTATACTGGCAACAATACACTGACAACAGTATACTGAAAACAGTATACTGACAACAATACACTGAAAACAGTATACTGGCAACAATACACTGAAAACAGTATACTGACAACAATACACTGACAACAATACACTGACAAAAGTATACTGACAACAATACACTGAAAACAGTATACTGGCAACAATACACTGACAACAGTATACTGACAACAATACACTGAAAACAGTATACTGACAACAATACACTGAAAACAGTATACTGACAACAATACACTGGCAACAATACACTGAAAACAGTATACTGGCAACAATACACTGAAAACAGTATACTGGCAACAATACACTGAAAACAGTATACTGGCAACAATACACTGAAAACAGTATACTGACAACAATACACTGAAAACAGTATACTAACAACAGTATACTGACAACAATACACTGAAAACAGTGATGATCTTCATGAAATTAAACACAATTGAATCTGAGTTCACTTCATATAAACTGCTCCAATAAGTCTCTGTGGATTTTGCAGCTCATTCAGAATGCCGCTGCATGTGTACTGACAGAAACCAAGATGAGTTTTAAGATCCGGCACCACCATATCCCTTTTTTTTTAAAGATATTTTTTGGCCTTTTGAGCTTCATTTGACAGAGACAGCTTGAAGAGTGACAGGAATGTGTGGAGCAGCTTTCATCTATCAAGCACCTCTCCTGGGGAACCAGCTCCCAGTTCTGGTTCTGGAGGCAGACCCCCTCTCCACACTTAAAAATCATCTTTAAGATGTTCCTTTTTGATAGAGCTTATAGTTAAGGCTGGCTCAGGTGAGTCCTGAACCATCCCTTAGTTATGCTGCTATAGGACTGGACTGTCGGGGGACTTCCCATGATGCACTGGGCTTTTCTCACTGACTAAACTTCTTCCCTGGAGTTTCTGTGCTCTCCCGCCTCGTCAGGTTCTCATGGATCGTGGATGCTGCTGTGGTCTTATGCGACATCCACTACATGTATTATTATTATAATTATTATTGTTGCCAATTTTTTGTTATTATATTGGTGCTCTTCATCTTTGTTTATCTAAACTGATTGGATCTCTGCAGGTTGTGGTTCATGACCATGATCCACCATGATCCACCATGGTCCACCATGGTCCACCATGGTCCACCATGGTCTACGATGATCTGGGTTCTGCTCGAGGTCTCTTGAATGAAGTTTAAAGCCACCCTCCTTATCACTTCTGACACCTGATGTTTTCAACTCAGGTCACTCAAACAGCAGAGATGCAGTTCACAGGTATTCCATGATGTCACACTCACATCTGCACAACAGCAGCCCCTGACACTTCCTGTGTACTCAATCACAATATGTGTGTGTGTGTGTGTGTGTGTGTGCACGCACGCACGCACACACACACACACACACACACGCACACTCTCTTCTGTGGTGAGGTTACCAAACCTTGACATAACCTCCTCCATCATCATCATCATCATCATCATCATCATCATCATCATCATCATCATCAACAACAACATCATCATAATCGTCAGGCTTTCCGTGCACGTGTCAGCCTACCTGTGCCTACTGGCAGCGCGCGCTGCGTGCGCCTGCGCGTGTCCACCGGCGTACAGGCTATAGGAGGAGCGCAGCGGGAACGCGCTCTTGGCGTGTCCGCAGGTCGAGAGCGCGAGCAGCAGCAGGAGGAGCGCGCCCATCGCGCTGATCAATAATCGATCAATCAGGATATCGATACTCGATCAGACTGTGAGCAGCTTTCAACTGGCAGGAAAAATTTCGGTCTCCATGGAGACAGAAGAAATAGTTTTTACTCAGTCCGCCTGTCGTCCCGACCCATGATCCGGATTCTGATCCAAACTGCAGAAATCAGGTCTAACGCTGAGTCCCTTCGGGTCCTGCTCAGGGTCCGGGTCCCCCGCGTCCCGCACTTTGAGCGCCGTTAATCCGAGTTAAAATGGGTTTGAATCCGGTTTGATCCGGTTCAGAGTTCGTCCATCAGAACTTTTGACGTGAAACAAAGAAAAGAAGAAAACGTTGCGACAGACTGAACCGAGACCAGCTGCTCCTCCTCTTCATCACCGCCCCCCCGAACTGTCCCCGCCCCTCCCGGAGGAGAAACCAGACCCGCAGCCCCGCAGCCACACCTGCAACAGTCTGCTGCTGGTCCTGGTCTTGGTTCGGTCGGCTGTTCTGTGTGTCAAACTTCTGTTTTATTACATTTTATTTTACTAATAAACCAGTTAAAATATGTTTATTTCTGGTTTAAAGTCAACACTTAGAACAATATTAATAACAGATTATGACTGTTGATGATAATATTCACAGTAATATATTTTTATAAGTAGAACACTTACAGGTCTTTGAAGTTTTGGAAAGTTTCACCTGTCCAGCACAGCTCTAGTCTTAGTCTGGTCTTGGTTTGGTCTTAGTTCTAGTCTTATTTCTAGTCTTATGTTGCTTTCATACCAGGACAGGGGGACTCGGTTTTATTGGACAGGGAATGCAGAAAAGTGTCATTTTTTAGATTGAACTTCATTTGGTTTGGTTCACGTTCACACTGCACACACTGAAAGCAGACCAAGCCGCCTGAGAACATCATGCAGGTCTAGTCTTAGTTCTGGTCTTAGTTCTAGTCTTGGTTCTGGTCTTAGTTCTGGTCCTGGTTCTGGTCTTAGTTCTAGTCTTGGTTCTGGTCTTAGTTCTGGTCCTGGTTCTGGTCTTAGTTCTAGTCTTGGTTCTGGTGTTGGTTCTGGTCTGTAGAGCAGGCATGGCTGAGCCAGTGATGAAAACATGGATGTCACATGTGAGAGTGAACACGTATGTTCAGCAGCAGGAGCACGTTTAGATCTCTTCATGAGATCCAGACTCAAAATGGACCTGAACCCATGCAGCAGAACCAACATGCAGTACTTCCTCTGATTGTTGAGTGAGATTATTACAGACATGAATAATTATTTTACAGTTTTTTTGTTTTCAGTCGACAGCTGAACAAACTCTGATGTTTCCATAAAAACAGTAAAGACAACACGCGGAAAGTGATATCATTGTTTCTTTAGAACAAGGTTCTGATGATAAACACACTTCTGATTTGACAGATTGGAGCCTGAAGCCCCGCCCACTGTCTGTCACCTGTATGGCCCGCAGGTGATCACCTGGCAGTCAGAGCTCAGATGTTAACAGTACAGGGCTGATAAAATCTTCCCTTTCTCTCTAAAATACTTGAGAAAGTAGTATGCCGCTTCTTCCTGTAGTGTTGTTATTAATATTATTATTATTATTGCTGTTCATCGTTGTCTCTCTAAACTGAACCACTTTCAACAGATGTAGGCCCACCATCGTTTGGGGTCTGCTCGAGGTTCTTGCTCATGGTGTGAATCATTCGGTCTCTGTAAATAATAAAGAGTCAGTCCAGAGCAATTCTGTATTCAAAGAGTTGGGAGAGAATTTCTGTTGTGATTTGGAGATTTAGAAATAAAGTGAATCAAACACTTTTTAATATTTGTATTCTTTGTTATCTTTGTTTTCTTTGCAGAAGCTCAGCTCACCTGCAGGCATCATAAAGTTTTATCTGATCTGTTTTTAAGTGCCGTCATAAAACCACAGAAGAAGTCTGGAGGGTCTCTTCCTGTTGGTTTCTTTATGATGACCTTATTACTTTCTTCAGGGGGTCAAAGATCACAGAGGCAGAAGCCATGGCCTCTATTAAGTCTGGCTCTGGTTCTGTCATGAAACAGAAATTATTCTACCAACATCAGAGAGTTTCTTCTTCTGTGTGTGCAGATCAGTAAACATTAATACATCCAATTCCTGTATGACGACATAACAGTTCCGTGAAGTCCAGTTTGCAACAAGGACTCAGTCACTTCAGAACCAGTGACCTCATGACCTGTATCTTTGAATTCACTGAATATTTTAACCTCTTTAAGTCTCTAACATGTATTTTTCTGTATTGTTGTCATAACTCAGACGTGATGGGCAGTCATCAGTACACTGGTTTGTTTTTAAAGGTCACAACCCCAAAACCATTAAATGTCTCAGTTTGTCTTCATCACTGCAGTGAAGGTCCCAGACCAGGTCAAGTCAAATCCATTCAACTGTCTCTAAAGAGACATATCTAAGGAGATCTCTGCAGTCCTGAGTGTCTGATGGTCTGATCATCAGGTGGAGGTATTTATGGAGATTTCCATCAGCTATAGCTTCATATTTAGTCTGAGTCTGCTGCATGAACGATAATCTAAACGGAGCTGACAGCTGCTGGGGGTGGAGAACAAACCTGGGGGCAGAGTTAACCCTTGCTCTGCTTTTTCCACTCGACTCTGTAACCTCTTCCACTCTCCATCCTCCATCCTCCAAACTCCAGAAAAAAAACAACAACTGAAGTGTCATTCTCTCTCTCATTCACTGTCTGTCCCTCCACCACCGTTGTTTGTCCTTTCTCACTCTACATCTCGTCCATCACCACAGAGCTAACTTGGACTGAAGCGGTACCGACTGTGTAGAAATCAAACATCCTTCTCTGCTCAGCCTCAGGCAGCTGGAAGTCATTATATGCCCCTCCCCCTCTACTCACCTCTACTGAACAGCCAGAGAACACTGAGAAAACATAGAGGAAAACTGAGAGAGCACCGATAAAACACCGGTAGAATGCTGGTAGAACGCCGGTAGAACGCTGGTAGCGCTGGAACAGTGGGAGAACAGTGGGAGAACAGTGGGAGAACAGATGCAGGTATCAAATGAAAGCAGGCGAAGTGTTTAATCACTGTCTTACTGTTGTGAATGAGTGCTGTACAGAGGTTTGTTCACATGTTCATGCGTGTTCATACATGTGAATGTTAATCTGTGTATGTATATAAACACTTTATTTATTTAATGTATAAACAGCAGTACATTTTCACTCAAACAGTTCAATGTTTCATCTTAATTTGTGAAGCAGAAATGAGTGAAATGATTTCCAGGTTTGATTGTTTCGGGATTTGATGAGTTAAAATGAGTTTCAGGATTTAATGAGTCAAACCTCCAGCAGAGAACAAACACTGCTGCTGTTCGACAGACGCCTGTTAACCTTCACTTTATATACCAATAAAAACCGAAACACCAACAACATTAAAACAAAGTTGCTGTCTGACAATCTGCAGGGAGAAAATACCTGTTATACTGGTTTAAAAACAGTTTAAAGCCATTAAAACCAGTGTGACTGAACAAATCTGATAGAATGGAAACAACAGAAGATGATCAAGAACAAAAAAAACCTGAGTGTGAGTGGAAGTTTTATTTCTGCTCTTTTTTTAAAATCAGAAACAAAGGAAACCATCAATTTAAGTTCTGGAATTTACATTCTGATATTTCCTGGAAATTATCATCAACCTGTTTTCCAGGAAAAATAAAATATCTGCTGGACGCACGTGTGTGATGGGACATTTGAATCACAGATCAGACAAAGTGTGAAAGAAATAAAATAAAGAACGAACATGTGTAACCTTCACTGACACCTCAGTAATCTGAAATGGGAAGCTGCTTGAAGGAAACTGAGTCAGCCTGAAACCTGAAGAGTAGAAGAAGAAAAAGCAGATGGAGGTCAAAGTGCTGCAGATGTTTGAGTTAAATGAAGGTTAACGTAAACAGGAAGCTCTCAGTCATGAACGAACACTGAGCATTTGATTACAGTGAACACAGCTCTGCTGTAAACACACTAAGGTCTCAGCAGGTCAGTGAACCACTCGCTGTCTGCTGTTGTGTTTAAACAAAAGTCTCATCTTTGTTTCTTATCTTTGAACTGGAAAACACTTTTTGTGTTCAACTATAATGAGAAAACATCCACTGACATTCATCTACAGGCTGTGAACTACTTTACAGGTGTATCACTGCCACCTGTTGGACAGGAGTGGAGCAGATGCAAATCAGGTAGAAAAAAAATATCTTTTTATCTGTTGCCTCTCTGTGACATCCTTTTTGGAACCTTCTGTTCTGAGCTCCACAGTGCAGGTAGATTACAGGTAGATTACAGGTGTGTTTTATCCTCCAGGTATGTGTTTACCTGTTTTATGTGCTGTTGACGGGTGATGATTATTTCCTCCCTCTGAATTCCTTTACAGATGTCTTCCTCTATCATTAATGTCCCCATTTTTATGACTTTATATACCCTCCACATTTTCTCACTGTCTTGGTCATGACTCTCCCATGATGCATTGGCCTTGAAGGTCCAAGCAGGTCCAAGCCAACCTTAAGAGACTGCTTCATCATGTGACCTCTCAGGTCAATTCAATCCAATGTTATTTATATAGGTCCACATCATAATAGTTATCTCATAATATTTTTCATACAGAGCAGTTCTAGACTGTACTCTATAATATTATTTACAGAGACCAACAGTTCCACCAGGAGCAAGCAAGCACATGAACAAGTTAGGTAGTTAGTTTAGCTGAACTCTGAAACCGTGTTGATGTTTTCTTTCACGGAGGCCGTGCAAACCCTCAGATGAACTTTAAACCATCCGGTCTCATATCTCAGATAACATTCCTGTGCTGATTTCCCATCATGCATTTCCTGATGCTGAGGAAGTTCACAGTTTAAGTTCAAGGTCTAAAGCTGATATGGAAAATGTTTCAGGTAACAGAGCTGTCTGAGATGTCACTCTGAATTTAACTCTTCACATTTCTTATCCAGATCAGAGCTGTCATCAGGGCACCTAAAAGTCCTTAAGGCGTTGATTATAATCCAATACACCTATTTTGACTAAATATTGTATTTTTAAAAGACATATGACATCTGGCTGAGATGATAGCAGCAGATTGGGAGGTCTGATCAGTAGTGGCAGACCATAAGGAATCATGGACTAAGATAAACTGACTTAAAGTACTTAAACACGCTGGAGGTCGTTTAAAGAAATGAAACTCTGAAGTTCGTTTGGCTCCATCTAGTGACCAATCAGAGAAAACTGTTATCCACTTTAATTTGCTTTTTTTCTAAATGTCTTTTTTTCTGGCCTTTATTTCTGAGACAGCTGAAGAGAGACAGAGAGAGATGGTGAATGACATGCGGGAAGGAGCCGCAGGTCGGACTCAAACCCACGGCTTCCACAGCACGGACTGAGCCATCGCACATTGGGCGGCTGTAAACCTGAAGTTTTGATAACTAAAGAAATATGAGTAGTTAAATCAAAACCATCTGTTTACACTGTTAAAAATCTCTTTATGGTGAAAAACTCCATAGCAAAACCTTCATTTATCTGGCATGTCAAATGGTTTGCTTAAAAAATGTTACCACAACTTAAAAATTCTGATCAGTCAAGTTTTACAGTGAACAATTTACACAACAAGCAGAAACCTCGAGCAGAACCAGATCGGACCAGTCAAAAGTTTGGACACATCTTTTCCTTTGACGGTTTTTATTATTTTTTTTATTTTTAATGGACACCAAACTATGAAACAAAACATCTCAGTGATGTAGTGAAAATATTTTCTTTGTTGTGAAGCTTTCCACAATCTCAGTCAGCTTCATCCCAACCATCTCAGCTGGGTTTAGGTCAGGTGATCATGGAGGCCAGGTCATGTGATGAAACCGGACCTCAGCTGTTTCCATCTCTGATGAATCAGTTCCAGATGTTTCCACCGTCAGCAGCATGGACGGCAGTTTCACAGCTGAGTGTTGAGGGTCAGTCCACTCTGCAGAGATAACATCCAATCAGATCACACCTAAAAAGGGACCAATCAGGAGACCGCTCAGGAGAAACATCTGGAAATAATTTTTTTTTTTATTGTTGCCATCCACAACCTGACAGATGGTACACACATTAATCTCCACAATGTTTCTTTTCTTCTCTTTGTGTCCGTGGAGGTGGACCTTTTTCAACCACTGGAACACATGATTGAACTCTCCGTGTCCAGCTCCGGGTCCAGGTCCAGGTCCAGGTCCAGGTCCAGTCTGCTGCCTCCTGCTGGTTTATTTTAAACCTTTCATGAACCATGAAAAATTTGTCTAAACTTAATTTATTCTGTATTTTCAGAATAAAGGCAGCTCGTTAGTTTGACAGAATACAAGACAAAGATGATTCTTCATAGAAATTTATTAATCACAAGATAATAAAAATAAAAAGACCTTTTAATTCTTCAGTTTGTAAACACACATTTAATAAGCATCTTTCTTCATTTTAGATCTTCATGCGTTCATTTATCATCAGTGACAGTGCAGCCTTCAGTAATCAGAGATAATTAGATAGATGACTTAATGATTAGAATCAGCAAACAACCAACAACAATGATCACATGACTCAGGGTTTTTACCCAGCATGCCTCACAGCATCATGACTACATGTACATTCAAAATGAGAGCTGAGCCTCCCGAGCAGATAGGAAGTTCATAACAGCAGGGACGTCAAAATAAAAGTCAATAATGATGCAGGTGACGGGTCAGCAGTGACAGGAAGCGGATGTGCTGACAGGAAGTGACCTCATTGATTGTTGTTCAGTTTGAGGAAGCGCTGTGACTTTTGTCTCGCCATGCAGCGCTGCTTCTGCGCTGCCTGAGCATCCGATATGGCCCTTTGCAGCTTCTGTGGGTAACCATGGTAATCAGGTGAAGGAGGGGTCACACACACACACACACACACCACACACACACACACACACACACACACAATACCTGAGCAGTGTGTTGGTCTCTGAGCTGAATGTTCCTCACCGACTCCTGAACATCTCTTTTTGGTAACTTTAACTTCTGCTGCTCCTGACAGACAGACAGACAGACAGACAGACAGACAGACAGACAGACAGACAGACAGACAGGTGAGAGACAAACAGGCTAAATAATATGAATGGACTATACTTATAGAGCACCACTCTAAACTCTTTTATACTTTTATCTCATTCACCCATTCATACAACCGTGCCAACTGCTCATCAGTTTTAGGAGCTAACCATTCACACACATAGATGGCGCAGCTTCGGGAGCAACTTGGGGTTAGTGTTTTGCCCAAGGACACTTCGACATGCAGAAGAGAAGCTGATTGAACTGCCCATCATCGCAGATCGTCTGATCAGTGGACAGCACACTCTACCTCTGAGCCACAGCCACCTCTAGATTTGTGTCTGGACTTGTGTCTATAGTCGTGTCTGTACTTGCGTCTATAGTCGTGTCTGTACTTGCGTCTAGTCGTGTCTGTACTTGCGTCTATAGTCGTGTCTGTACTTGCGTCTATAGTCGGTCTGTACTTGTGTCTGTAGTCGTGTCTGTACTTGCGTCTATAGTCGTGTCTGTACTTGCGTCTATAGTCGTGTCTGTACTTGCGTCTATAGTCGTGTCTGTACTTGTGTCTGTAGTCGTGTCTGTACTTGCGTCTGTAGTCGTGTCTGTACTTGCGTCTGTAGTCGTGTCTGTACTTGTGTCTGTAGTCGTGTCTGTACTTGCGTCTGTAGTCGTGTCTGTACTTGCGTCTATAGTCGTGTCTGTACTTGTGTCTGTAGTCGTGTCTGTACTTGCGTCTGTAGTCGTGTCTGTACTTGCGTCTGTAGTCGTGTCTGTACTTGTGTCTGTAGTCGTGTCTGTACTTGCGTCTGTAGTCGTGTCTGTACTTGCGTCTGTAGTCGTGTCTGTACTTGCGTCTGTAGTCGTGTCTGTACTTGCGTCTGTAGTCGTGTCTGTACTTGTGTCTATAGTCATGTCTGTACTTGTGTCTATAGTCGTGTCTATAGTTTTGTCTGTACTTGTGTCTATAGTTGTGTCTGTACTGGTGTCTATAGTCGTGTCTGTACTTGTGTCTATAGTCGTGTCTGTACTTGTGTCTGTTGGCTTTGTTGGTACCTTGCAGTAGATCTTCAGCTCGGATCCTGTCGCAGCTGGAGGGCGGCAGAAGTTCTCAAACAAACACTCCCACTCTTTGTTGAAATGACCGACAAAGTCGATCTCCTTCACACACGAACCTACACAACAACACACAATACACATCAACACACAGTCCACATTACACAACAATACACATTACACAACAACAACACAGTCCACATTACACAACAACACACAATACACATCAACACACAGTCCACATTACAACAACACACATTACACAACATCAACACACAGTCCACATTACACAACAATACACATTACACAACAACAACCCACGTCCACATTACACAACAACACACAATACACATCACACACAGTCCACATTACACAACAACACACAGTACAAACAACAACACACAGTCCACATTACAACAATACACATTATACAACAACACACAGTACACATCAACACACAGTCCACATTACACAACAATACACAGTACACATCAACACACAGTCCACATTACACAACAATACACAATACACATCAACACACATTCCACATTACACAACAATACACATCAACACATAGTCCACATTACACAACAACACACATTATACAACAACACACAGTACAAATCAACACACAGTCCACATTACACAACAACACACATTATACAACAACATACAGTACACAACAACAACACACAGTCCACAATTCACTACACACAACAAAACACACAGTACACAACAACAACACACAGTCCACATTACACAACAATACACAATACACATCAACACACAGTCCACATTACACAACAACACACATTATACAACAACATACAGTACACAACAACAACACACAGTCCACAATTCACATTACACAACAACAACACACAGTACACAACAACAACACACAGTCCACATTACACAACAACACACAGTACACAACAACAATACACAGTCCACATTACACAACAACACACATTACACAACAACAACACACAGTACACATTACACAACAACACACAGTACACAACAACAACACACAGTCCACAATACACATTACACAACAACACACAATATACAACAACAACACACAGTCCACGTACACAACAACACACATTATACAAACAACACAGTACACAACAACAACACACAGTCCACATTACACAACAACACACATTATACAACAACACACAGTACACAACAACAACACACAGTCCACATTACACAACAACACACATTATACAACAACACACAGTACACAACAACAACACACAGTCCACAATACACATTACACAACAACAACACACAGTACACAACAACAACACACAGTCCACAATACACATTACACAACAACAACACACAGTACACAACAACAACACACAGTCCACAATACACGACAACACACATTACACAACAACACACATTAGACAACACACAGTACACAACAACAACACACAGTCCACAATACACATTACACAACAACACACAGTCCACAATACACATTACACAACAACACACAGTACACAACAACAACACACAGTCCACAATACACATTACACAACAACACACAGTCCACAATACACATTACACAACAACACAGTACACAACAACAACTGTTTAAGCTGTATTTGACAGACAGGAAACGTGGAGATGGAGGGGTTGGAACGACATCCATCAAGGGGCCGCAGGTCGGATTCGAACCCTGGGCCGCTGCAGCCTTTGTACATGGGCGGATGCTCTACCAACTGAGCTAACCAACGCCACTCTCTGGGGATCTCTAAAGGTTTTTGAGGGTTTTCGAGGGTTTTTGAGGGTTTTTGAGGGTTTTCGAGGGTTTTCGAGGGTTTTCGAGAGTTTTCGAGAGTTTTCGAGAGTTTTTGAGGGTTTTTTCGAGGGTTTTCGAGGGTTTTCGAGGGGTCATACCTGTTGGTGACGATGATGTTGGTCTTTCGGTGTCCAGGAAATGAACAATGATCCCTGAACACTTCACCATCCAGCTGTTTGATCTCTGAACGCTGAAACAAAAAACACAGTTAAATATTTTAGTTCATCATTCTCTCATCATGTTTTCATTCTGAAATCAGCTGTTATGAACCAAAATAAACTGAGACAGGTAATTGTCACATAGAAATACATCAACAGGAAAATAATACATTTTATACTTTATTGAAGATAAACTTTTGTCATCTGTTTTTCATTCCACACATTCACTTCTGTTTCTCCACTTTCATCAGTCTGCTGCAGTTTCTATTAAAACATCTTTCTATTTCTATCTCATTTTTTCATATCGATATAGATTCAGCTCAATGTTTTAAATTTTAGGACTATGTCATTAATACAGTGAGCATCAGTCAGTCTGTCAGTCAATCAAGTGTCCTTGGACAAACACTGAGCAGCTCCATCACCTCTGGTGTGTGAACTTCTAGACCTTTACCTCATCTCAAATCCTCGACCTTGAGCTGTTGAAGTATTCAAAGCAGTCCAAGGTGTTCAACTCTAAGGTGAATTAACAACTGAGGAAGCCTCTTGGATGAGAGGAGATACGTCTTCAACAAACTAAACAAGTATAGTTGTCTCCAAAGAGAGTCTCATATCAGAAACAATCAACATGAACAGTTTTAATATCTCCTTTGAAAGAAATCAGCTCAGTTTTTTTTTTATTGTGGGGTCGATCACAAAGTCAATCATGAAGTCGATCAGCTGCCTTATATTTAGAGATATAACGTTTACAGACCTGAGAAAAGAGTGTGAATAAAGAGGGTGGCTTTATTAAACTTTAGTTTGAACTTTACAGACGTTATACAGACAAACACACATAAAAGTTCAGAGAGGGAGTCATAGGTCATGCTGGTTAATAATATCAGACTGAATCATACACACAAAACACGTCACCACAAGACAGAATATTAATATTCAAGTTCTGGATTAATTCAAAGGCGAAGCGTTGACCTTTTACAAAAATATTGCTAAGATCTACTAAAGATACATTTGCTGCAGCTTATAATAAAATAAATTCACTGCCTATTATTCTTACTTTGGATAATTAAATTATAATGGTTATGAACAAACTATTATTTATAATGTTAGAGATATATGTATACAGAAATAAGAAAAATAGCATTTCACAAGAAAAAGCAGAAAAGTTTGAAAAAAGGTGTCAAAATGTTAGAGGTATGAGAGAAAGATTGGTTTTGTCATGCTAGAAACTACAGTGTCTGTAGAGGTCATGAAGAGAAGGATAAATATAGAAAGACAGCAGGCGGTCCAAAAGTCTACACAATGCATTTCACTGTGTTCACTTTGTGGACACAAACATTTGACAGTTTGGAATGCTCAGTCAAATGTATAGTTTAGTTTCTTCTCTGTATGTCCCCTATGAGCTCTGTAGAACCTGAAATATTTATAAATTACTAAAAATGATTTACACAACGAGGAAATGAACAAACTAGCTAGTTAGTTTATAGTTTGTAAAGCACTTGAATGATGAAGGTGATCCACCCAAACCTGATTATTCCTCATCAGGCTGCATGTAAAGAAAACAAGAAGAAGGGTTAGAATCATGAAGAAGAAGTTTACGCTGTTTTAAAAGGGAAACTCCACAGAGAGAATGTGAAATGACCGTTGAGTTATCGACTGTCTGATGTCAGACTCTGAAGTGGATTTTTGTGTATTTCCTTTTAGCCAGTTGAAGTTAAGGTACAGATCATAGTTTGATGTTTATTGAACATTACCGGTTGACTTTCTAAAGTCATGAAACAAAATTATTAAACGAGTAACACGCAACGTCCAAGACACTTGTGTGTGAGTGTGTGGTCTGTACTGTGGTCTGTGTAACTGTAATGCTCCGCCACCTAACCACTCCAAAACGTTCATTCATAAAAATTAAATAGCCATCCGTCCGCGGGATGTGCATCAAATACGTCACCAAGCACTTTTCGATACCTTTATGCATTTTAAACTAGGATGGCTCCAGTTCTAGACAATTTCCTTCATAATAATTTCCTTTACAAATGAAAATACTACAATCAACTGAAAACAAGTTTACATATTTTGTAATTATATCCTAGGATTCAATATGGTTCCAACAGATTCTCTGATGTCAGACTATTTGATCTCAGAATCTAAATTATATTTTTCTGTTGTCAAAATGTAATGATGAAACCAAGCTGTGACATCATGCTGTGAAATGGAGGTGTGTTGACGAACACAAAGAAAACTTTATACATTGTGGAATTTCCCTTTTAAAAAGAGAAAAAGTGACTGAAACAAACATCAAACATCAAGTGTGACATCGTGTTTCTCCAGAAGCTGTCAAAGAATCAAAGTGGTCAAATGGAACAGGTCGAAACCCTGCGACTCTGTCAGGTCATACGGTCGAATGATCCCGTCCTCCCTGATCAGACGCACTGGACGCAGTTTGGTCACTTCCTCTGTGGACTCTGCCGCTCTGCCATCACAACACACACAGAGATGGTGTTAGCTAAACAAACACAGACATACATCAACAATCGGACACATGTACAAGTTCACCGCCTAACTCCACCAAAATCTAAAGCTCGTTAACTTCATGTGACTAAAGCTGAGTTTTAATGTCTCCGGGTCGGCAGGTGAGCTGATGACAGTTGTGATTGCGTGCACACAATGCTTCAGGTGCTTTTGTCGGATGGGATATCTCACCTTTCATGACTCTACAGTGACAGCATGAAATAATAACGATCAACAGGTTATAATGAACTGACTGATGGTGTCACATGACAGATGAATCCTCCGAACAGAGGGGAGGAGGAGGATGGAAATCACTGAGGCAGTTGGGAAATGTTTCAGGATCAGAAGCAGGTTGTCAAGGCAACGACAGAATGTTGAAATGTTTTTTTTTTTGAAAGATTAAAGAAAATCAAACATTTATTAAACAGATTCTGAACGTTTTAACTAAACTTACTGGTAACGGCATGCTGAGTACCTTGATGTATTTGTTCAATATACTTTGGATGGAGCAGCTCTCATATCTAGAAACATGGCCAAGTTTATGAGCTGACCAAAACCATGTCGACAACCCAGAGCTGAGACCAGGAAGCAGCTGAGACCAGGAAGCAGAGCTGCAGTCTTTAAAGTTAACTGTTAATCTAAGTCTGCCATACACAGTCCTCCATATTTCTCTACATTTATTTTATCTTGATCCTATTTTACTTGAATTTGACTTTATATATTGAGTTTAATGGTTACTGTTAAGAGTTTTATTATTCTAGTCTTTACTTTATATATTTAGTTAGTTCATTGTCATTCTGTCAGTCATTGTGATTGTACAATCTGTCTGTGTTGATTTGTTCTGTACACTGACATCTATTGCACGTCTGTCCGTCCTGGCAGAGGGATCCCTCCTCTGTGGCTCTTCCTGAGGTTTCTTCCACATTTTTCCCTGTTAAAGTTTTCCTCACTCTCTCCGAGGGTCTAAGCACAGAGGAGTCAACCCTGTACAGATTGTAAAGCCTCAGAGGAAAATGGACTTTGTGACTTTGGGCTGTACAAATAACATTTTTATTTCTTATTCTTATTATTATCTTATTGAGGCGTGGGCTAGTAGCAGTGTTAGCGTGGCGGACGATGCGAGCATGAATCAGTTGTGACCACGATGGGTGAAGTTTTTGTGACACGATGCAGCGACTTACCATCTGTCCGCTGCAGAACTACAACAACATGCAAACATACAAAAAGACACGAGAGCTGCTCGCTGAAGCTGAGCGCCTTCATCTGATCCTCACTAAAGTTCACATTTGGTCTGAGGACTGACGTGGTCCTGGACTTGTGGTTTACTAACAGATGTGAAGGAGCTCAGCTGTTAACGAGTTTAATGAGAAATACTCACACATGAGAACAACAGAAAAAGAAAAAAACAAACTCCAGGAACAAGAACACGAGACAGAAAACAAAAGCAGAACATGAGAACATTAGTGAGGCGACGTTCTGAAGCACACGGACCACAACACAATAAGTTCTTCAGAGAACAAAACAGTGGAACCAAAGAAAGACATTTGATGGTTTGAAGTACATTGGGTCTGTCCATTACCTCTGAATCCCCTGGAAGTGTGCTGCTGGCCATGTCCACAATGCCGCCTGTCGGCCGAGCGACCACACCACCAAACCTTTACCGATGCCCTTAAAGAACCAGCGCTCCCTCCTTCTTCGCCCCTTCAGACACACAAATCATGTCAGGTCAGAAGGTTCTGCTGTGGTTCTAATTTAGATCTGTGGTTCTACAGTGGTTCTGCTGTGGTTTTGCTTTGGTATTTTTAATGAATGTGACACTCTTACCCTCCACAGGTTTGGTGACAATGCCAGTAACTCCGCCCACGACTCCTGCAGAGACACCAACAGTGACATCATCAGCTGACCTGATCAGCTGACCTGATCAGCTGACCTGATCAGCTGACATCATCAGCTGACATCATCAGCTGACATCATCAGCTGACATCATCAGGTGACCTCACCTTGAGCAGTCCCTTGCCTCCTTTAGCCAGACTCTCTCCGAAGTCTTTGGGTGGTCGGTTCATCTCCTCACGTCGTTTCTGTTGGTACTCTTTATCCATCGTGATGGCAGCCAGACCTTTACCCACCGAACCTGTGATCTTAGACACCATACCTGCGGCACCACCTGCAGGTCAGGAAACCATCAGATATCCTCAAGCTGTCATGTGATCTGAATTCTGTCATCAGAATCATTGTCTGTTTTGTTCAGCACACAAAACCTGCTGCCTACATTACCCACAATGCAACAGACTGTGGTGTGTTAATCAGATAATGTAGCCTTAGAAACAGGTGGCCTCGTGAGGCTACTTACCGACAGTGTGACCCAGCAAGCTCCGGACTCCAATCACAAAACCTTCAGCAAACTCCTCCGGACCCTGAACCGCCCCCTGATGGACACACAGACAGCTTCATGAAATCAGACTCTTCGCCAGTCCAAACCCAGACAGAACCAGGACCAGGAGACCTGTTTAGTTTGACTCGTAGTTTTCACAGTGACTCATTAACAATTGTTTGTTTGGTTTGTTGTTTGGACTGTTGCTAACAATCAGTTAGCACACTTGTTAATTCATTACCAAGTTCACCTAGTGTGGTCACTTGTGTGCCACACTAGGTTAATGTGCTCAAATAGGTATTCTGACTGGACCAGGTCTCTGTTGAGGACTTGTTTAGACAGTCAGGAGCTTCAATAAAACTGGTTGTTAGTTAATGAGGTGAGATGATATCTTCCTCCATTTTGGACTCACTGTTACCTGGGTTAGTGATGAGTGGTGAGTTACCTGAAAAGGTTCATAGAAGAAGGCCTCCACTCCCTCAGACAGACCTCGGATCAGTCCAAATGGGTTTCCCAGGACATCCAGACCCAGAACCAGAACATACATCTGCTTCAGGAACTGCAGAAACAACATCAGGTTCTTAGTCAGAGGTTCCTCCTTACAGAAGAATTTCTCACGCTTTCCAGGGAAGATTGTGGCATGGAGTCAGAGGGGACCATGCTCAGAACCTCTACACAGAGGCAGCTGGTAAGAGTTCAGAAGGTCATCATGTGCCTGGAAGGAGTCTGGACTACCTCACTTAACTTACTGCCACAAGACCCGCTTCAGACAAACAGCACAAAATGAATGATGGATGGAAAACGTGTTAGTTAGAACCCGACAGTCCACCTCTGAACCACGAAACAAGAGCATGAGAAAGACTGTGGTGTTACCTGTTCAGTGTAGTGTCGGACCACTGCCCACATCAGCTTCTCTCTGCTGTAAAACTGGTACTTCACCTCAAAGAAGGCCAGTCTGAGAGGACAGGAAACAAAGACCACATGGCACAAGACAGGAAGGTAAGGACTACTTTTTACTTTGACATGAACATGTTTCCTGTGTACCTGACGACAAAGCAGCTGTGCAGCGTCTTTTTGGTCCACAGTGCATCTCTCTACAAAAAACCCCCAGCAAGTAGCAGGAAGTGCCTTACTTAAAGATGATGTCGTCCACATCAGTCAGCGTGGCTCCAATACTTTTCAGCAGCAGGTTGAAGTCCTGAACAGCCGCCATTTCTTGATCAGAGTCCTCACCGCTGGAGCCACAGACAGACTGAGATGAAGCTGAAATATAAAATATATATTTAAAAAAATATTAAAATAAGTCCTGAGATTTAAACTCGACCCATGTCTTGAGGCTTAAACCCAACCGGTGTCATGAGGTTAAAACCGACCCATGTTGTGGCCTTTAAATCAGACCCTGTCCTGACCTTGATGGGTGAGATGTGGAAGTGTTCGAAGAAGCTGAGTCCTGACGTGTCGCTGAGCGATGCTTCCGTCAGGTCGGACTGAAGCAGCTGCAGATCTTTATCGGGAGACGAGACTGGAACGAAAACAAAAAAAAAAGTTTTTGTAAAAGCTGGAAGAATTCTTGTGGTTTTGTTTCATGGCACAGCCCCCAAGGGTTCGGGGACTTGAAACATCAACCTACTGCCTTGCTCTACCTTCTGTCTGTCGGTCTGGGGATCAGCAGCAGGGGTAAACACAGCAAGCATGGCTCCCAAGAAACCCTGATCATCTTCACTGCCATCTCCTGAACCAGTGCCATGAAGTACCTGAATAACACAATCAGAACATTTCAGGTTCTAAATGTTCTCTGAAGGAGAACAGGTCCTGGACCACAGACTGATCAGAACCAACCAAACCATGCCAACTGTCAGGTACTGAGTACACAGAGTCACTTCATAGTGGAAGAAGCACAAACATACTAGTCTGAGGACCTGTCCATAAAGTCTTCCTGCAGCCTGGTGAAGGCCGAGGAGTCTGAGTGGGTTCTAAGTCTCCATAGTGGAGGAGCTGGCTCAGAATTGTGGACAGATGGTCATCGAAGCCTGCTGGTGGACACTTGTGATGAGGCCGAGGAGTCTCAAAGACGTCTGCCTTAGTCCAGATGTTTCCAGCAGGGAGGAGGGACTGCTAACCAGCATTAAGGAGACAGTTTGAGGAACTCCTGAACACCTGGAAAAAGACTTGTCCAGGTATCACCAGGTTTGATAGCTCTGAGGTCCTGAAGGTTCTGAACTCTGGGATCATCTTGTTAAATCCCTCTTCAGTATATCTGGGATGTCTGGGACAGGACTGGCAGGTCTCAGGACAAAAATGCTCATGCTGCTCAGACTGTAAACTTCTTTGAGGCATGCTGGGGAGTTAAATATAATACCTTGACATAACAAGGATCACGATAGTTCATGTGAGGTCACTTTTACTTGGTTTAAACTGGTTGTTACTCACTTGAATTGCATGACGTTGCTGTGTGGTTGAACCTGGTGATAATGGACACGTCGATAAATGGCTTGGTTCTGTGGAGGCAGAACCAAGGCTTAGACAAAACAATTCTTCTGAATCAGTCATTTTGGTTCTGAGGAGTATGCTAAAATGGTCAACCTGAGTCCAGAGCGATGGATTTCGGAGGAGGGACAGGATTGAAGACGATGGGGAAGATGGCACCTGGCAACTGGTTATCCACCTGCACACAAAAAGCATGTCAGCGATACAGGTGAGTGTGTTTCTGAGTATGAGTGTGTTAGTGTGTGTGTTTACCTGCAGCCAGTGCAGCTGGGCCCTCAAGCTGCGCTGGTGCGGCGACTGTTTGAACTCGACCTGGATCCCAGACAGGAAGTTCCTCCTCACTGGGCAGGAAAATGGCTGACGCATCATCATGATAGCTCCACTGAGGTTCACCTGATGATCAATGACACCATGTGATCTCACTCAGCTCATTGGACAGACCACTGAAACCTGACTGTGATCAAAATGTGTCTGAATGTGTGTGTTGGCTTCTGACCTCGAGATTGGTCTCTAGTTTGATCCAGCCCGACTCAGTCTTCCCGCTCAGCTGACTCTGGTAAGTTTTCTCCAGCAGGTTGATGTTCTTCTGGTTGAGCGGTTTCCAACGGTTCTTTGGCTTCATCTCCCAAACCACACCTGAGCTACAAACACAGAACCACAGCAGAACCACACCTGAGCTACAAACACAGAACCACAGCAGAACCACACCTGAGCTACAAACACAGAACCACACCAGAACCACACCTGAGCTACAAACACAGAACCACACCTGAGCTACAAACACAGAACCACAGCAGAACCACACCTGAGCTACAAACACAGAACCACACCTGAGCTACAAACACAGAACCACACCTGAGCTACAAACACAGAACCACACCAGAACCACACCTGAGCTACAAACACAGAACCACACCTGATCTACAAACACAGAACCACACCTGATCTACAAACACAGAACCACAGCAGAACCACACCTGAGCTACAAACACAGAACCACAGCAGAACCACACCTGATCTACAAACACAGAACCACACCTGAGCTACAAACACAGAACCACACCTGAGCACAAACACCAGAACCACACCTGATCTACAAACACGAACCACAGCAGAACCAACCTGAGCTAAACACAGAACCACAGCAGAACCACACCTGAGCTACAAACACAGAACCACACCTGAGCTACAAACACAGAACCACACCTGAGCTACAAACACAGAACCACACCTGAGCTACAAACAAAGAACCACACCAGAACCACACCTGAGCTACAAACACAGAACCACAGCAGAGCTACAAACACAGAACCACACCTGAGCTACAAACACAGAACCACACCAGAACCACACCTGAGCTACAAACACAGAACCACAGCAGAACCACACCTGAGCTACAAACACAGAACCACAGCAGAACCACACCTGAGCTACAAACACAGAACCACACCTGAGCTACAAACACAGAACCACACCAGAACCACACCTGAGCTACAAACACAGAACCACAGCAGAACCACACCTGAGCTACAAACACAGAACCACACCAGAGCTACAAACACAGAACCACAGCAGAGCTACAAACACAGAACCACACCTGAGCTACAAACACAGAACCACACCAGAACCACACCTGAGCTACAAACACAGAACCACAGCAGAACCACACCTGAGCTACAAACACAGAACCACAGCAGAACCACACCTGAGCTACAAACACAGAACCACAGCAGAACCACACCTGAGCTACAAACACAGAACCACAGCAGAACCACAGCAGAGCTACAAACACAGAACCACAGCAGAGCTACAAACACAGAACCACAGCAGAACCACACCTGAGCTACAAACACGGAACCACACCTGATCTACAAACACAGAACACACCTGATCTAAAACAGAACCACACCTGATCTACAAACACAGAACCACACCTGATCTACAAACACAGAACCACACAGATCTACAAACACAGAACCACACCTGATCTACAAACACAGAACCACACCTGATCTACAAACACAGAACCACACCTGATCTACAAACACAGAACCACACCTGATCTACAAACACAGAACCACAGCAGAGCTACAAACACAGAACCTCTGGTGATAGTTGGCGTTTACCTGGTGATGCCGATGTAAGCGATCTCCTGCCGGCTCGTGTTGTTGATCAGCGACAGTCCAAGGTTTTGTAGCGACACTTTCACTTCCTGTTGAAACTGTTCGAGCTCCTCGGCCTGCCGAGCCTTTGTCACCACGCGACATCCTCCGTGAACAGCAGCACCCGCTGTCGTCCATCCAGGAAGGAAACCCAGTGCACCTGAGACAGGCTGTCGTAGGAGAACTGACCCACTTCGTCCTGAACCAGAGACCAGACAAAGACCAATGGTCAAAAAACAATGACCTGATTCTGGACTTGTTCTTTAAAAGTTCTATAAAATGCTAACTTGATGCTAACATGACGCTAGCTTGTTATCAAGCAAATGCCTGTACACCTTCAACAGGCACAATGTCACTAATTAGTTTTGGGGTTCCTCTGGGTTCTGTAAAGTCTCTGAGGACTTTGCAGTTAATTCAGATGCTGCTGCAGGTGTTCTGACAGGAACCAAGATCGAGATCACATCTCTCCCATTCTGGCTTCCTTGCATTGGCTCCCTGTTAAATCTAGAATAGAATTTAAATTCTCCTCCTTACTTACAAAGCTCTTCATGGTCAGACACCATCATATCTAAAAGAGCTCATAGTACCTTACTACCCCTCTAGAACACTGCGCTCTCAGGACGCTGGGTTCCTCGTGGTTCCTCGTGGTTCCTTGTGGTTCCTTGTGGTTCCTTGTGGTTCCTATAGTCTCCAAAAGTAGATTGGCAGCCAGAGCTTTCAGCTATCAGGCTCCTCTTCTGTGGAACAAACTACCAATCTGGGTTCAGGAGGCAGACACGGTCAAACCTTTAAGAGTAGACTGAAGACTTTCCTCTGTGATAAAGCTTATAGTCAGTGCTGAGCTTATAGTTAGTGCTGAGCTTATAGTTAGTGCTGAGCTTATAGTTAGTGCTGAGCTTATAGTCAGTGCTGAGCTTATAGTCAGTGCTGAGCTTATAGTCAGTGCTGAGCTTATAGTTAGTGCTGAGCTTATAGTTAGTGCTGAGCTTATAGTTAGTGCTGAGTTTATAGTTAGTGCTGAGCTTATAGTCAGTGCTGAGCTTATAGTCAGTGCTGAGCTTATAGTCAGTGCTGAGCTTATAGTCAGTGCTGAGCTTATAGTTAGTGCCGAGTTTATAGTCAGTGCTGAGCTTATAGTCAGTGCTGAGCTTATAGTTAGTGCTGAGCTTATAGTCAGTGCTGAGCTTATAGTCAGTGCTGAGCTTATAGTCAGTGCTGAGCTTATAGTCAGTGCTGAGCTTATAGTCAGTGCTGAGCTTATAGTCAGTGCGAGCTTATAGTAGTGCTGAGCTTATAGTTAGTGCTGAGCTTATAGTCAGTGCTGAGCTTATAGTCAGTGCTGAGCTTATAGTTAGTGCTGAGCTTATAGTCAGTGCGAGCTTATAGTCAGTGCTGAGCTTATAGTTAGTGCTGAGCTTATAGTCAGTGCTGAGCTTATAGTTAGTGCGAGCTTATAGTCAGTGCTGAGCTTATAGTCAGTGCTGAGCTTATAGTTAGTGCTGAGCTTATAGTCAGTGCTGAGTTTATAGTCAGTGCTGAGCTTATAGTCAGTGCGAGCTTATAGTCAGTGCGAGCTTATAGTTAGTGCGAGCTTATAGTCAGTGCCGAGCTTATAGTCAGTGCTGAGCTTATAGTCAGTGCTGAGCTTATAGTCAGTGCTGAGCTTATAGTCAGTGCGAGCTTATAGTCAGTGCCGAGCTTATAGTCAGTGCCGAGCTTATGTAGTGTGCGAGCTTATAGTCAGTGCTGAGCTTATAGTCAGTGCGAGCTTATAGTCAGTGCTGAGCTTATAGTCAGTGCGAGCTTATAGTCAGTGCCGAGCTTATAGTCAGTGCTGAGCTTATAGTCAGTGCTGAGCTTATAGTCAGTGCGAGCTTATAGTCAGTGCGAGCTTATAGTCAGTGCGAGCTTATAGTCGAGCTGAGCTTATAGTTAGTGCTGAGCTTATAGTTAGTGCTGAGCTTATAGTCGGTGCTGAGTTTATAGTCAGTGCTGAGCTTATAGTCAGTGCTGAGCTTATAGTCAGTGCTGAGCTTATAGTCAGTGCTGAGCTTATAGTTAGTGCCGAGCTTATAGTTAGTGCTGAGCTTATAGTCAGTGCTGAGCTTATAGTCAGTGCGAGCTTATAGTCAGTGCGAGCTTATAGTTAGTGCCGAGCTTATAGTTAGTGCTGAGCTTATAGTCAGTGCTGAGCTTATAGTCAGTGCTGAGCTTATAGTTAGTGCTGAGTTTATAGTCAGTGCTGAGCTTATAGTTAGTGCTGAGCTTATAGTCAGTGCTGAGCTTATAGTCAGTGCTGAGCTTATAGTAGTGCTGAGCTTATAGTAGTGCGAGCTTATAGTTAGTGCTGAGCTTATAGTCAGTGCTGAGCTTATAGTTAGTGCTGAGCTTATAGTTAGTGCTGAGCTTATAGTCAGTGCTGAGTTATAGTCAGTGCTGAGCTTATAGTCAGTGCCGAGCTTATAGTCAGTGCTGAGTTTATAGTCAGTGCTGAGCTTATAGTCAGTGCCGAGCTTATAGTTAGTGCTGAGCTTATAGTTAGTGCTGAGTTTATAGTCAGTGCCGAGCTTATAGTCAGTGCCGAGCTTATAGTTAGTGCCGAGCTTATAGTTAGTGCCGAGCTTATAGTTAGTGCTGAGTTTATAGTCAGTGCCGAGCTTATAGTCAGTGCTGAGCTTATAGTTAGTGCTGAGCTTATAGTCAGTGCTGAGCTTATAGTTAGTGCCGAGCTTATAGTCAGTGCGAGCTTATAGTTAGTGCTGATTATAGTTAGTGCTGAGCTTATAGTCAGTGCTGAGCTTATAGTCAGTGCTGAGCTTATAGTAGTGCTGAGCTTATAGTCAGTGCGAGCTTATAGTCAGTGCGAGCTTATAGTTAGTGCGAGCTTATAGTTAGTGCTGAGCTTATAGTCAGTGCTGAGCTTATAGTTAGTGCTGAGCTTATAGTTAGTGCTGAGCTTATAGTCAGTGCTGAGTTTATAGTCAGTGCTGAGCTTATAGTCAGTGCGAGCTTATAGTCAGTGCTGAGCTTATAGTCAGTGCGAGCTTATAGTCAGTGCTGAGCTTATAGTCAGTGCTGAGCTTATAGTCAGTGCTGAGCTTATAGTCAGTGCGAGCTTATAGTCAGTGCTGAGCTTATAGTCAGTGCGAGCTTATAGTCAGTGCGAGCTTATAGTCAGTGCTGAGCTTATAGTCAGTGCGAGCTTATAGTCAGTGCCTGAGCTTATAGTCAGTGCGAGCTTATAGTCAGTGCTGAGCTTATAGTCAGTGCTGAGCTTATAGTCAGTGCGAGCTTATAGTCAGTGCTGAGCTTATAGTCAGTGCGAGCTTATAGTCAGTGCTGAGCTTATAGTTAGTGCTGAGCTTATAGTCAGTGCTGAGCTTATAGTCAGTGCTGAGCTTATAGTTAGTGCTGAGCTTATAGTAGTGCTGAGCTTATAGTTAGTGCTGAGCTATAGTGTCAGTGCTGAGCTTATAGTTAGTGCTGAGCTTATAGTTAGTGCTGAGCTTATAGTAGTGCTGAGCTATAGTCAGTGCTGAGCTTATAGTTAGTGCTGAGCTTATAGTTAGTGCTGAGCTTATAGTTAGTGCGAGCTTATAGTCAGTGCGAGCTTATAGTCAGTGCGAGCTTATAGTCAGTGCGAGCTTATAGTCAGTGCTGAGCTTATAGTCAGTGCGAGCTTATAGTCAGTGCTGAGCTTATAGTCAGTGCTGAGCTTATAGTTAGTGCTGAGCTTATAGTCAGTGCTGAGCTTATAGTCAGTGCTGAGCTTATAGTTAGTGCTGAGCTTATAGTAGTGCTGAGCTATAGTCAGTGCTGAGCTTATAGTTAGTGCTGAGCTTATAGTTAGTGCTGAGCTTATAGTTAGTGCTGAGCTATAGTCAGTGCTGAGCTTATAGTAGTGCTGAGCTTATAGTTAGTGCTGAGCTTATAGTTAGTGCTGAGCTATAGTCAGTGCTGAGCTTATAGTTAGTGCTGAGCTATAGTCAGTGCTGAGCTTATAGTAGTGCTGAGCTTATAGTAGTGCTGAGCTTATAGTCAGTGCTGAGCTTATAGTCAGTGCTGAGCTTATAGTCAGTGCGAGCTTATAGTCAGTGCTGAGCTTATAGTCAGTGCTGAGCTTATAGTTAGTGCTGAGCTTATAGTCAGTGCTGAGCTTATAGTCAGTGCTGAGCTTATAGTTAGTGCTGAGCTTATAGTTAGTGCTGAGCCTATAGTCAGTGCTGAGCTTATAGTAGTGCTGAGCTTATAGTTAGTGCTGAGCTTATAGTTAGTGCTGAGCTATAGTCAGTGCTGAGCTTATAGTTAGTGCTGAGCTTATAGTTAGTGCTGAGCTTATAGTTAGTGCTGAGCTATAGTCAGTGCTGAGCTTATAGTTAGTGCTGAGCTTATAGTTAGTGCTGAGCTTATAGTAGTGCTGAGCTATAGTCAGTGCTGAGCTTATAGTTAGTGCTGAGCTTATAGTCAGTGCGAGCTTATAGTCAGTGCGAGCTTATAGTCAGTGCCGAGTTTATAGTCAGTGCCGAGCTTATAGTCAGTGCGAGCTTATAGTCAGTGCTGAGCTTATAGTTAGTGCTGAGCTTATAGTTAGTGCTGAGCTTATAGTTAGGGCTGGCTCAGGTCATCCCTTAGTTATGCTGCTGCTATAGGATTAGACTGCCGGGGGACTCCCAGGGTTATGCTAGCCAGGCACGGTATTGGTTAAAGATGTAGTCACATCTCCCTTACTGAAAACTCTGTCTGTCTGTCTGTCTGTCTGTCTGTCTGTCTGTCTGTCTGTCTGTCTGTCTGTCTGTCTTGTCTGTCTGTCTGTCTGTCTGTCTGTCTGTCTCTCTCTGGACATGTCTCATTAATGCATGTCACTAACCAAACTTCCCCGGAGTTTCTGTCTCTGTCATCCAGCAGGTTCTCGTGGATCGTGGCTGCTGCTGTGATCCTGCACGACTCCCACTACACATATTACTACTGTCATTATTACTACTGTCATTATCACTGCTGTCATCATCACTGCTGTCATTATTACTGCTGTCATTATTACTACTGTCATCGTCACTGCTGTCATCATCACTGCTGTCATTATTACTGCTGTCATTATTACTACTGTCATTATTACTACTGTCATCGTCACTGCTGTCATTATTACTGCTGTCATTATTACTGCTGTCATTATCATGCTGTCATCGTCACTGCTGTCATTATTACTGCTGTCATTACTACTGTCATTATTACTACTGTCATCGTCACTGCTGTCATTATTACTGCTGTCATTATTACTGCTGTCATTATCACTGCTGTCATCGTCACTGCTGTCATTATTACTACTGTCATTATCACTGCTGTCATCATCACTGCTGTCATCATCACTGCTGTCATTATTACTGCTGTCATTATTACTACTGTCATCGTCACTGCTGTCATCATCACTGCTGTCATTATTACTGCTGTCATTATTACTACTGTCATTATTACTACTGTCATCGTCACTGCTGTCATTATTACTGCTGTCATTATTACTGCTGTCATTATCACTGCTGTCATTATTACTGCTGTCATCGTCACTGCTGTCATTATCACTGCTGTCATTATCACTGCTGTCATTATTACTGCTGTCATTATTACTGCTGTCATTATTACTGCTGTCATTATTACTGCTGTCATTATTACTACTGTCATTATTACTGCTGTCATTATTACTGCTGCCATTATTACTACTGTCATTATTACTACTGTCATCGTCACTGCTGTCATTATTACTGCTGTCATTATTACTGCTGTCATTATCACTGCTGTCATCGTCACTGCTGTCATTATTACTACTGTCATTATTACTGCTGTCATTATTACTGCTGTCATTATTACTACTGTCATTATTACTACTGTCATTATTACTGCTGTCATTATTACTACTGTCATTATTACTGCTGTCATTATTACTGCTGTCATTATTACTACTGTCATTATTACTACTGTCATTATTACTACCATATCTGCTACTGTCATCATTTTATCAGTCATTGTGATTCATTGTCATTCTGTCAGTCATTGTAATTGTACAATCTGTTTGTGTTGATTTGTTCTGTACACTGACATCTATTGCACGTCTGTCCGTCCTGGCAGAGGGATCCCTCCTCTGTGGCTCATCCTGAGGTTACTTCCACATTTTTTCCCTGTTAAAGTTTTTCCTCACTCTCTCCGAGGGTCTAAGCACAGAGGGAGTCACTCCCTGTACAGATTGTAAAGCCTCAGAGGAAAATGGACTTTGTGACTTTGGGCTGTACAAATAAAATTGAATTGTTCTTGTTTTCATTTTTCATTTGCATGTTCGAACTGCCTCCATTGATTTCTTTGTCCATTTGAGGGCAGAAGAAAACATTTTTCTTTACACATTAAATCCATAGAAGCAAACCTTTAGCAGGTCCAGCTCTCCAGAATGTTCCATGCAGCTCCAGCTGAGCTTTCTGGCGCCAGCTGGGTCATCCCACGCAAACCGTCGAGCCTCGCCAGGCTTCAGCTGATGAACCACTGCGGAGCCACTGAGTGAGAAAAGAGAGAGGGTCAGTATAAAGGTATCATCAAACCACCACAAAAGGTTCTGAGTTAATTTTGGCAAACTAACGTGTAAGAGCGCAAGACATTGAGACAGGATGGCATTATTAATCAACTCTGATACATCAGGAAGTCAGATTCCTTTGTGTGTTTTAAATAAATATACTTGTCTTGTTTTAAATCAGATGGCAAGAAACGTTAATGAAATGAAACTGAACCAGGACCAGGGTACTAGGGAGATAGTAAGCTGGGGTATGAACAATGAGTGTGAGTGTGCGTTGACCTCTGACCTCTGCTTGTAGCTGATAGTGACCCAGGGCGTGTGGTTGAGCAGCAAGGCCGGAGCTGCCCCTTCATAATAATCAGTAAAGCTGATGACAGTCGAGAGATTGGAGATGTTGACGTCCACGATGATGCCACCACACTAAAAACACCCAAATGCATGTTAAATGCACTAAACTCAGAGTGAATCGGCCAGTGTGATTGGTTGAGCAGAGATACTCACCATGTCGAGGCTCAGTAGGGTGCCATTGTCCTGCTGGTTAAAGAAGAAGAACTTGGAGGTGGATTCAGATCCAACCACACGGACACATAACTTCCCTGAGCTGTTCTCTGGCCACAGAGGAAGGCACTGCCAAACACACACATTCACAACATTAGGGTTAGGGTTAATACCTGTGAGCGAGTCTCAGCAAGTTTACTATGAAGATGCATCCATCAAGATGGTTCTGCTGAGGAGGACCAAACTCTGCACCACAGATGTACCGTGATCCAAAAGTGATGGATCCATAATCTGAAAGAACTTCAACACAACACAGTCGGAAACTGATTGAACAGTAGTCACAGAAATGCTCTCTGTGGTAATTGTAGTTTTACCGGGTTATACTTACTTCGGTGGTGGAGATGTAGTGCCACCTGATGGAGGTCTGGCTGGTGACTTCGCCCACCTCCAGTTCATATGAGGACTTGTTGACCAGAGTATAGAACGGACTCATAGTAACTATCCGGGTCAGGTTAAAACTGCTCATCTGGATACTGACGCCGACCTGGAACCACAAACACAATAAATCAAGTCAGTCAGGAAAAGAAAATTTCATCCCTCAATCTGTTGATTATTTTACGCATTTTATCTATCAAAGGACAACTCCACTTGACTATAAAGTAAATGTTCAGACTAGTCCGAAGTTTGATTGATACAGCATAAAATCATAGCAGGACTGATCTGATTTCAGTTCAGTTTCAAGACTGAAAGCAACAAACCGTCACATTTTAACCTTAAAAAAGAACGTTTGAGGCATTTTTCTTGAAAAAATTCATATCCATGAATCTTCTCTCAGCTAGTTAATTGGCTAATGCTCGAGTTCCTGGCCACTTCTAATCTGGTTTTGGTAGCCTTAATTAGACCTTGATCTGGAGCTTTTTACATGATCACACAGTCTTCATTATCAGAACTGCTGCAGCATATTTTGCAAAAGAAAGGGGTCATCAGTCGAAAGCTCTGACAAAGACTCCAGTCCGAGTTCTTTACAGTAACAAAAGGTTTTTCCACAAGGCTCAGTTTTAGAACCTCTTCACCATCAATTCAATTCAATTTTATTTCTACAGCTCCAGATCATAACTTCAGTTATCTCATGGCTTTCCATACAGAGAAGGTCAGACCGTACTCTGTATATATTATTTACAGACCAACAGTTCAACCATGAGCAAGCACTTGGCGACGGTGGCTTTTAACAGACAGTAACCTCGAACAGACCCAAGCTCATTTAAGTCCATCTTTATACTAATGTGCCCATGCGCATGCTGTTCAGTGTCAAAAACATCAATAATTAGAAATACCATTATCACCTGGATATAAACACTGGGAATAGACAACAGTGCAACATTGAAAAATGTACTGAATATAAACAGGTTAAACTGGACCTGCCCAGGCTGAGGATGCTCCTCAAGTGTGTCCAAACAAGCGGTTGGTATAAGACGACTTAGCTGCTTTTTTTTTTAAGTTTTATGAAGATGCAAAACTAAAATGGGCAAAGACAGTGATAGAGGTTTTCAGGTACCAGGAAGTCCATGCTGTTGGCAGGACAGCGAACACATCCATAACTTCCCACAGTGTCCAGAGAGAAACCATCAGACCAGGAGCTGGTGGAGACGCAGAGCTGAAGCTGCAACAAACAACAATATGTTAATTACTGCTATTATGACATCAATATTGATGGGACCACTGATTGGACCACCGAGTGTTGAAATGAAGTACAAATACTTTTGTTTGACCAACACATTAAATTTCAGTAAGCATGTTTTTAGGTGTGTGACCTGAGTTTGGCAAGGGAGGATTGAGGTCATGTTATCATTGAAATGTAAATCCTCTAGAGAGCATGAAGACATTTGTGGAAGCATTGTCTAACAGATTGGTTACCTGTCCAGATACTGGTCTCACCTTGTTCTTGCTGAACAGGTTCTTCTTCCTGAAGGAGAAAAGGATGATGTCCCGGTAGTCTGCCGGGTGTTTGACACTGAGGTCCTCAGCTCGGTACTGCAGCACTCGGGAAGTCTTGTTGATGATCCAGTATGGGCTGAAGACTGACAGTAGGAGGCGGCTTGTCGTCCTCGTCACATGGATGCTCAAGTCCACCGTCATGTGTTGGTCCGAATCACAGGTGAGATACACGACCAAGAACTCAGGCATTTCCTGTTTGATGCGAATGTGTCCATGCCAGTTGCGACCCTGATACCTCATCAGCACCAATGACACGATCTCACCTGAGACACGAGCATTCAGGAGATCTGACGTGCTGCCTTCCTGAAGCTCGTAAAAGTCTGCCGAGTTCTGAGGAGGAAAACCATATCAGACCACATCAGATTAAACCAGATTATTTTATCTGAATGGAAACTTGTTCTCAGTGCTGATAAAACCACACGTCATTATCTAATAAAACAGAATATCTCTTCAGAGAAAGGAAAGGTTACTGATGGGTTAATTCTTATGAATCATATGAGTCATTTGATCAATTTACTTTTATACCTCATGTTCAGTGTTTGGTGAAAAAAAACGTTAAACTGATATTGTTGGATTCACAGCTTGTACTAGACATATCCTGTGCTTTAATTCTGCGTTGTTTTGAACTGTTTTAGTTTTAGTTAGTTTGTTTGTTGTTTGCTGCCTGTTTGACCAGAACTCTTTTGGGACAAAGGCACCAACCGGGACATTTCCTGGTTAAATAAATAAGAATTGTTTATTATAACTTGTTTGATTATTCACATGAAGCTAAAAAGTAAAACAAAAACAATAATCTTTATCTATGTAAAGAGCTTTTCATATATTTTTGTTTCTGACTGTCTGGGTGAAAGCTGTTGTACCTCCATCATGTAGCGGATGCTGTAGGGCAGCAGGTTGCGTAGCCTGGCCACAGGGTGGAGGTGGATGATGTAGGCAGGGTCCCAGTCTTCCTCTCCATGGTTGGCAATGTGTCGCAGGTCATCAGGAACAGCGAGAGTTCGGACCATCAGTGGCAGCAGGCCACTCTCAGTCGCTGGACACTGCAGCAACGAACGCACCTCTGAGCTGCGGTGCACCTGCTCCTTCCACGCTACACAGGTGGAGGATGGGTCATACTGACCATCTAGACATCCCGCCGGACGCACATATAGCTGGCACCTGGGGAGGTGGGGGGTGGGGGTGGGGGGTGTACAATGTCATCATCTCTATAAACCTGGAGCAACACCTGGATCTGCAATTCAGCAGACTTTCCAATTAGCCCCTGAATTGATTTTGTTCAGGCCATTTAGTTAATTATGGTCCCATTTAGAGGAAAAAAGACGATAAAGCAAGGTATGCTTTGGGGCAAGGCTACCTTATGATTGGCAAGTCATTCTCGGTGAGTGTGTCTACAGACCAGGCTCACCAAACCAGGATCAAACTGTCAACTAGCCAGTGCTAAATCAAATCTGAATCCAGATGCTGTTCCTGCTGTTTTAAATGAGGTGAATACCATTTAGAAACAGAGATGACACCTCATAAGTAGCGCGCCATGCTAATATACTGTGTGTGATGCTACCTGTATGTTTCTAAGGCAACGTGAAACTCTCGCTCAGGCTCAGCCTGTCCGATGCTCTGCAGGCTCCTGGATGTTGGACAGTACTTCATGATGGTGAACGGCACAGAGAAATGATTCTTTATCTGAAAACACAAAGAAATAGCAGCGGTTTGTTCTTCAGCAGTGTTTAGACCTTCAGAGAACTGTGCAGTGAACTTTTTATGGTCCAGACCTGCAGCGGTGAGCGGACAGTGATGACCTTGTTTCCTTCAGCAGCGTCAATCTGCAGTAGCACAGAAACTGCCTCCTGCAGCATTGGACCACGGATGTTGTAGAGACGGCGACCCGGTTTGTCCACAGCGATGTTGGAGATCTCGCTGTATCCAGAGGGAACTACGGGTTCAGAAAGACATCAGTCATGAATCCCTTTTCACAAATCAAACTAGAAATTAAGCAACCTCTATGATTAGAGAAACCTTCAACCTGGATGACTGAAAACCTTCACAGACACATCATCAGTTTAATTTAAAAGAGGGAACTTCAGGTGTAATGTGTGTGTGTGTGTGTATTTTCAAAGGCAAGATGGCAGAGAGGACAGCTTTTGAGTCATGAAGTATGCACATTATTTTCAGTCCACCAGCGAAAAGGAGAAGAACATAACGGTAAAATGCACACTCTGCTCTAAGCAGCACTCTTATCACCCTGGTAGCAAAGCCTGCTGAGCAAGACGACAGTGGTGCACCAGTTGACTTCAAACTTGGTAGGTGTGTTCACATAAACTTCCTAAGTAAAAGTTATCAAAATTATGAATTTTGGGGAAACTATGTGGGCGTGGCGCTCTATGCACATTTCCACATGCGCACATTTGCGAGTGCCCGACTATCGCTGCTTGAAGCTTTCATTTCTAAATCGATCTTAATCTGCTACCCGTTTACGTCAGACTGTGTTAAATGCCCTTTCATAACATTCAGGTTAAAAAAAATAATCAGGAGTTACCTCTGTTCTGACTGATCAAAAAATAATTAATTAATAAAACGCTATGTGGCATATTGCCGACTGTCTTTCCTGTTATTGTCCTGCAGTCTGGTTGGATGACTGACGTTCTTCATTTAAAGCAGGCTGTGTGTGTGTCAGTTAGTGCAGCATGTGCGAGGCTGCAAACGGCTTTTCATTTGTGGTAACATGAGTACTCTAACACGTTACTTTTATTCATAGGTGACGCTGTAACGTAACAGATTACTTTTAATTGATGATAATTAATTGTAATGTTGTAACCTAATGAACTACTTTCCAAAGTAACTATACCCAACACTGTTCATAACCCGATCAGATATTAAAACTGCCAACAAAATCTGAATCTGGTAGACTGTTATCACTTTCGCTAAGGCTACAGGACATCCATTATCTACTTGTTGCGCATGCCAAACTGTTAAAATTCCTGAACCAATAAATGGTGGGATTGCTCTTTGTGTTGCTCTCTTTTCTTTTTACATGGATTGAGCTTAACTGATTGTTGGTGTGAATGGTAATGAAGTAAAAGTGAGGCTTTCTGACCGATGGTGAGGTTGAACAGGCAGCTCTCTTGCCGCTGCAGAGCCGACAGTTTGCCTCGTGACGATGGTTCAAACATGGAGTGCTCCAGGTCCATGCTCTCATCCACAGGCAGCTCATGTAGCTTTCCTTGAGCAGGTGAACCCACTAGTCTTAGGTTGGCACTGTGCTGAATGATGAGAGGAATCCCAAGAGAGTTTCTGATGGTGAAGGGGGCCTTCTCCTTCAGAGAGTAGTCAAAAGTGGCAGCGGTGCCCTCGGAGAATGCCTGATCAAAACACAGCAATGACTAATTGGTAATGTCTATCTTATCACAAGACAACCCACTGTTAGCTGATTTCCAATGACTGAATAGATCAAATGAATTGATCTGCTCTTTACATCATTCATAGTCAAAAGTACAAAAACACAAAATGTTCTAACTTTCTCACTGATTTCCGTGAAACTGCATCATAGTTATTTTGATGTTAAGTCTGTTAACTTGGCCATCTATACTTGAGCTGTTTGTACTTGGTGAGTAATATGTTATGATGTTTGGTACCTTGGTGAGGTTACAGATGTTATGATGTTTGGTACCTTGGTGAGGTTACATATGTTATGATGTTTGTACCTTGGTGAGGTTACATATGTATGATGTTTGGTACCTTGGTGAGGTTACAGATGTTATGATGTTTGGTACCTTGGTGAGGTTACAGAGATGTTATGATGTTTGGTACCTTGGTGAGGTTACATGTTATGATGTTTGGTACCTTGGTGAGGTTACAGATGTTATGATGTTGGTACCTTGGTGAGGTTACAGATGTTATGATGTTTGGTACCTTGGTGAGGTTACATATGTTATGATGTTTGGTACCTTGGTGAGGTTACAGATGTTATGATGTTTGGTACCTTGGTGAGGTTACAGATGTTATGATGTTTGGTACCTTGGTGAGGTTACAGATGTTATGATGTTTGGTACCTTGGCGAGGTTACATATGTTATGATGTTTGGTACCTTGGTGAGGTTACAGATGTTATGATGTTTGGTACCTTGGTGAGGTTACATATGTTATGATGTTTGGTACCTTGGTGAGGTTACAGATGTTATGATGTTTGGTACCTTGGTGAGGTTACAGATGTTATGATGTTTGGTACCTTGGTGAGGTTACAGATGTTATGATGTTTGGTACCTTGGTGAGGTTACAGATGTTATGATGTTTGGTACCTTGGTGAGGTTACAGATGTTATGATGTTTGGTACCTTGGTGAGGTTACAGATGTTATGATGTTTGGTACCTTGGTGAGGTTACAGATGTTATGATGTTTGGTACCTGGTGAGGTTACAGATGTTATGATGTTTGGTACCTTGGTGAGGTTACAGATGTTATGATGTTTGGTACCTTGGTGGGTTACAGATGTTATGATGTTTGGTACCTTGGTGAGGTTACAGATGTTATGTGTTGGTACCTTGGTGAGGTTACAGATGTTATGATGTTTGGTACCTTGGAGGTTACATATGTTATGAGTTTGGTACCTTGGTGAGGTTACATATGTTATGATGTTTGGTACCTTGGTGAGGTTACAGGTTATGATGTTTGGTACCTTGGTGAGGTTACAGATGTTATGATGTTTGGTACCTTGGCGAGGTTACAGATGTTATGATGTTTGGTACCTTGGTGAGGTTACAGATGTTATGATGTTTGGTACCTTGGCGAGGTTACAGATGTTATGATGTTTGGTACCTTGGTGAGGTTACAGATGTTATGATGTTTGGTACCTTGGTGAGGTTACAGATGTTATGATGTTTGGTACCTTGGTGAGGTTACATATGTTATGATGTTTGGTACCTTGGTGAGGTTACAGATGTTATGATGTTTGGTACCTTGGTGAGGTTACATATGTTATGATGTTTGGTACCTTGGTGAGGTTACATATGTTATGATGTTTGGTACCTTGGTGAGGTTACAGATGTTATGATGTTTGGTACCTTGGTGAGGTTACAGATGTTATGATGTTTGGTACCTTGGTGAGGTTACAGATGTTATGATGTTTGGTACCTTGGTGAGGTTACAGATGTTATGATGTTTGGTACCTTGGCGAGGTTACAGATGTTATGATGTTTGGTACCTTGGTGAGGTTACAGATGTTATGATGTTTGGTACCTTGGTGAGGTTACAGATGTTATGATGTTTGGTACCTTGGTGAGGTTACATATGTTATGATGTTTGGTACCTTGGTGAGGTTACAGATGTTATGATGTTTGGTACCTTGGTGAGGTTACAGATGTTATGATGTTTGGTACCTTGGTGAGGTTACATGTTATGATGTTTGGTACCTTGGTGAGGTTACAGATGTTATGATGTTTGGTACCTTGGTGAGGTTACAGATGTTATGATGTTTGGTACCTTGGTGAGGTTACATATGTTATGATGTTTGGTACCTTGGTGAGGTTACAGATGTTATGATGTTGGTACCTTGGTGAGGTTACAGATGTTATGATGTTTGGTACCTTGGTGAGGTTACAGATGTTATGATGTTTGGTACCTTGGTGAGGTTACATATGTTATGATGTTTGGTACCTTGGTGAGGTTACATGTTATGATGTTTGGTACCTTGGTGAGGTTACAGATGTTATGATGTTTGGTACCTTGGTGAGGTTACAGATGTTATGATGTTTGGTACCTTGGTGAGGTTACAGATGTTATGATGTTTGGTACCTTGGTGAGGTTACAGATGTTATGATGTTTGGTACCTTGGTGAGGTTACATATGTTATGATGTTTGGTACCTTGGTGAGGTTACAGATGTTATGATGTTTGGTACCTTGGCGAGGTTACAGATGTTATGATGTTTGGTACCTTGGTGAGGTTACAGATGTTATGATGTTTGGTACCTTGGCGAGGTTACAGATGTTATGATGTTTGGTACCTTGGCGAGGTTACAGATGTTATGATGTTTGGTACCTTGGTGAGGTTACAGATGTTATGATGTTTGGTACCTTGGCGAGGTTACATATGTTATGATGTTTGGTACCTTGGCGAGGTTACATATGTTATGATGTTTGGTACCTTGGCGAGGTTACAGATGTTATGATGTTTGGTACCTTGGTGAGGTTACAGATGTTATGATGTTTGGTACCTTGGTGAGGTTACAGATGTTATGATGTTTGGTACCTTGGTGAGGTTACATATGTTATGATGTTTGGTACCTTGGTGAGGTTACATATGTTATGATGGGTACCTTGGTGAGGTTACATATGTTATGATGTTTGGTACCTTGGTGAGGTTACAGATGTTATGATGTTTGGTACCTTGGTGAGGTTACAGATGTTATGATGGGACCTTGGTGAGGTTACATATGTTATGATGTTTGGTACCTTGGTGAGGTTACAGATGTTATGATGTTTGGTACCTTGGTGAGGTTACAGATGTTATGATGTTTGGTACCTTGGTGAGGTTACAGATGTTATGATGTTTGGTACCTTGGTGAGGTTACATATGTTATGATGTTTGGTACCTTGGTGAGGTTACATATGTTATGATGTTTGGTACCTTGGTGAGGTTACATATGTTATGATGTTTGGTACCTTGGTGAGGTTACAGATGTTATGATGTTTGGGACCTTGGTGAGGTTACAGATGTTATGATGTTTGGTACCTTGGTGAGGTTACATATGTTATGATGTTTGGTACCTTGGTGAGGTTACATATGTTATGATGTTTGGTACCTTGGTGAGGTTACATATGTTATGATGTTTGGTACCTTGGTGAGGTTACATATGTTATGATGTTTGGTACCTTGGTGAGGTTACAGATGTTATGATGTTTGGTACCTTGGTGAGGTTACAGATGTTATGATGTTTGGTACCTTGGTGAGGTTACAGATGTTATGATGTTTGGGACCTTGGTGAGGTTACATGTTATGATGTTTGGTACCTTGGTGAGGTTACAGATGTTATGATGTTTGGTACCTTGGTGAGGTTACAGATGTTATGATGTTTGGTACCTTGGTGAGGTTTACAGATGTTATGATGTTTGGTACCTTGGTGAGGTTACAGATGTTATGATGTTTGGTACCTGGTGAGGTTATAGTTATGATGTTTGGTTACCTTGGTGAGGTTACAGATGTTATGATGTTTGGTACCTTGGTGAGGTTACATATGTTATGATGTTGGTACCTTGGTGAGGTTACAGAAGTTATGATGTTTTGGTACCTTGGTGAGGGTTACATATGTTATGATGTTTGGTACCTTGGTGAGGTTCAGATGTTAGGATGTTGGTACCTTGGTGAGGTTACAGTGTATGATGTTTGGTACCTTGGTGAGGTTACAGATTTATGATGTTTAATACCTTGGTGAGGTTACATATGTTATGATGTTGGTTACCTTGGTGAGGTACAGCAGATGTATGATGTTGGTACCTTGGTGAGGTTACAGTGTTATGATGTTTGGTCCCTTCGGTGAGGTTACAGATGTTATGATGTTTGGTACTTGGGTGAGGTTACAGATGTTATGATGTTTGGTACCTGGTGAGGTTACAGATGTTATGATGTTTAATACCTTGGTGAGGTTACAATGTTATGATGTTTGGTACCTTGGTGGTTACAGATGTTATGATGTTTGGTACCTTGGTGAGGTTACATATGTTATGATGTTTGGTACCTTGGTGAGGTTACAGATGTTATGATGTTTGGTACCTTGGTAGGTGACAGATGTTATGATGTTGGTACCTTGGTGAGGGTTACGATGTTATGATGTTTGGTACTTGGTGAGGTTACAGATGTTATGAGGTTTGGTTGCTTGGCGAGGTTACAGATGTTATGATGTTTGGTACCCTTGGTGAGGTTACATATGTTATGATGTTTGGTTACCTTGGTGATGTTACATATGTTATGATGTTTGGTACCTTGGGTGAGGTTACAGATGTTATGATGTTTGGTACCTTGGCGAGGTTACAGATGTGTTATGATGTTTGGTACCTTGGTGAGGTTACAGATGTTATGATGTTTGGGACCTTGGTGAGGTTATATATGTTATGATGTTTGGTACCTTGGTGAGGTTACAGATGTTATGATGTTGGTCCTTGGTGAGGTTACAGTGTTATGATGTTGGTACCTTGGTGAGGTTCAGATGTTATGATGTTTGGTACTTGGTGAGGTTACATATGTTATGATGTTTGGTACCTTGGTGAGGTTACAGATGTTATGATGTTGGTACCTTGGTGAGGTTACAGATGTTATGATGTTTGGTACCTTGGTGAGGTTACAGATGTTATGATGTTGGTACCTTGGTTGAGGTTACAGATGTTATGATGTTTGGTACCTTGGCGAGGTTACAGATGTTATGATGTTTGGTACCTTGGCGAGGTTACAGATGTTATGATGTTTGGTACCTTGGTGAGGTTCAGATGTTATGATGTTTGGTACCTTGGTGAGGTTACAGATGTTATGATGTTGGTACCTGGTGAGGTTACAGATGTTATGATGTTTGGGACCTTGGTGAGGTTACAGATGTTATGATGTTTGGTACCGTGGTGAGGTTACAGATGTTATGATGTTTGGTACCTTGGTGAGGTTACAGATGTTATGATGTTTGGTACCTTGGTGAGGTGTTACAGATGTTATGATGTTTGGTACCTGGTGAGGTTACAGATGTTATGATGTTTGGGACCTTGGTGAGGTTACAGATGTTATGATGTTTGGTTGCTTGGTGAGGTTACAGATGTTATGATGTTTGGTACCTTGGTGAGGTTACAGATGTTATGATGTTTGGTACCTTGGCGAGGTTGTGTAAGACGTTGAGGCTGCACTGGGAGACAGTGATGTTCATGGTGTCTTTGGAGCAGATGTTGATGGCCGTGCGAGGTTCAGGAAGGATGACAAAGTCATCTCCATGAACCGGACTCTTGTCTTGGACCGGGTTGTTCTTCATCTGAAGGAACAAGGATAACAACATGAATGATTTTAACTAATTCATCCAGTTAAAAGGATAGCCGATATAAACATATATATAATATATATATATATATCTATATATATATAAATATATAATTATATATATATATATATTTTATATATATATAGTGGCTACAGCGAACACATTTACCTCGATTCCAGGTTCCATCTGCGTTTGCCACTTTCAACTCGCTCGATCAGAGGCTCCCACACCGCATGGATCTCATTAAAGTAGTTCACCTGCAGGCACATGAAAGAAAGGTCTGGTTCACGTGTGAAGAAAATGTTGTTCTGGTTCACGTGTGAAGAAAATGTTCTGGTTCACGTGTGAAGAAAAGGTTTCTGGTTCACGTGTGAAAGAAAGGTTCTGGTTCACGTGTGAGAAAAGGTTCTGGTTCATGTGTGAAGAAAAAGTTCTGGTTCAGGTGTGAAGAAAGGTTCTGGTTCACGTGTGAAGAAATGATCTGGTTCAGGTTGTGAAGGAAAGGTTTCTGGTTCACGTGTGAAGGATCGGTTCTGGTTCATGGTGAAGAAAATGTTCTGGTTCACGTGTGAAGAAAATTCTGGTTCACGTGTGAAAGAAAAGGTTCTGGTTCACGTGTGAAAGAAAAGGTTCTGGTTCAACGTGGAAAGAAAGGTTCTGGTTCACGTGTGAAGGAAAGGTTCTGGTTCATGTGTGAAGAAAGGTTCTGGTTCACGTGTGAAGGAAAGGTTCTGTTCACGTGTGAAGGATCGGTTCTCACCTCCAGGGTCATGTCAGCTCTCAGCTGCAGCAGAAGAAGACCAGTTTTTGGCTGATCCGCTGAAAGCGGACTCAGCTAGCAGCAGAGGGACTGTCCGATGACCCAAACCAGACTCCAGATTCACCTGGACTACCTGTGGGCATTAAAACTTTGTTAACAGAAAACAGATCTGACAACCTTGTTATAAAAGTGTGTTAGAGAAGCTTAAATGTCGAACCTTGACCTCTGCGCAAAGCTCTCGCCCTGGTTGCGTCCATCCTGCTCCCTGAAGCTCTCTGACCTCGATGGCCGGGTCCACTCCCAGGAACAGTAGTTACAGCCATAGATGTTCATGACTGACCAGAGGTCACTGACTTCTGACTTGACTCCTCGTTCTGCTCATCAGGTTGCTTTGCTGTCATGGCGGCTGTTATTGTCATCACTGTGTTAAGGATGAAAGGCGAGATCTGCAGGACAAAGACAGTTTGTTTATAAATGGTGTGTTCACTACCTCAGGTCAAGTCTCAAGTAATTTTAATTTCTATTAAGTGATTTGAATTGACATCACAATGACTTATTCCTTTGTCCTTTCCAAGTAACTGGCTTGTGTGGAGTCCAAATTGAAATGTTTGAGTGTACATCTTTGCTGTTTCCTGAGTTGGGTTGGATAAGTTCTTTTGATTCCATACTTGAATCCACATGTTCAGTAATCTTCTGACCTCAGTGTGTTCATAACGTGGAAACAAGCTGAACGCTAAAAAGAGATTTTAATTGTTCAGAGTGTTTAATATGAAGTTGGTGAACAAGTCCTGAGCAAAAATCTTATATGAAATACATAAATTAATAAAAAATCAAAACATGATTGAGAAATGTTTGATCCATAAAGACATTTTAAACATTTTGAATGTACCTTCACAATGACTTCCTCCACTGTCACAGTGCCACTCAGTGGTTGGTTGGGCTGCATTTTAGTTTCCAAGGCAACCGAGCAGGGCCTCAACACTATTGGACAGAGTCAGACTATAAGTCAGAGTAGTAGTAGCAGTTCGACCTGCAGGTGAAGATGTGTGATGTCGCTACCTGCAGGTCAATAATGGTCAAGGACGATAATGAATGAACACAAAAGGTCTTTACAAGACATTTTTTGTTTCCTTCCAAAGATGCTTGAAAGGAAATATTTGAAAATGAGTTTCTCCAGCAGTTTAACTGGAATAGTTTGTGCAGCGAGCAGCAATTTGGAGGAAAGGAGAGATGGATGAACATATGTCTGCATCTAAGATCTGATGTCAAAACAAAAAGGCTGATCCCTTAAACCCTGTAGAGGACTACATGTAGTCATGTTGTCTTACGGTGGTGGACAGCCTTGGCATCCTTGTTTTGAATGAAGGGGCAGGCGAGCACCCTCAGCTCCCTCAGATTGGCTCTCATGTTCTGCATCCCGTCCTCTCGCTCGCAGGGTAAAGTCACACTGGAAGGAGGCCCAAAGGGCAGGGGCATCAGCCTTCATCAAGTTGGCCACGAAAACCACTCCGGGTCCACCACCACCGCCCGAAGACGAGTCCTCACCATGGAGGCTGCAGACAGAAAAGAGACACGTGTGATGTTTCTGCAGGAAGGTTTGATCACATCGTCACAGTTCAGAAACCCAAGACTAAAATATTTCAGCTTTTATTAGACGGGACAGCTGAAGAGAGACTAAATTAAATTTGGGCTTGGCCTGCATTGGTCTTACTGGTCTGCATCGGCTCGAGGTTCGGTGGTCTGTCTCAGCACCAGTCTGTCACTCGTTGCAGAGCTGGTGGGAGGAGTCGGACTCTGCGGCAGCGCCTGCAGGAAGAAATCTGCAATGGCCATCAGGAACTCCACGCTGGCACACAGATAGAGTTTCTGCAGAACTGCCACCACATCCCGTTCTCCAGAGCTCTGTCGATACGTCACATCGATCATCGCCTCAGAGCTCTCCTCGTCTCTCCGACCGACCCCATCCTGCAGCCACACCCAAACAAAACAGGTGAGTCCATACTGAGAATGAGACTATGATCAATGAAACTGATTGATTTTCCACCTGACGTTACATAATTACAATGAACTGTGAGAGGTGATCTGGTTATTACCGTGATGTCACCCTCTCCATGCCTGTCCTCAGGTCGTCCAGTGTGCAGGCGGTCAGGATTGTGGTCAACTCAATGCTGCCGCTGTTCAGATCCTTCCTGAAGTCTTTAGCAAATGGAGCCTGAACTCGCCCAGTCTGAGGTCCTGCTGGCGCTGGAGGTCTGATGACTGCAGGAAACAGATCACCAATCAAAACCAGAAACCTGAACCAGCTGAACTCTTGAAACAATTGGTTCGCGATCAGGATTAATTTAGTTAAGACCAGTAATCGAGGCAGGTCATAAAGCAAATGTGCTGACTGACCCGTGTTGGATCATTGCGGTACAGAACCAGACCGAGAGACTCAATGTTGATTGAGTTAAACTTCAGTGTCTCCATGGGTTCTTCCTCCTCTTCACCACTGCTGACTGTGGGCTTCAAACATCATCTGAACTCATGAAACAGAACAAGAGAAACATGAAACAATCAGGACCACGGACACGGTCTATAAGCTAAACCAGGATCCATGTCAGACCTGTGTGGGGGCCGGCTTTGAGCTGCACACTGGCCCCTGTCTTGGGGCATTGGCCTCCAGACTACCAGCCTCTTCCAGATTCTCCATCAGGATCCTGAGCAGCACCTTCAAGTCGTCCTGACTCAGTTCCACCTGTAGACACGAGCCCCATTTGGCTTGTTACATATGAAATGTCAAATCAAACACTCCTCCGACACTCTGAAAGGTCACAACAAGCATGGAACAAAGTGAGGTTGGCGGATGATGAAGATTCAGGCTTTGGTCACATCACAAAGCACTCCTGTCAGGATTACAGGTGGAAAACAGGTCATATTAATAAACATCTAAAAAACGTTAACAATTCATTTGAGCCCCTGAAACTCCTCCTGTAAACAGGCTTTTTATTTTCAAGGAGAATTTTGTTTCAGTATCATGTGTCAGATCACTAAAGACACAAAGATGACTAATGATGCTACATTTCTTCACCACTGAAGAAGAGTCCTCAGAACAAATGGTATCTTTGGCAGTAAACATTTCAACTGGTTCCAAAAACAAGAACAGACAAATCAAAGTTGATGTAATATTTATAACGAGTCACTCTGAAGGTATATGCTTCATTAACACCTCCTCCACCTTCTCCTTCACTTCCTCCTCCTCCATCTCTTCCACCTCTTCCTACCATCATGGGCTTCAGGTCTCCATTGATCTCCACAGCGACCATCTTCTTGTACCAGGAAGCTGCCAGGTTCCTCTTTATGTTCAAGTGCAGGTTTACTGGTTCCAGCAGCTCAGTGCTGGGTTGACCCGATGTCGGGTCCATATAGGTCCTGATATACCACAGAAAACCAGAGTGGGTAAGTTATTGCTGGATATTTTGAGGTGATTCTGGACCAGATCCTTGAATCTTAATCAACTGACCCACCTGGAGAGTTTCAGCTGTGTCAGCTGTACATCCATGTTGTCAATGACGACCGGCAGGGACATCCACCGACAGGCAGCAGAGAGAAGTTGTTTCCCACTGTGATTAGACCCAGGTCCATCACAAGTGCATCGTAGGAGGTGGAGGACTGAGGGATGATGATGAGTGGAGCCTTTAGTTTGATGTCCATAGACAGACGGAAACTCTTCTGGGCAAAGTCTCGAACACTGGACGCCGCCTTCTCTGCTGCCTGAGCCGTCGCAGCGCTCAGAGCTTCTTTAGCCGTCTGGAAGTTGTTGGTGAAGTTCTGAATGCAAAGATGTAACAATAAATAAAAAAATATTGTAGACCTCTTTAGGAAAAACAACAAATGATCAAAAAATCAAGATCAATTAATCAAGATTAATTAAAAATCATCAAATGTCTGGTTTGTATTGAAATATGTTTCCTCAGAGTTCCTCCAAAAAAAACAAGAATATTATTCTAAGAGTAACAAAATTTACACAAAAATTAAACCCAAAGAAAAAAAAATCCAAGATGCGTGAACTGGACTAACAATGGTCGCATAAATATGTCACCTGTCACATAATCCAAACAAACTCACCAGCAGGGACATGATGAACTTGTGCAGGTAAACCACCTGGATGCAGCCAACATTCAGCTTCACTCTGCCATCAGTTTTGGAGTCGGAGTATCCCGTCCCCTCTGTGGCGTTAGGAGTAAGACTCATGCTGAAGCTGAACACCTCATCGCCACGATGGAGATGGCCTGAAGGGGTTCAATGAATAGAAAAAATCTGAGGCAGAATGATGTAGTCCAGATTGTTTATGGACAACACTGTGTACTGACTTCTGGTAGGTTCTATAGAGTGATCCTGGACCATCTGATGTATTTTATGGAAGTGTAAGTTTAAAGTAGTCTATGGTAGTCCAAGGTAGTGTTGCGTAGTCCGAGTATGTAGTATGCATTATGTAGTGTATAGTCTGAGTATGCCCATGGTAGTTTAAGGTACTTCAGGTTAGTCTGAGAAAGTCTAACTTAGTCGGAGAGTTTGGCTGGTATAGAGTCGTCCACAGGATCACACTCTTGTGCATCTATGCATGTTTTTAAAGTCTAAGTGGTTTCCACCTCGTGAAGGTATGTTTAGTGTACAATATCACATGAACTTTAATCATTATAAGGTCAAAGTTAGGCATGTGGAGTTTTAACTACTGCCCGATTTAGGACTTATGATGATAAAGCAAAAACTGTATTCATGTGATGTTGATGATGTTTGGATTTCTATACGCTCTAAAGATTTCATTCATTCAAAAAGAGAGAAGTGTTTAAAGCCGACAGGAAGTAGGTAACCGGATAAAGTTCTCTCTGCTTCTCTTGACCGTCATTATCGTATTCAGCTAACTGACCTTCCTGTGGATGCTTTTGGGATCAACATTGAGGACGATGAAATCTCTCAGACGGGCTGACATATGGGTTTGTGGTCCTTGCATCAGCAAAGAGCCATTAATACCTGGAAGACGCATCAAATGGGGTCAATGAGGGTTGTTGTGTGTTGATGAAGGACAGCAGACAAACACTCAGCTGTGATTCAGTACCTTGGATCTTAATGTCAGCCATGTTGCAGCTGTGATCACACACCAGGACATTGAAGGCTCCTAGCGTCATCATCACCTTCAGGTCGATGACCTCACTGTCTGCAGATGACATCAGGGCTGCTGACAGGAAACAGACATCACATTAAAGAAGGGCGGAGACACATGGTTCAGACTTTCAAAACCACAATGCAGTTTGTTTTCACAACACTATAGTTAATGCGTATTGTACTAACCTGACTTGGCGGACACCATCTTGTCCTCCATCTTCGGTCTGATCTCTCTCTCAGTTGAAACACTGCTAGAGGACAAAGCCGCCGACAGGAAGTTGATGGCTGACAACAGAGCCTCAGTGTGAAGCATGAGGTCGAGAGAAGTGAAGGTCACCTTGAGAGACAAACAGAGTTTAAATTAACTTTAAATTAATCCATTTTAATTAATGGTGAGTGAAACCTGCAGAGACCAAACACAACAGATGGCCTGAACACATTCTTTTTAAAGTCTGTGTAAAGTCAAAATAAATGTGTTTTGAGTTTGTCAGACTAGAGAAGAAAGTGTTATTAACCACCCAGCCAAATTTGAATGATTAAAAATAACAAGTTTTTGAAATTAGGTGTCAAAATCAGGTAAAAATAGGCAGTACTCTCAGCTTCAGGACTGTGGGGGTGTGTCTGACAGGTGGTCCGACCCAGGTGTCTCTCGTCCGTGTGCACTGTTACACACGTAAACACAGATCTGACTACATATATTTCCTGTCATAGCCACAAGCTGCTGCTGCATATAAGAGACGTCCCGTGTCCCATTACCGATGTATTTACCTCTAGTTTCTGCTCAGGAAACCAGAGGTACGTTACATGCACTGACATTAGATAACTTCAATAATTTGACCGCATTAGTCAAGGTTACAAATGACCTCCTGATGGCATCAGACAAAGGACTCATCTCTGTACTTGTCCTGTTAGATCTTAGTGCTGCATTTGACACTATTGACCATCAAATTCTTTTACAGAGACTGGAACATCAAACTGGATCAGAGGAACCGCCCTAAGCTGGTTTAAGTCGTATTTCTTAGATCGATCTCAGTTTGTTCACGTCAATGATGAATCCTCCATGCAGACCAAAGTTTGTCATGGAGTCCCACAAGGTTCTGTACTAGGACCACTTCTATTCAGTTTATATCTGCTTCCTTTAGGGAACATTATTAGGAATCACTCTATCAACTTTCATTGTTATGCTGACGACACCCAATTATATTTATCGATCAAGCCTGATGCAACCAATCAGTTAACTAAACTCCAAGCATGCCTTAAGGATATAAAAAGTTGGATGACCGACAACTTTCTAATGTTAACCCTTGAGCCATCTTAGGACCATTCGTGGCTTTTTTTTTTTGCTTTGTTTATTTTTTAAGAAATGTGGCTGTGTTGAATGAAGATTGCTAAAATTTGGTCAAAGATATTCATTTTTAAATTTTTTTTTAGAATAGAAATCTCAGTACTTTATTAAGCCTAAAATGGCTTAGCAACAGAAATGCATCCTAAATAGTTCCCAGGGACAAAACGTGCCCCATTAAAAACACTTTTTTTGATCCCACGTTTATCCTAACATAAATTAATGCATTCCTTTATGTTAAGATTTCATTTTGGACCACTGTCTTTCAATTTGTAGTTTTTATATTTGTCCACCACGTGGCGCCATTTTACCCATTCAAAACGTGCAGCAAAGTTTAACACTTTTTACTGTTTTCTGCGAAATAAGTTTATTTCAGGCTGAAGTCTAAAAGACTGACGTGTTTAAAGTGGAAAAAATATTAATATATACTATTTTATAGCAACCAATCAGTTAACTAAACTCCAAGCATGCCTTAAGGATATAAAAAGTTGGATGACCTACAATGTTAAATTCAGACAAACTGAAGTTCTTGTAATTGGACCCAAACTCCTCAGAAACTCTCTTTCTAGAGTCTTAGTTACTTTAGACGGGATCACCCTGGCCTCCAGCTCCACTGTAAAGAATCTTGGAGTTGTTTTTGATCAGGATTTGTCCTTTAACGTCACATGAAACAAATTTCGAGGACTGCATTCTTCCACTTACATAACATCGCTAAAATCAGACGCATCGTGTCTCAGGCGGATGCAGAAAAACTAGTCCCGAGCTTTCAGCTCTCAGGCTCCTCTTCTGTGGAACAAACTACCAATCTGGGTTCAGAGCAGACACTGTCAAACCTTTAAGAGTAGACTGAAGACTTTCCTCTGTGATAGAGCTTATAGTCAGTGCTGAGCTTATAGTCAGTGCTGAGCTTATAGTCAGTGCTGAGCTTATAGTCAGTGCTGAGCTTATAGTTAGTGCTGAGCTATAGTCAGTGCTGAGCTTATAGTCAGTGCTGAGCTTATAGTCAGTGCTGAGCTTATAGTTAGTGCTGAGTGTATAGTTAGTGCTGAGCTTATAGTTAGTGCTGAGCTTATAGTTAGTGCTGAGTTATAGTTAGTGCTGAGTGTATAGTTAGTGCTGAGCTTATAGTTAGTGCTGAGTGTATAGTTAGTGCTGAGTTTAGTTAGTGCTGAGCTTATAGTTAGTGCTGAGCTTATAGTTAGTGCTGAGTGTATAGTTAGTGCTGAGCTTATAGTTAGTGCTGAGTGTATAGTTAGTGCTGAGTGTATAGTTAGTGCTGAGCTTATAGTTAGGCTGAGCTTATAGTTAGTGCTGAGTGTATAGTTAGTGCTGAGTGTATAGTTAGTGCTGAGCTTATAGTCAGTGCTGAGCTTATAGTTAGTGCTGAGTGTATAGTTAGTGCTGAGCTTATAGTCAGTGCTGAGCTTATAGTCAGTGCTGAGCTTATAGTTAGTAGAAGATGCATTTTTCGGATGTTGAGGGCAGTGTTGCAATTCAAATATGGGGGTGTGGGGGGTCACGACATGACGTCTATATTTCAGTAATGTATCATTCAAAATGTTTTTTCACGTGTTTTCAGCAACTATTTTCCAACATATTTATTGTGTTTTGAAAGAAACTATGAAATTGCATTTACACAGAGTTTAAAGAAAACACAGGCTTTCCTCTTGTCAGATTGAATATGCTTTCAAAACACTCTGTGTCTGTACGTCTGGCAGCGACAGCGTCATTGTTTCCCACACAAACATGAATCAACAGGATCAGAATACCGACTCAAACAGTAAAGTGACAATCAGTGTGTTTTGGATGAACTCACATTAATCATCTGCTCTGTGTTCTTGTAGACAGTGGAGAAGTTTGGGCCAGAGCGGTCAGCCTGAGAAAAGAAAAACAAACAGCAGGTTCAAGAATCTCAAATATTTCTTCTCTTCTCACAGGTCACATAACAGCAGACCTGAGCGCTGTGTCTCCACAGGTGCTCGAAACAGTTAATGATAATCACCTTGAAATACTGGACTTTGAGTAGCTCAGCTCCAGACGTGACCGAAGAGCTAATGAGACACAGCGGCTCACCATTTGAGTCTGAAACCAGAAGTCAGAGACACATGTTTATGTTTAACCACATGTACCTAAGGATCTGCTGCTTCCTGTCCAAACAGGAACTTACACTACAGGACACCTCAGAAAACACAGAAAACCAAACTGGACAGCAGAGGAAACTGACCGTTGAACTCCAGGCACTTCATAGTGATCTTCTTGATGTAAGTCGTGGCACACATGTCATATTTCCTGACTTTGGTGTCGATGCCCAGGTGAGCGACATGAAAGACCAGGAAAGGGGATTCCTTCTGCTCTCTGGGCTTCTTCAGGGTCAGCAAAACCTTGAAGAGGAAACAGAAAACAGAATCGGAAGAATCAGACAGCTCCAGGACGGTCAGCAGAACAAACAGACAACATAATCAACATAATTAATTCATGATCGGACCGGAGCTATAGTCACGTCATCTTTTAGGGTTCTGATGTTCCTCAATCTTCAGGTGCTGGGTTTGGCTTTTCTACATTCATACACTTGGATCAGAAAAGTCTAAATCAGGTTTCGTACCTCTTTTATTTCAAAGTTCAGGAGAACATTTATCGTGTTTTCGGTTAGACCTCCATTGGTGGCAGACCCTGTCTGTGATGACGCGACCTCCACCTGCTGCTCAGCAAGCTCTGCCTTCTCTGAGGAGGGAAACGCATCATTAAAAACAGGTTTGTGAGTCTGCAGGTCTTTTATGACCTGTTCAATCATTTTCCATCATGCTCCGGGAGTTAGGTTACCTTGAGCGACCTGTCTTCTGATGTCCATGGTGTGCTCTTTACTCCCCTCCCCGATATTCTCCACCAGGATCTTCATCAGCACGCCAAAGTCTTCCTCACCCAGACTCATCTGATAAACACATGACACAGTTTCCTATTTTATTCTGCAAAACACTTCAGCCGCAGTTTAAACAACAACCACCATGTGAGACATACATTAAGGGACTGAAGGATTCCCTGGACCTGGACTCCAGGGATCCTGGTGAACCAGGAAGCAGCCAGGTTCCTGGTGACAAGCAGCTCTAAGTTGATTGGTTGGAGGATCTCGATGTCCGGCTGAATAGAGTCTTGCTTCATCGTGGTTCTAAAAGCACATTTATTCATCGTGTTTGAATGCAGCACAGAAACTGAAATTCACTTTGTCCTTTTCACAGTTACTGAATTCATGACTGGTCATTCTGTTTCCCAGTGTATTGTCTATACAGTGGAGTAGCAGGGCTTCTGCCCTGACAGAGTGAAGATGATTAACCGTCAGAGTTTAGTTTTGTTTTTTTTGATACCTGGAGAGTTTCAGCTGTGTCAGCTTCACTTCCATCTTCTCCACCACCGCCGGCAGAGAGAAACCTTCAGCTGGCAGCAAAGAGAAGCTGTTTGCCACCGTGATCAGACCAAGATCCACCACTACGGCATTATGGGAAGTGGAGGACTGAGGGACGATGATGAGTGGAGCCTTCAGTTTGATGTCCATGGACAGACGGAAACTCTTCTGGGCCAAGCCACGAACACTGGACGCCGCCTTCTCTGCTGCCTGAGCCGTCGCAGCGCTCAGAGCTTCTTTAGCCGTCTGGAAGTTATCAACGAACATCTGAAGAAGAAAAACACTCAGGAGTGAGACAACATCGCCACGCATCAAATGACCAAAACTGAGACGACGTCGTCACGCATCGAATGACCAAAACTGAGACGACATCGTCACGCATCAAATGACCAAAACTGAGACGACATCGTCACGCATCAAATGACCAAAACTGAGACGACGTCGTCACGCATCAAATGATCAAAACTGAGACGACATCGTCACGCATCAAATGACCAAAACTGAGACGACATCGTCACGCATCAAATGACCAAAACTGAGACGACATCGCCACGCATCAAATGATCAAAACTGAGACGACATCGTCACGCATCAAATGACCAAAACTGAGACGACATCGTCACGCATCAAATGACCAAAACTGAGACGACGTCGTCACGCATCAAATGATCAAAACTGAGACGACATCGTCACGCATCAAATGACCAAAACTGAGACGACGTCGTCACGCATCAAATGACCAAAACTGAGACGACATCGTCACGCATCAAATGACCAAAACTGAGACGACATCGTCACACATCAAATGACCAAAACTGAGACGACATCGTCACGCATCAAATGACCAAAACTGAGACGACGTCGTCACGCATCAAATGACCAAAACTGAGACGACATCGTCACGCATCAAATGACCAAAACTGAGACGACGTCGTCACGCATCAAATGACCAAAACTGAGACGACATCGTCACGCATCAAATGACCAAAACTGAGACGACATCGCCACGCATCAAATGACCAAAACTGAGACGACATCGTCACGCATCAAATGACCAAAACTGAGACGACATCGTCACGCATCAAATGACCAAAACTGAGACGACATCGTCACGCATCAAATGACCAAAACTGAGACGACATCGTCACGCATCAAATGACCAAAACTGAGACGACATCGTCACGCATCAAATGATCAAAACTGAGACGACATCGTCACGCATCAAATGACCAAAACTGAGACGACATCGTCACGCATCAAATGACCAAAACTGAGACGACATCGTCACGCATCAAATGACCAAAACTGAGACGACATCGTCACGCATCAAATGACCAAAACTGAGACGACATCGTCACGCATCAAATGACCAAAACTGAGACGACATCGTCACGCATCAAATGATCAAAACTGAGACGACATCGTCACGCATCAAATGACCAAAACTGAGACGACGTCGTCACGCATCAAATGACCAAAACTGAGACGACGTCGTCACGCATCAAATGACCAAAACTGAGACGACATCGTCACACATCAAATGATCAAAACTGAGACGACATCGTCACACATCAAATGACCAAAACTGAGACGACGTCGTCACGCATCAAATGACCAAAACTGAGACGACATCGTCACGCATCAAATGACCAAAACTGAGACGACATCGTCACGCATCAAATGACCAAAACTGAAACGACATCGTCACACATCAAATGATCAAAACTGAGACGACATCGTCACGCATCAAATGACCAAAACTGAGACGACATCGTCACGCATCAAATGACCAAAACTGAGACGACGTCGTCACGCATCAAATGACCAAAACTGAGACGACATCGTCACGCATCAAATGACCAAAACTGAGACGACATCGTCACGCATCAAATGACCAAAACTGAGACGACGTCGTCACGCATCAAATGACCAAAACTGAGACGACATCGTCACGCATCAAATGACCAAAACTGAGACGACGTCGTCACGCATCAAATGACCAAAACTGAGACGACGTCGTCACGCATCAAATGACCAAAACTGAGACGACGTCGTCACGCATCAAATGACCAAAACTGAGACGACGTCGTCACGCATCAAATGACCAAAACTGAGACGACATCGTCACGCATCAAATGACCAAAACTGAGACGACGTCGTCACACATCAAATGACCAAAACTGAGACGACGTCGTCACGCATCAAATGACCAAAACTGAGACGACATCGTCACACATCAAATGATCAAAACTGAGACGACATCGTCACACATCAAATGACCAAAACTGAGACGACGTCGTCACGCATCAAATGACCAAAACTGAGACGACATCGTCACGCATCAAATGACCAAAACTGAGACGACATCGTCACGCATCAAATGACCAAAACTGAAACGACATCGTCACACATCAAATGATCAAAACTGAGACGACATCGTCACGCATCAAATGACCAAAACTGAGACGACATCGTCACGCATCAAATGACCAAAACTGAGACGACGTCGTCACGCATCAAATGACCAAAACTGAGACGACATCGTCACGCATCAAATGACCAAAACTGAGACGACATCGTCACGCATCAAATGACCAAAACTGAGACGACGTCGTCACGCATCAAATGACCAAAACTGAGACGACATCGTCACGCATCAAATGACCAAAACTGAGACGACGTCGTCACGCATCAAATGACCAAAACTGAGACGACGTCGTCACGCATCAAATGACCAAAACTGAGACGACGTCGTCACGCATCAAATGACCAAAACTGAGACGACGTCGTCACGCATCAAATGACCAAAACTGAGACGACATCGTCACGCATCAAATGACCAAAACTGAGACGACGTCGTCACGCATCAAATGACCAAAACTGAGACGACGTCGTCACGCATCAAATGACCAAAACTGAGACGACATCGTCACGCATCAAATGACCAAAACTGAGACGACATCGTCACGCATCAAATGACCAAAACTGAACGACATCGTCACGCATCAAATGATCAAAACTGAGACGACATCGTCACGCATCAAATGACAAAACTGAACGACATCGTCACGCATCAAATGACCAAAACTGAGACGACATCGCCACGCATCAAATGACCAAAACTGAACGACATCGTCACGCATCAAATGACCAAAACTGAGACGACATCGTCACGCATCAAATGACCAAAACTGAGACGACATCGTCACGCATCAAATGACCAAAACTGAGACGACGTCGTCACGCATCAAATGACCAAAACTGAGACGACATCGTCACACATCAAATGACCAAAACTGAGACGACATCGTCACACATCAAATGACCAAAACTGAGACGACATCGTCACACATCAAATGACCAAAACTGAGACGACATCGTCACGCATCAAATGACCAAAACTGAGACGACATCGTCACGCATCAAATGATCAAAACTGAGACGACATCGTCACGCATCAAATGACCAAAACTGAGACGACATCGTCACGCATCAAATGACCAAAACTGAGACGACATCGTCACGCATCAAATGATCAAAACTGAGACGACGTCGTCACGCATCAAATGACCAAAACTGAGACGACGTCGTCACGCATCAAATGACCAAAACTGAGACGACATCGTCACGCATCAAATGACCAAAACTGAGACGACGTCGTCACGCATCAAATGACCAAAACTGAGACGACGTCGTCACGCATCAAATGACCAAAACTGAGACGACATCGTCACGCATCAAATGACCAAAACTGAGACGACATCGTCACGCATCAAATGATCAAAACTGAGACGACATCGTCACGCATCAAATGACCAAAACTGAGACGACATCGTCACGCATCGAATGACCAAAACTGAGACGACGTCGTCACGCATCAAATGACCAAAACTGAGACGACATCGTCACGCATCAAATGACCAAAACTGAGACGACATCGTCACGCATCAAATGACCAAAACTGAGACGACGTCGTCACGCATCAAATGACCAAAACTGAGACGACATCGTCACGCATCAAATGACCAAAACTGAGACGACATCGTCACGCATCAAATGACCAAAACTGAGACGACGTCGTCACGCATCAAATGACCAAAACTGAGACGACGTCGTCACGCATCAAATGACCAAAACTGAGACGACATCGTCACGCATCAAATGACCAAAACTGAGACGACATCGTCACGCATCAAATGACCAAAACTGAGACGACATCGTCACGCATCAAATGACCAAAACTGAGACGACATCGTCACACATCAAATGATCAAAACTGAGACGACGTCGTCACGCATCAAATGACCAAAACTGAGACGACATCGTCACGCATCAAATGACCAAAACTGAGACGACATCGTCACGCATCAAATGACCAAAACTGAGACGACATCGTCACGCATCAAATGACCAAAACTGAGACGACATCGTCACGCATCAAATGACCAAAACTGAGACGACATCGTCACACATCAAATGACCAAAACTGAGACGACATCGTCACGCATCAAATGACCAAAACTGAGACGACATCGTCACATCAAATGACCAAAACTGAGACGACATCGTCACGCATCAAATGACCAAAACTGAGACGACATCGTCACGCATCAAATGATCAAAACTGAGACGACATCGTCACGCATCAAATGACCAAAACTGAGACGACATCGTCACGCATCAAATGACCAAAACTGAGACGACATCGTCACGCATCAAATGATCAAAACTGAGACGACATCGTCACGCATCAAATGATCAAAACTGAGACGACATCGTCACGCATCAAATGACCAAAACTGAGACGACATCGTCACGCATCAAATGACCAAAACTGAGACGACATCGTCACGCATCAAATGACCAAAACTGAGACGACATCGTCACGCATCAAATGATCAAAACTGAGACGACATCGTCACGCATCAAATGACCAAAACTGAGACGACGTCGTCACGCATCAAATGACCAAAACTGAGACGACATCGTCACGCATCAAATGACCAAAACTGAGACGACATCGTCACGCATCAAATGACCAAAACTGAGACGACATCGTCACGCATCAAATGATCAAAACTGAGACGACATCGTCACGCATCAAATGATCAAAACTGAGACGACATCGTCACGCATCAAATGACCAAAACTGAGACGACATCGTCACGCATCAAATGATCAAAACTGAGACAGAACTGCCATGAAGGAGCCGATGTGACGCATTCACTGCCTGGACACAGCATCCGGCATTTCTGTTTCAGAAACCTGAGTCTGATGAACATTCATCTGTTTGTTATTATTAAAAATGTCATGAAATAATTTTAAATATAAAATTAACTGAATAAATCTCTGCTGTCAACCTTAAATAATTATAGAATAATTATGATCAAAGGTTCAAACGATCAAATTAGAAGTTTTTGAAACAAAAATCCAGAAGGAGGGAAGTGATGTCGCACAGGCAGAGGTCATGTGACCGACAAGGGGCAGGGCTGTAATGATGAGTGACAGCTGAGTTGCAAAGCATTTATGGAGGACTTGAGAAATTAAAAAAGAATGAGTTCATTTTTTTCTGTTTGTCATCTCGCTTCATTAACCCGAGTCCACAACTGACAATCAGACGTGGGATGGAGGACTCAAGTTAACCCAGGTGAGTCCAGCTGATGATATTTAAGGTGGACTGAAGGTGCAGTGAAGCACTGAGTGAAAAGAAATGAGAAGGTTTGATGCTGGGAGCTGTACCTCATCAGCAGACGAATACTGAAAGCTAAAAGAAGCCTGAAAGAACAAAAGACATCAAGAACACAAAACATGAGAGACAGGAAGACCAGAAAGACTAGAGACGGGGAAAGACTAGAGACGGGGAAAGACTCGAGACGGGCAGAAAGACTAGAGACGGGCAGAAAGACTAGAGACGGGGGAAAGACTAGAGACGGACAGAAAGACTAGAGACGGGCAGAAAGACTAGAGACAGACAGAAAGACTAGAGACAGACAGAAAGACTAGAGACAGACAGAAAGACTAGAGGCGGGCAAAAAGACTAGAGACGGGCAGAAAGACTAGAGACGGGGGAAAGACTAGAGACGGACAGAAAGACTAGAGACGGGGGAAAGACTAGAGACAGACAGAAAGACTAGAGACGGGGGAAAGACTAGAGACAGACAGAAAGACTAGAGACGGGGAAAGACTAGAGACGGGGGAAAGACTAGAGACAGACAGAAAGACTAGAGACAGACAGAAAGACTAGAGACAGACAGAAAGACTAGAGACGGGGAAAGACTAGAGACGGGGGAAAGACTAGAGACGGGCAGAAAGACTAGAGACAGACAGAAAGACTAGAGACGGGCAGAAAGACTAGAGACAGACAGAAAGACTAGAGACAGACAGAAAGACTAGAGACGGGCAGAAAGACTAGAGGCGGGCAAAAAGACTAGAGACGGGCAGAAAGACTAGAGACGGGGGAAAGACTAGAGACGGACAGAAAGACTAGAGACGGGCAGAAAGACTAGAGACAGACAGAAAGACTAGAGACAGACAGAAAGACTAGAGGCGGGCAAAAAGACTAGAGACGGGCAGAAAGACTAGAGACGGGGGAAAGACTAGAGACGGACAGAAAGACTAGAGACGGGGGAAAGACTAGAGACAGACAGAAAGACTAGAGACGGGGGAAAGACTAGAGACAGACAGAAAGACTAGAGACGGGGAAAGACTAGAGACGGGGGAAAGACTAGAGACAGACAGAAAGACTAGAGACAGACAGAAAGACTAGAGACAGACAGAAAGACTAGAGACGGGGAAAGACTAGAGACGGGGGAAAGACTAGAGACGGGCAGAAAGACTAGAGACAGACAGAAAGACTAGAGACGGGCAGAAAGACTAGAGACAGACAGAAAGACTAGAGACAGACAGAAAGACTAGAGACAGACAGAAAGACTAGAGACGGGCAGAAAGACTAGAGACAGACAGAAAGACTAGAGACGGGCAGAAAGACTAGAGACAGACAGAAAGACTAGAGACAGACAGAAAGACTAGAGACAGACAGAAAGACTAGAGAAAAGGAAAAGCATGCAACAGGAAACAGTTTTCAGTCTTACAGACGTTCTAATGTGATTGACAGCAGGAACTGAAATATAGATCCGATGTTTCAAACACACTGACACATCCAGCCGTGTTAGAAACATGTATGTTCATATTAACACGTGTGTCAGGTCTGACCAGCAGTGACATGAAGAACTTGTGCAGGTAGACGATCTGGATGCAGCCCAGACGCATTGTGACCTTCCCGTCCACCTTCGACATGTCGCCGTAACCCTTGCCCTCCGTCGCCCCTGGAAACAAGGACAGTTTGAAGCTGAACACCTCCTCACCCACGATGGACACCGCCTGCAGGAGGACAAAACAGCAGGTCCAGGTCGTGTTAGTTGATAACACTGATCCTGGGTCAGGAAACTGTTTCAACTGTTCTGGGTCTCCGTGTGTGTTCAGACCTTTCTGTGGACAGTTTGGGGGTTGACATCTGTGACCACAATGTCTCGGAGTCGAGCGAACACCTCCGTCTCCTTCGCCTGCACCAACACAGACGCATCGATTCCTGCAGGGCGGCGACAGTCAGGTGACACGTTTAATGAGCTGTCACACCTTTTGTGACCTCACACGGTTCAAACTGGACCACATGGCGTACCTTGGACTCTGATGTCAGCAATGCTGCGGCAGTCGTCACACACCTCCATGTGGAAACAACCCAACATGGCGAACAGCTTAAAGCTGAACACGCCGCCATCTTTGGCTTCTTTAAACACTGCAGAGGGAGCAGAGACACCACAGGTCAAACACACCTGTGATTTCCTGTGATCGCCTGAGACTCTTCAGATGTGACATACTGACACACCTGTGAGTCCAGACTCACCTGTCCGGCTTTGTCTGGTCTTGTCCGCCTGTTTTTTGATGTCTCGGTCACGGGCAGCGGCGAGTTCTGGCGGCACAATGCTGCTCAGGTAGTTGATGGTTGACAACAGAGCTTTAGTGTGAAGGAGAAAGTGCAGAGAGGAAAACTCCACCTGAAACAGACAGATCACCTGTGATCACCTGTGATCCTAATAATCTATCTAACAAATCTTTTATGATCGTTAACCGCTGCTGCTATGGAAACCTGCTCCACCCACCTTCAGTGTTTGCTCTGTGTTGTTGAACAGAGTCTGGAAGCTCGGGCCGCTGGGGTCCGCCTGCAGGACCACAGACAGAAACAAGTCCTCATCTGGATCACGTGTTCAGAACATCCATCCTGTACGGGCCGAGCTTTCTGTGCAATAAGAATCTGGACACTTCTTCTTCCTTTCTCTGTGCAATAACCCCATCAATCGTTTAAGTGCAATATTTTAATTAACTGTGAATCTGAGTCTGCCATACACAGTCCTCCATATGTTCTCTACATTTATTTTATCTTGATCCTATTTTTCTTAAATTTGACGTTATATATTGAGTTTTATTGTTCTAGTCTTTACTTTATATATTTAGATAAGAGTCTATTGTTTATCTTATATTGTATTCTTTTCCACTGTATCAATAAAGTGCAGTCGAAGTCTAAGTCAGTAAACGTTAACTTGCCTGAACTCCTCCATCATGTTTAACCGTCCAAACCTCCCAGTGTCATGTTAGATCAAACATATTACATAAAGTTTGTTTAATATGTTTCAATTTATTATTACTTCTGTTCATATATCAGCTCATATCGGCTGTTTGTTATTTGAGGAGGAAAAATTATCATTTGGGGTTTAAACTTCATCTTAAAAATCAGCATTTTGTGATGAAACTCATCAGATCCGAGTCTGTTTGCTCACCTTGATGAACTCCACCTTTAGCAGGTTGGAGCTCTGCTGCTCTGAGGAACTGATCAGGTGGAGAGGACGACTTCTGCCACCTGAGGACAAACCACATTGAACCATGTTAGTCAGGGTTAGTGTAATCACACGAAGCAGAAAAATGGATGAACGGTGAACGGTGCCTTAGAGGCAGCTTGGACGATGTTCTGCTGGGAAACCTCAGGTTCTGCTGTTCATGTGGATTTTCCTTTGACGCTTACCTTCTACATTACATTACATCACATTACATTACATTACATTACATTCAGCAGAGGCTTTTATCCAAAGCGACTTACAGAGGAGGACATAAGCTGACACAGAGTAGTTGTTAGTTTGTTAGTTTTAGGCAGGGAAGCATTCTGGACAGAGAAAGGTTTCTACAAGTTGTTTAAAGGTAGAAAGGGATGTTGCTGTTCTTGCAGACGTTGGTCGGTGGAAGCATGTTCTCATCAGTCAGATTTACAGGAAGTTACCGGGTATTTCACAGTAGTCAAGTGTGACTCTGCGCAGGTATGAGGTGACGTTCAGGTCGAAGCTCCGCTTCTTCCCTTCAGCTCCCAGCTGACAGACACTGAAGGACAAAATGGTCTTCTCCTGGTCCACCTGCCGGGTCAGCTCCAACAGCACCTGAACACACCACAAACACATATTGGTCTTACATGGACTCCAGCTCCTCTCCCACATGACCTGACCAGAGAGAAACAAACAAACCTCTTTGACTTCAAATTTGAAGTGAAGGTCGGTGAGTTCCTCGAGAGCTGAACGATGGTGCTCCTCATCGATCGACTTCTCGCTGGTGTCTTCATCTGAATCTGAAACAGATGGACTGTTTCACCACTGACACAAATACAGAAACATCTGAGACGGCCAATCAGAGAGCAGGGAGCACCCACCTGTTTCCATGGTGTCCAGGAGTACAGGGTGAAGGCTGAGTGCTTGAGGTCTAGCCTCCACCAACGACAGCACCTACAGCAGGAAACGCCTAAATATGGTGACTACAGTCCTACACATGCATGGAGGTAGGGCGGATCGTCCACTAATCACATGATCAGTGGGTCGATACCCAGCTCCTCCAGTCTGAGTGTCCTCAGTGTGTGAATGTGCATGAATGTGTGAATGAGATATGTAGTTTAAAAAGAGCTTTGAGTGGTCGGAAGACTAGAAAGGAGATATATATAAGTACAGTTACAAGTATAATATAGTATACAAGTATACTCTGCATACTTCTTGGTGTAGTGCTCACCGTCCTCAGCTTCCTGTTGTTCCCCTAAATTTCACGTCATGCTTCCTCAAATTTCACCTGTCACTTGTATGAAATGTCACAGTGACACGTTTACTTCCTAAATATTTCAGTCCGGACCGTACCAACTGTACCTTCCCTGTGGGGGTGGATGGGGAGGAGCCCATGTTGGGAAGTGGGATGCTGTCAACCAGCTCCAGAACGTTCTGGATCTTCTGGTCCGAGATTTTAACGTGCAGCAGCGGGAGCTCCCCCAACACCTTGAATCTGAAGCACAAACACATCCAACACTGACATAACACGTACAGGTGAGTTAACAGCAGAATCAGCAGAGAGATCAGAGACCTGACCATAGGTAAGATTCACACCTGGGCATCCTGGCATCCTTCTCCACCATACACTTGGCCAGCTGGACCGTGAAGTCCATCGGTTGGAGGATGTGTTGAACGGACGAACCCTGCAGCCGAGCAGACTTCCATGCCTCACCTGGAATTTAGTTTAAACCTTCAGGTGGTTCTGTGGAGGTTCTGTGGATGTTGTACATATGTTGTGTGTGTGAGTTAAGTACCTGACTTGCTGTAGAGCACCTGGACTTTTCGTAGCTCCACGTTGTACCTCTCATAGGCTCGATCCATGATTTCCTCCAGAGAGGAGAAGGAGGAAGACGAAGACGAACTGAGATGGGACTGCTCGACACTGTTAAACTACAAACACACACAAAACAGTAACGAAAAATTCAAAGACACCATGTGGATAAAACAATACTTTGTCTCAATCTGTGGTTCAAACTGAGTTTATGAAACTAAGAATTTACCTGTAAGCTGCCAAAGTCCACAATAATGAGATCTGACATACTGCTATAGAAACCGGACTTTGGTACCAGCAGGTAGGACGGCTTCAAGTCAATTCTCAGGTTTAGGACCTTCCTGGTCTCAATGATATGAGACAAACCTGCAGAGATAAGAGTTCATCAGGGCCCAGATGAGGACCAGTACTCAGCTATAGACTTGGGGTTAGTTAGACTCAGCTGTATTTAGACTCAGTGTTAGACAGGGTTTCAGGTGTTTCAGGTAAACCTGATCCTGAGTCAGAACTTACCTGCAGCAGTTTTGTCTTTGATCTCCTCCAGTTTGGAGAGCGTGGCCGAGGTCAGGACTTCCAGATCAACACCTTTCCCAGACTTAAAGAAGTCCATCAGACTATTCACGGTGAGCTGGAGGACAAACACTCACTTCATTATTTGTTCTTAGATGTGAATCCAGATCCAGGTCAAGATCCAGAACAGACTGATAAAAGTGATCTGGTGTGGGCTTAGATCATAGTTCATCTTTACCGCGTCATAGATGATCTCGATGGGCTGAGACTGGACCGTGAGCAGCTGGTCGGCGGCGTTGCCCTCAGGGTTCAGTTCGAACACAACACTGAGCAGAGAAGAAGAAGATTCTCCCACTGAGGCGATGAGGGAAGGTACCGCGCCCTGCTGCTGTAGACCCGTAACAAACCAGTGCTGCAATGCTGCCTCCACCCTGCAGGAGGACATTATTCAGCTCGTTCATGAGACGCACAGACAGAGATCAAACCTGTGACATGATCTTGTAGGTGTCACCTGAAAGCCTGAGCTCCAGGTCTCTGAGATATTTTGGTGCTGAGATCGATCATCTGGACTTTGAGGATCTCTGGGATTTCCGGCAGCTCTCGAACTGTCACCGAGGTCCTGAACAGCTGGAAGGTGACGACCACAGCGACGTACTAAAGGTCAGAACAAATACCACGCTGATGGTTAGAGTCTGACATGAACACTTTGTCCTGATGGCAGCGCTGCAGGACACGAGGCTCCACCTTCAGCAGAGCATGAAGGTGTCAACAGCAGGTGTGCTCACCTGTTTGGGTAATGTCAAATTGTGAGAGCTGCCACTGTAACCGATGGCAGTGTAGAGTTTCTCCTTTTCCTCAGCCGTCATGAGATCGTCCAGACCAGAACCAGAACCTAAATCAGAAAAAATCATTAGATCACATTATCTTCTCAGCACCTGTTAGAGTCACCTGAACATCTGTTAGAGTCACCTGAACACCTGTTAGAGTCACCTGAACATCTGTTAGAGTCACCTGAACATCTGTTAGAGTCACCTGAACATCTGTTAGAGTCACCTGAACACCTGTCAGTGTTACCTGAACACCTGTTAGAGTCACCTGAACATCTGTTAGAGTCACCTGAACACCTGTTAGAGTCACCTGAACATCTGTTAGAGTCACCTGAACACCTGTTAGAGTCACCTGAACATCTGTTAGAGTCACCTGAACATCTGTTAGAGTCACCTGAACATCTGTTAGAGTCACCTGAACACCTGTCAGTGTTACCTGAACACCTGTCAATGTTACCTGAACACCTGTCAGTGTTACCTGAACACCTGTTAGAGTCACCTGAACATCTGTTAGAGTCACCTGAACACCTGTTAGAGTCACCTGAACACCTGTCAGTGTTACCTGAACACCTGTTAGAGTCACCTGAACATCTGTTAGAGTCACCTGAACACCTGTTAGAGTCACCTGAACACCTGTCAGTGTTACCTGAACACCTGTTAGAGTCACCTGAACACCTGTTAGAGTCACCTGAACACCTGTCAGTGTTACCTGAACACCTGTTAGAGTCACCTGAACATCTGTTAGAGTCACCTGAACACCTGTTAGAGTCACCTGAACACCTGTCAGTGTTACCTGAACACCTGTTAGAGTCACCTGAACACCTGTCAGTGTTACCTGAACACCTGTTAGAGTCACCTGAACACCTGTCAGTGTTACCTGAACACCTGTTAGAGTCACCTGAACACCTGTTAGAGTCACCTGAACACCTGTCAGTGTTACCTGAACATCTGTTAGAGTCACCTGAACACCAGTTAGAGTCACCTGAACATCTTTTATAGTCACCTGAACACCTGTCAGTGTCACCTGAACATCTGTTAGAGTCACCTGAACATCTGTTAGAGTCACCTGAACACCAGTTAGAGTCACCTGAACACCTGTCAGTGTTACCTGAACACCTGTTAGAGTCACCTGAACACCTGTCAGTGTTACCTGAACATCTGTTAGAGTCACCTGAACACCAGTTAGAGTCACCTGAACATCTTTTAGAGTCACCTGAACACCTGTCAGTGTCACCTGAACATCTGTTAGAGTCACCTGAACATCTGTTAGAGTCACCTGAACACCAGTTAGAGTCACCTGAACATCTGTTAGAGTCACCTGAACACCAGTTAGAGTCACCTGAACATCTTTTAGAGTCACCTGAACACCTGTTAGAGTCACCTGAACACCTGTCAGTGTTATCTGAACACCTGTCAATGTTACCTGAACACCTGTCAATGTTATCTGAACACCTGTCAATGTTACCTGAACACCTGTCAGTGTTATCTGAACACCTGTCAATGTTACCTGAACACCTGTCAATGTTATCTGAACACCTGTCAATGTTACCTGAACATCTGTCAGTGTCACCTGAACACCTGTCAATGTCACCTGAACATCTGTCAGTGTTACCTGAACACCTGTCAGTGTCACCTGAACATCTGTCAGTGTTACCTGAACACCTGTCAGTGTCACCTGAACATCTGTCAGTGTCACCTGAACACCTGTCAATGTCACCTGAACACCTGTCAATGTCACCTGAACATCTGTCAGTGTTACCTGAACACCTGTCAGTGTCACCTGAACACCTGTCAGTGTCACATGAACACCTGTCAGTGTCACCTGTACACCTGTAGGTGTTACCTGAACACCTGTCAATGTCACCTGAACATCTGTTAGAGCCACCTGAACATCTGTCAATGTTACCTGAACACCTGTCAGTGTCACATGAACACCTGTCAGTGTCACCTGTACACCTGTAGGTGTTACCTGAACACCTGTCAGTGTCACATGAACACCTGTCAATGTTACCTGAACACCTGTCAGTGTCACATGAACACCTGTCAGTGTCACCTGTACACCTGTCGGTGTTACCTGAACATCTGTCAGTGTTATCTGAACACCTGTCAGTGTTATCTGAACACCTGTCAGTGTTACCTGAACATCTGTCAAAGTTACCTGAACACCTGTCAAAGTTACCTGAATATCTGTCAGTGTTACCTGAACATCTGTCAATGTTACCTGAAAACCTGTCAGTGTTACACCTGTCAATGTTACCCGAACATCTGTCAGTGTCACACGAACATCTGTCAGTGTCACCTGAACACCTGTCAGTGTTACCTGTACACCTGTCAGTGTCACCTGAACACCTGTCAGTGTCACCAGTGTCACATGAACACCTGTCAGTGTTACCTGAACACCTGTCAGTGTCACCAGTGTCACATGAACACCTGTCAGTGTCACCTGAACACCTGTCAGTGTCACCTGTACACCTGTCAGTGTTACCTGAACACCTGTCAGTGTTACCTGTACACCTGTCAGTGTTACCTGAACACCTGTCAGTGTCACATGAACACCTGTCAGTGTCACCTGTACACCTGTCGGTGTTACCTGTACACCTGTCAATGTCACCTGAACATCTGTCAGTGTCACCTGAACACCTGTCAGTGTCACCTGAACACCTGTCAGTGTCACCTGAACACCTGTCAGTGTCACCAGTGTCACATGAACACCTGTCAGTGTCACCTGAACACCTGTCAATGTTACCTGAACACCTGTCGGTGTTACCCGAACACCTGTCAATGTCACCTGAACACCTGTCGGTGTTACCTGTACACCTGTTGGTGTCACCTGAACACCTGTCAGTGTCACCTGAACACCTGTCAATGTCACCTGAACATCTGTCAGTGTCACCAGTGTCACATGAACACCTGTCATTGTCACCTGAACACCTGTCGGTGTTACCTGTACACTTGTCGGTGTTACCTGAACACCTGTCAGTGTCACCTGAACACCTGTCAGTGTCACCTGAACACCTGTCAGTGTCACCTCTACACCTGTCAGTGTCACCTCTACACCTGTCAGTGTCACCTCTACACCTGTCAGTGTTACCTGAACACCTGTCAGTGTCACCTGAACACCTGTCAATGTTACCTGAACACCTGTCAGTTTCACCTGAACATCTGTCAGTGTCACCTGAACACCTGTCGGTGTTACCTGTACACCTGTCAGTTTCACCTGAACATCTGTCAGTGTCACCTGAACACCTGTCGGTGTTACCTGTACACCTGTCGGTGTCACCTGAACACCTGTCAGTGTCACCTGAACACCTGCCAATGTCACCTGAACATCTGTCAGTGTCACATGAACACCTGTCAGTGTCACCTGAACACTTGTCGGTGTTACCTGTACACCTGTCGGTGTTACCTGAACACCTGTCAGTGTCACCTGAACACCTGTCAGTGTCACCTCTACACCTGTCAGTGTCACCTGAACACCTGTCAATGTTACCTGAACACCTGTCAGTGTCACCTGAACACCTGTCAGTGTCACCTGAACACCTGTCAGTGTCACCTGAACACCTGTCAATGTTACCTGAACATCTGTCAGTGTTACCTGAACACCTGTCAATGTTACCTGAACACCTGTCAGTTTCACCTGAACATCTGTTAGTGTTACCTTAACACCTGTCAGTGTTAGCTGAACACCTGTCAGTGTTAGCTGAACACCTGTCAGTGTTAGCTGAACACCTGTCAGTGTCACCTGAACATCTGTTAGTGTTACCTTAACACCTGTCAGTGTCACCTGTACACCTGTCAGTGTTAGCTGACCACCTGTCAGTGTCACCTGAACGCTGTTAAACGTACCCTCTGTGTCCTTGCTGTCCTGTAGGCTGTGCTCCTCCTTCTGGGCCTTTTTACCAAAGAAGCTGCTGAAGAAACCTCCTCCTCCTCCTCCCTGCTTCCGTCCCCCCGCAGCCTTCTTCCCGATGACCTTCTGCCCCGACCGGATCACCTGGACGAGAAACAGGAGATGGTTGTGTTTGGAACTAGACTGTTCTGTGTCCACAGAAAACCTTCATCACAGTCACTTCATGTTTACCTCCATTTGGGCCTGCTGCCGGGCCAATGTGATGTTGAAGACGTCCAAAACTTTCTCCAGATCCTGGTGGAAACAAACAGTCAACATGGTACAAGCGGTCACCAGATCCAGCTCTACCAGCTCCACTGGGTCTTTTTGTTGGTGTATGTTCTTTCTCATATTTGTAAAAAACATTTTACTTCTATGGTCACTTTATATTTTTAATATAGTTTATAGTTGTATAAAACATTTATATTTCTAGTTACTTTCTATTTTTATATAGTTTTTTTATATAGAAGTTTAGCATGGGTTAACTTAACACAGTTACAGTATATTTATTGTGACGGAGCAGCTCCATCACTGGTATCACATCATTTTTCTGACTAAGCCTGGATTTTTTTGGAACAAGCGACGAGGTTAGAGAAAGATGCAAATGCTTAATTCCTCTGCACATTTTTTTACTTTCAGAGTTTGAACTCCTGCACATTTTTAATTTCTCTGTACACATTTAAATTTACATTTATCTCAGGTCAATATCAGCGTGTGGTTACTGTGTTATAAGTTAACTGTAATGTATGTTCAATGTATGTTACTGCTACTGGATGCTTGAATTTCCTTCAGGATCAATAAAGTATCTATCTATCTATCTATCTATCTATCTATCTATCTATCTATCTATCTATCTATCTATCTATCTATCTATCTATCTATGTGTCAGGCTCTTTCAGTCAGTCAGCAGCACCTGGATGTGTCGCTCTGTGTCCTGGTTCGGCTTGTTCTGGCTCAGTAGTTTGGTCCTATAGGCCATCTTGTAGTCCTTTAGGTTCTCCCTGTGCTTTCTGATGTTGGACCAGCACCACATTTTACTGAAGCGTCTGATGTGGACCTCGAGGATGCTGTTGAAAGCATACCTCCACCTGGCATAGGCAGGGAAAACAAACACACCCTGATTTTACCAGAAACACCTGAAAACTGCTCAGACCTGTTTCAAACTGAAGTTCTAAAACCAGATTCTCAACTGACCAGAGTTTGACACTGCTGTGGACAGAGACATCAGGCCTGAACTTCCTGTAGGGGGCGTTCCTCACCATGCAGTCAACAGACTCCAACAGCTCCACCATGGTCAGATACTGCAGGGAGCCACAACACATTAAAAAGCCTGCACAGTGCTCAGGTGTATTTCTAAAAAACTTGAGTTCACATCTGGAGTCCTGAGTGTCTGTCTCACCCCTCTGTCTCCCATCTGTGTCACATGTTACCTACCTGTGGTTTAGTCATCTCTATGGCGATGTTCTGAACCTCCAGGTGAAGGTTTACCTTTGGAGCTTTCAATTCCAGCTCAGCGTTCGGGTTGATGCACATTTTAGCTGAGGCGAAGATCGGCTTAAAAACTACAGACCGACAAAGTAAACGATCAGAGAAGAGCTTATAGTGAGAAAACAACCAATAATAATTATAATAATAAAAATCAATACATAATATCATTGATTTGTCATTTTATTGTAAACATCTAGTCTGAAACACCTAAAGTCTGACACATCTAGAGTCAGTAAATAAAGAGAACTTACTGTACTGATAATGGGGTTCCTGATTCTTACTGCTGATCCCAGACTTTAACTGATCCTGGAGGACAAACAGAAGAAGAATCAAAACATGAAAACTCACCTTTTTTATCTTTAACAACTATTGTTGACATCCTAAATGTGTCATAAGAACAGTCTTAAAAACAAAATCAACAACTTATTGATTGATTTCATTAATTGAAAATGAAATCTTGAACATGATGACACAAATTGAATAATAAAACCACTAATGTGTAGTACACAGTACACAATAAACACTTTAATTTATTCATTCTATTTATTTATTGATATGAAAAAAGATTGATCTGGTAAAAACTGTCTGTCGCATCATGGTTTATTTTCACATTATATCAGATCATGATATAATTTTAATGGAGAGAAGGAATAGTGTGTTCATTGATTTCTCGTGTTTCTGTTTGTTCTCTAATGTCATAATAGCATCGACTCACTACAATGTCTTCCCATGATCCTTTGTAGAAGATCGGACTGTTGACGTTCCAGTAAGCACAGAGACACTCCAGATTCCCGAGCTGAAACAAACAAACACATAAACAAACCAGTCACAAAGACGCATTGTGTGTGTCAGGTAAAGTTAGTGTAATTGTGGGGCGGTGTTTGGCTCAGCTGGTAGAACAGCCGCCTCATGTGCGTAGGCTAAGTCCTCGCTGTGGAAGCCCAGGGTTCAAATCGACCGAACATTAACAAGTTCAACAAGTAATGACATGTATTAACAGTAAACAGGGAACGTCACTAGACAGGTAACAACAGTAAACAGGTGAGTAGCAACAGTAAACAGGTGAGTAACAACAGTAAACAGGTGAGTAGCGACAGTAAACAGGTGAGTAACGACAGTAAACAGGTGAGTAACAACAGTAAACAGGTGAGTAACAACAGTAAACAGGTGAGTAACAACAGTAAACATGTGAGTAACAACAGTAAACAGGTGAATAACAACAGTAAACATGTGAGTAACAACAGTAAACAGGTGAATAACAACAGTAAACATATGAATAACAACAGTAAACATGTGAGTAACAACAGTAAACATGTGAGTAACAACAGTAAACATGTGAGTAACAACAGTAAACATATGAATAACAACAGTAAACATGTGAGTAACAACAGTAAACATGTGAGTAACAACAGTAAACATATGAATAACAACAGTAAACATGTGAGTAACAACAGTAAACATGTGAGTAACAACAGTAAACAGGTGAATAACAACAGTAAACATGTGAGTAACAACAGTAAACAGGTGAGTAACAACAGTAAACATGTGAGTAACAACAGTAAACATGTGAGTAACAACAGTAAACATGTGAATAACAACAGTTAACATGTGAGTAACAACAGTAAACATGTGAATAACAACAGTAAACAGGTGAATAACAACAGTAAACATGTGAGTAACAACAGTAAACATGTGAGTAACAACAGTAAACATGTGAGTAACAACAGTAAACATGTGAATAACAACAGTTAACATGTGAGTAACAACAGTAAACATGTGAATAACAACAGTAAACAGGTGAATAACAACAGTAAACAGGTGAATAACAACAGTAAACATGTGAGTAACAACAGTAAACATGTGAGTAACAACAGTAAACATGTGAGTAACCAGAGTAAACATGTGAATAACAGGTAAACAGGTGAATAACAACAGTAAACAGGTGAATAACAACAGTAAACATGTGAGTAACAACAGTAAACAGGTGAATAACAACAGTAAACAGGTGAATAACAACGGTAAACATGTGAATAACAACAGTAAACAGGTGAGTAACAACAGTAAACAGGTGAATAACAACAGTAAACAGGTAAGTGAAGTTCACCTTGTAGATGATCTTTGCTGATTCATTCAGGATGCACGACTTCCAGTTTTCATCAGTGGTCTAAAAAAATAAACAAAGGACGGGGTCAATGACACCTGTCACAGGTGTGTCTGTGTTGTGTTTGTGTGTTACTGTGTGTTACCTGCAGGCTCAGCTCTGACAGTGTTAATCCCATTGACAGGGGGCGATGTGGGTCGGACAGCTGAAACAAACATAGAGGTGACACGACACTTCACTTCCTGTTTGTTGGTACAGGTGAGATCACCTGTCCATCAGAATGACGACATCACTGTTCATAGCACCTGAACCTGGATTAGTACTCACGTCATCCTCGTAGCGCAGGTGGATGCTGCTGATCTTTACCTGCAGATTTTTGATCACCTGAGTGGCCAGTTTCTCCACAAACGTGTCCTTCTTCTCCTCTGGAGGTTTCTCTGAAAACACAAAACAAGGACATCCTGAGACCTGAGACTAAGATGGACCTGAGATCAGGACAGTCCAATACACATTAGAGCAGGATCTAAAGAGATTAATATGCTTAATATGTGCTCACATCAGAAGAAAAATCCAAGATTTAAAAATGATCTTGAAGTTAAAATTCCTAGGTCTCAGTTTTTTTACCTGCAACTTCGTCATAAGTTACAAGGGATCTTTGGATCCAGCATATCTGCTCCTAAGAGCTAGTAGCTTCTAGATAAGGTTCTTCGGAGATATGGGAAAGGCCACGAGGTATCTGCATATTCTATGATGATTCAGACTCTATGTGATGGGGCCCGATCACCTTTAAAAAGACATGGGAAACAGATTTGAACCTAACATTGGAGGGTGAGGAGTGGGATAAGATTTGTGAGAATATCAGCATAGCATCAAGGATGCAAGGATATGCCTCATAAAATTTAAATTTAAATTTAAAGAGTATACATTGCTTTTACCAGATTGTTTAAAGTAGTATTAACAGATACATCAAAATGTTGGCGGTGTAAATCTCAGGATGGCCGATTAATTCATGCTTTATGGTCATAGGACAAAGTTCTGGGCCAGAATATATGATAATCTTGGAAAAATTTCAGGGACCCATTTTCCATTTAGCCCTAGATCATTTGTTCTCGGTGACTTTTCAGCTCGTGTGGGAGGGGATAAACACATTAGAAGTTGGATTCAAACTAGTATTATGGTAGGTGGACAGATTCTTGTTAGGGGATGGAAAGCTGAAGGGGTGCCCTCAACACAAGAACAGGCTGTAGAGATGGCAAGTAGCAGCATTTGAAAAGATGGCATATAAACGACTTGGACGAATGAACTTATATATTAACAAGTGGGACAAGTATTTAACTTTTTTGCAGGCCTTCTGAATTGGATTATATAGTGGAGAGACACAAGAGTCTTGATGTGAGGTATGAAGCTGTGTTTCTCTTTTGTTTCACTGTCCCTTATTTATTTCTGTTTTTATTTAATTTCTGTAAGCTCACTTGTTTTCTGTTATAAGGTCTACTGTAATTGGTAGGGATATATTGAAAGTTTTTTTTTTTTTGTGGGCAAGTCTCCTCACTCTCTCCGAGGGTCTAAGGACAGAGGGTGTCACTCCCTGTACAGATTGCAAAACCCTCAGAGACAAAATGTGTTTTGTGTCACCACGTATGAGAGAGTATAATCATACACTGACAATCAAGGACAAATAGATGGTGATGGTTTGTGCTGTTTGTTTTCTTGTTATAGTTGGTTGTTTTCATGTATAAGAGTTCATATATGTATGTCTATTTGTACATATATTATAAATCTCATGTTTTGTAACATTATGATGTGACACTATGAAAACAATAAAAATTGTTAATCAGAAAAAAAAACTTTTTAGTTTCAGCGCTTCTGTCAAACTTTTACAGAAACATTTACAGGAGGTCTTTATCATGTTGTATTGTGAGAAATGAAGGGGCTCATAGTCAGGACACAGGAGGAGGACGCAGGAGGTGGACGCAGGAGGAGGACGCAGGTGGACACAGGAGGAGGACGCAGGAGGAGGACGCAGGAGGGGGACGCAGGAGGGGGACGAAGGAGGTGGACACAGGAGGAGGACGCTGGAGGAGGACACAGGAGGAGGACACAGGAGGAGGACGCAGGAGGAGGACGCAGGAGGACACAGGAGGAGGACGCAGGAGGACACAGGAGGAGGACGCAGGAGGAGGACGCAGGAGGAGGACACAGGAGGAGGACGCAGGAGGACACAGGAGGACACAGGAGGACACAGGAGGAGGACGCAGGAGGAGGACACAGGAGGACACAGGAGGAGGACGCAGGAGGACACAGGAGGAGGACGCAGGAGGAGGACGCAGGAGGAGGACACAGGAGGAGGACGCAGGAGGACACAGGAGGACACAGGAGGAGGACGCAGGAGGAGGACGCTGGAGGCTTCTGACGACTAATAACGAACAGCTAATGGCTGACATGAAGTGTTCACCCTGAAGTGAACCATCCTTACCTGCTTTGTTGTCGTGTCGTTTTAGTTTCTTCAGACCTTTTTTGACCTTTTTGTGTTTTTTATTTCCTTTTTGGACTTTGTCAGCGTTAAAGAGAGAAACAACGTTAGTGACAGAAAAGCCAGAAAACATGAAGAGATGACAGGAAGACACAACAACATGGAGACGACAGCGTGAATATATGATAGCATGAAGAAACAACAGTGTGAAGAGACGACAGCGTGAAGAGACGACAGCGTGAATATATGATAGCATGAAGAAACAACAGTGTGAAGAGACGACAGCGTGAAGAGACGACAGCGTGAAAAGACGACAGCGTTAAGAGACGACAGCGTTAAGAGACGACAGCGTTAAGAGACGACAGCGTGAAGAGACGACAGCGTGAAGAGACGAAGGCGTGAAGAGACGACAGCGTTAAGAGACGACAGCGTGAAGAGACGAAGGCGTGAAGAGACGACAGCGAGAAGAGACGAAGGCGTGAAGAGACGACAGCGTGAAGAGACGACAGCGTGAAGAGACGAAGGCGTGAAGAGACGACAGCGTGAAGAGACGACAGCGTTAAGAGACGAAGGCGTGAAGAGACGACAGCGTTAAGAGACGACAGCGTGAAGAGACGACAGCGTTAAGAGACGACAGCGAGAAGAGACGAAGACGTGAAGAGACGACAGCGTTAAGAGACGAAGGCGTGAAGAGACGACAGCGTTAAGAGACGACAGCGTGAAGAGACGACAGCGTTAAGAGACGACAGCGTTAAGAGACGACAGCGTGAAGAGACGACAGCGTTAAGAGACGAAGGCGCGAAGATATGACAGCGTGAAGAGACGACAGCGTGAAGAGACGACAGCGTGAAGAGACGACAGCGTGAAGAGACGAAGGCGCGAAGATATGACAGCGTGAAGAGACGACAGCGTGAAAAGACGACAGCATTAAGAGACGACAGCGTGAAAAGACGACAGCGTTAAGAGACGACAGCGTTAAGAGACGACAGCGTTAAGAGACGACAGCGTGAAGAGACGACAGCGTTAAGAGACGACAGCGTTAAGAGACGACAGCGTGAAAAGACGACAGCATTAAGAGACGACAGCGTGAATAGACGACAGCGTTAAGAGACGACAGCGTGAAGAGACGACAGCGTTAAGAGACGACAGCGTGAAGAGACGACAGCGTTAAGAGACGACAGCGTTAAGAGACGACAGCGTAAGAGACGACAGCGTTAAGAGACGACAGCGTGAAAAGACGACAGCGTGAAGAGACGACAGCGTTAAGAGACGACAGCGTTAAGAGACGACAGCGTTGAGAGACGACAGCGTGAAGAGACGACAGCGTGAAGAGACGACAGCGTTAAGAGACGACAGCGTGAAGAGACGACAGCGTTAAGAGACGAAGGCGTGAAGAGACGACAGCGTTAAGAGACGAAGGCGTGAAGAGACGACAGCGTGAAGAGACGACAGCGTTAAGAGACGACAGCGTGAAGAGACGACAGCGTGAAGAGACGACAGCGTGAAGAGACGAAGGCGCGAAGATGACAGCGTGAAGAGACGACAGCGTGAAGAGACGACAGCATGAAGAGACGACAGCGTTAAGAGACGACAGCATGAAGAGACGACAGCTCGAAGAGACGACAGCATGAAGAGACGACAGCGTTAAGAGACGACAGCGTGAAAAGACGACAGCGTGAAGAGACGACAGCGTGAAGAGACGACAGCGTGAAAAGACGACAGCGTGAAAGACGACAGCGTGAAGAGACGACAGCGTTAAGAGACGACAGCGTGAAAAGACGACATCGTGAAAGACGACAGCGTGAAGAGACGACAGCGTGAAAAGACGACAGCGTGAAAAGACGACAGCGTGAAGAGACGACAGCGTGAAGAGACGACAGCGTGAAAAGACGACAGCGTGAAAAGACGACAGCGTGAAAAGACGACAGCGTTAAGAGACGACAGCGTGAAAAGACGACATCGTGAAAAGACGACAGCGTTAAGAGACGACAGAGTGAAGAGACGACGGCGTGAAGAGACGACGGCGTGAAGAGACGACGGCGTGAAGAGACGACGGCGTGAAGAGACGACAGCGTGAAGAGACGACAGCGTTAAGAGACGACAGCGTTAAGAGACGACAGCGTTAAGAGACGACAGCGTGAAGAGACGACAGCGTGAAAAGACGACAGCGTGAATAGACGACAGCGTGAAGAGACGACAGCGTGAAGAGACGACAGCGTTAAGAGACGACAGCGTTAAGAGACGACAGCGTGAAAAGACGACAGCGTGAATAGACGACAGCGTTAAGAGACGACAGCGTTAAGAGACGACAGCGTGAATAGACGACAGCGTTAAGAGACGACAGCGTGAAGAGACGACAGCGTGAAGAGACGACAGCGTGAAGAGACGACAGCGTGAATAGACGACAGCGTTAAGAGACGACAGCGTGAAGAGACGACAGCGTGAAGAGACGACAGCGTGAAGAGACGACAGCGTTAAGAGACGACAGCGTTAAGAGACGACAGCGTGAAAAGACGACAGCGTGAAGAGACGACAGCGTGAATAGACGACAGCGTTAAGAGACGACAGCGTTAAGAGACGACAGCGTTAAGAGACGACACCGTGAAGAGACGACAGCGTGAAGAGACGACAGCGTTAAGAGACGACAGCGTTAAGAGACGACAGCGTTAAGAGACGACAGCGTGAATAGACGACAGCGTTAAGAGACGACAGCGTGAAGAGACGACAGCGTGAAGAGACGACAGCGTGAAGAGACGACAGCGTGAATAGACGACAGCGTTAAGAGACGACAGCGTGAAAAGACGACAGCGTGAAGAGACGACAGCGTGAATAGACGACGGCGTGAAGAGACGACGGCGTTAAGAGACGACAGCGTGAATAGACGACGGCGTGAAGAGACGACGGCGTTAAGAGACGACAGCGTTAAGAGACGACAGCGTGAAAAGACGACAGCGTGAATAGACGACAGCGTTAAGAGACGACAGCGTTAAGAGACGACAGCGTTAAGAGACGACAGCGTTAAGAGACGACAGCGTGAAAAGACGACAGCGTGAAGAGACGACAGCGTGAAAAGACGACAGCGTGAAGAGACGACAGCGTGAAGAGACGACAGCATGAAGAGACGACAGCATGAAGAGACGACAGCGTTAAGAGACGACAGCGTGAAGAGACGAAGGTGTGAAGAGACGACAGCGTGAAGAGACGACAGCGTGAAGAGACGACAGCGTGAAGAGACGTCAGCGTGAAGAGACGAAGGTGTGAAGAGACGACAGCGTGAAGAGACGACAGCATGAAGAGACGACAGCGTGAAGAGACGACAGCGTTAAGAGACGACAGCGTGAAGAGACGAAGGTGTGAAGAGACGACAGCGTGAAGAGACGACAGCATGAAGAGACGACAGCGTGAAGAGACGACAGCGTTAAGAGACGACAGCGTGAAGAGACGAAGGTGTGAAGAGACAACAGCGTGAAGAGACGACAGCATGAAGAGACGACAGCGTGAAGAGACGTCAGCGTGAAGAGACGACAGCGTGAAGAGACGACAGCGTTAAGAGACGACAGCGTGAAGAGACGACAGCGTGAAGAGACGACAGCGTGAAGAGACGACAGCGTTAAGAGACGACAGCGTGAAGAGACGAAGGTGTGAAGAGACGACAGCGTGAAGAGACAGCAGCGAAGAGACGACAGCGTGAAGAGACGAAGGTGTGAAGAGACGACAGCATGAAGAGACGACAGCGTGAAGAGACGACAGCGTGAAGAGACGACAGCGTGAAGAGACGACAGCGTTAAGAGACGACAGCGTGAAGAGACGACAGCATGAAGAGACGACAGCGTGAAGAGACGTCAGCGTGAAGAGACGACAGCGTGAAGAGACGACAGCGTAAGAGACGACAGCGTGAAGAGACGACAGCATGAAGAGACGACAGCGTGAAGAGACGACAGCATGAAGAGACGACAGCGTGAAGAGACGACAGCGTGAAGAGACGACAGCGTGAAGAGACGACAGCGTTAAGAGACGACAGCGTGAAGAGACGAAGGTGTGAAGAGACGACAGCATGAAGAGACGACAGCGTGAAGAGACGACAGCGTTAAGAGACGACAGCGTGAAAAGACGACAACAGGAAGTGATGACAACATACAGAACAACAGGAAGCGTCAGCATAAGAAAATATTCAAGCAGCAGTATGAGACAGTCACCAAGCAGCATGTTAGGAAACAGCTGAGATGCGTTGATATATTACTGTGTGTGTGTGTGTGTGTGTGTGTGTGTGTGTTTTACCATTGTGAGGTTCCTTGTAAACTAAAGTCTCCAGATTGAAAAGTAGTTCTCCAGTTTGAGACGCTGGCAGCAAAGGCAGCATGAACGGTACAGACAACATGTTAATACATCATCTATTCTTTCATTTATTTTTTCTCATACTGGAATGGAACAAACTGCTTCCCAGTGTGTACATGTGTGTTGTGTTTTAGCAGGAACAGGAAGTTCAGATCAGCAGCAGAAGAAACTGAACCAGGTGAGCCTTCAGACCCAGAGAGGTCAGTCAGAGGTCAGTCAGAGGTCAGTCAGAGGTCAGTCAGAGGTCAGTCAGAGGTCAGTCAGGGGTCAGTCAGAGGTCAGTCAGAGGTCAGTCAGAGGTCAGTCAGGGGTCAGTCAGAGGTCAGTCAGAGATAGGGGGGTCAGTCAGAGGTCAGTCAGAGGTCAGTCAGGGGTCAGTCAGAGGTCAGTCAGAGGTCAGTCAGAGGTCAGTCAGAGGTCAGTCAGGGGTCAGTCAGAGGTCAGTCAGGGGTCAATCAGAGGTCAGTCAGAGGTCAGTCAGAGGTCAATCAGAGGTCAGTCAGAGGTCAGTCAGGGGTCAATCAGAGGTCAGTCAGAGATCAGTCAGAGGTCAATCAGAGGTCAGTCAGGGGTCAGTCAGGGGTCAGTCAGATGTCAGTCAGAGGTCAGTCAGAGATAGGGGGTCAGTCAGAGGTCAGTCAGAGGTCAGTCAGAGATAGGGGGTCAGTCAGAGGTCAGTCAGAGATAAGGGGTCAGTCAGAGGTCAGTCAGAGGTCAGTCAGAGATAGGGGGTCAGTCAGAGGTCAATCAGGGGTCAGTCAGAGATAGGGGGTCAGTCAGGGGTCAACCAGAGGTCAGTCAGAGGTCAGTCAGAGGTCAGTCAGAGATAGGGGGTCAATCAGAGGTCAGTCAGGGGTCAGTCAGAGATAGGGGGTCAGTCAGGGGTCAATCAGAGGTCAGTCAGAGATAGGCGGTCAGTCAGGGGTCAATCAGAGGTCAGTCAGAGATAGGGGGTCAGTCATGGGTCAGTCAGAGGTCAGTCATGGGTCAGTCAGAGGTCAGTCATGGGTCAGTCAGAGATCAGTCAGGGGTCAGTCAGGGGTCAGTCAGGGGTCAGTCAGAGATCAGTCAGAGATCAGTCAGGGGTCAGTCAGAGGTCAGTCAGAGATCAGTCAAGGGTCAGTCAGAGGTCAATCAGTCAGAGGTCAGTCAGAGGTCAGTCAAGGGTCAGTCAAGGGTCAGTCAGAGGTCAGTCAGAGATCAGTCAAGGGTCAGTCAGAGGTCAGTCAGAGGTCAGTCAGAGATCAGTCAGGGGTCAGTCAGAGGTCAGTCAGAGATCAGTCAAGGGTCAGTCAAGGGTCAGTCAGAGGTCAATCAGAGATCAGTCAGGGGTCAGTCAGAGATCAGTCAAGGGTCAGTCAAGGGTCAGTCAGAGGTCAGTCAGGGGTCAGTCAGAGGTCAGTCAGAGATCAGTCAAGGGTCAGCCAGAGGTCAATCAGTCAGAGGTCAGTCAGAGGTCAGTCAAGGGTCAGTCAGAGGTCAGTCAGGGGTCAGTCAGAGGTCAGTCATGGGTTAGTCAGAGATCAGTCAGAGGTCAGTCAGAGGTCAGTCAAAGGTCAATCAGGTCAATCAGGGGTCAGCCAGAGGTCAGTCAGAGATAGGGGGTCAGTCAGAGGTCAGTCAGGGGTCGGTCAGAGGTCAGTCAGGGTTCAGTCAGAGGTCAGTCAGGGGTCAGTCAGAGATAGGGGGTCAGTCAGAGGTCAGTCAGAGATAGGGGGTCAGTCAGAGGTCAATCAGAGGTCAGTCAGGGGTCGGTCAGAGGTCAATCAGAGGTCAGTCAGGGGTCAGTCAGGGGTCGGTCAGAGGTCAATCAGAGGTCAGTCAGGGGTCAGTCAGAGGTCAGTCAGGGGTCAGTCAGAGGTCAGTCAGAGGTCAGTCAGGGTTCAGTCAGAGGTCAGTCAGGGTTCAGTCAGAGGTCAGTCAGGGGTCAGTCAGAGGTCAATCAGGGGTCAGTCAGGGGTCGGTCAGAGGTCAGTCAGGGTTCAGTCAGAGGTCAGTCAGAGGTCAGTCAGGGGTCAGTCAGAGGTCAGTCAGGGGTCAGTCAGAGATAGGGGGTCAGTCAGAGGTCAATCAGAGGTCAGTCAGGGGTCAGTCAGAGGTCAGTCAGGGGTCAGTCAGAGATCAGTCAGAGATCAGTCAAGGGTCAGTCAGAGGTCAATCAGTCAGAGGTCAGTCAAGGGTCAGTCAGAGGTCAATCAGTCAGAGGTCAGTCAGAGATCAGTCAGGGGTCAGTCAGAGGTCAGTCATGGGTTAGTCAGAGATCAGTCAGAGGTCAGTCAAGGGTCAGTCAGAGGTCAGTCAAAGGTCAATCAGGTCAATCAGGGGTCAGCCAGAGGTCAGTCAGAGATAGGGGGTCAGTCAGAGGTCAGTCAGGGGTCGGTCAGAGGTCAGTCAGGGTTCAGTCAGAGGTCAGTCAGGGGTCAGTCAGAGGTCAGTCAGGGGTCAGTCAGAGATAGGGGGTCAGTCAGAGGTCAGTCAGAGATAGGGGGTCAGTCAGAGGTCAATCAGAGGTCAGTCAGGGGTCAGTCAGAGGTCAGTCAGGGGTCGGTCAGAGGTCAATCAGAGGTCAGTCAGGGGTCAGTCAGGGGTCGGTCAGAGGTCAATCAGAGGTCAGTCAGGGGTCAGTCAGAGGTCAGTCAGGGGTCAGTCAAAGGTCAGTCAGAGGTCAGTCAGAGGTCAGTCAGGGTTCAGTCAGAGGTCAGTCAGGGTTCAGTCAGGTCAGTCAGGGGTCAGTCAGAGGTCAATCAGGGGTCAGTCAGGGTCGGTCAGAGGTCAGTCAGGGTTCAGTCAGAGGTCAGTCAGAGATAGGGGGTCAGTCAGGGGTCAGTCAGGGTCAGTCAGGGGTCAGTCAGGGTCGGTCAGAGTCAGTCAGGTCAGTCAGAGGTCAGTCAGGGTCAGTCAGAGATAGGGGTCAGTCAGGGGTCAGTCAGAGGTCAGTCAGGGGTCATTCAGGTCAGTCAGGGGTCAGTCAGAGGTCAGTCAGAGATAGGGGGTCAGTCAGAGGTCAGTCAGAGGTCAGTCAGAGGTCAATCAGGTCAGTCAGGGTTCATTCAAGGTCATTCATCAGTCAGAGGTCAGTCGAGATAGGGGGTCAGTCAGTCAGTCAGGGGTCAGTCAGAGGTCAGTCAGAGGTCAGTCAGGGTCAGTCAGGGTCAGTCAGAGGTCAGTCAGAGGTCAGTCAGAGGTCATCAGAGTCAATCAGAGGTCAGTCAGGGGTCAGTCAGGGGTCATCGCAGTCAGTCAAGGTTGGCCTCTCACCTCTGCGTGCAGCTTCTGTAGCTCCTCCTCAATGCGTTTGTAGCTCTCTCTGCTTCGCCTCCTGCTGATAGCGCTCCTCCTTTGCTGCATCAAACTTTATCGCTGCAGAAAGCAAAAAAAAATTACAGTTTATTAAACTCCACACAATCATCCCACAGTGGTTAGCTTTCTTAGCTTCAGTAGCTTAGTGCTAACTTTGTAGCTGGGCTGCAGGTTGGTACCTTAGCTGCTCATATTTAGTTTGAACATCAGGACATGAATGCAGCACAAGCTGCATGTAAAGTGACTACCTGAATAATGTTTTTTTTTTAAAACGTATTGAGACTGCAGTTCAGATGCTGCTGCACGTGTTCTGACAGGAACCAAGATCAGAGATCACATCTCTCCCATTCTGGCTTCCTTGCATTGGCTCCCTGTTAAATCTAGAATAGAATTTAAATTCTCCTCCTTACTTACAAAGCTCTTCATGGTCAGACACCATCATATCTAAAAGAGCTCATAGTACCTTACTACCCCTCTAGAACACTGCGCTCTCAGGACGCTGGGTTCCTTGTGGTTCCTCGTGGTTCCTTGTGGTTCTTCGTGGTTCCTTGTGGTTCTTCAGGGTTCCTCGTGGTTCTTCAGGGTTCCTCGTGGTTCTTCAGGGTTCCTCGTGGTTCTTATAGTCTCCAAAAGTAGACTATCAAGCTCCTCTTCTGTGGAACTACCAGTTCTGATTCTGAAGGCAGACCGCCTAGCCACAATTAAGACGTTCCTTTTGGATAATTGTCTCTGTTCTGGTACTACAGGTTTGTTCAATAGTTTTAGGAGTAAGTTCATAATACTGCCACTAGTGGGCAGTGGTCTCCCTCTAGAGACTGAGGAGGTAGCTTCAGAAAGCCATGTTTTTAGATCTGCAGGAGGCAACACAGAGAACAGCGCCGCATGCTGTCTGTTAACATGAGCAAATAACTGTTTACATCCTATGCTATACGGAGCATCGTCGGCATGTATTATTGTTGTATATCTTTATGTTTAATTACAGTTCATTATATGTCAGCACAAAAGGTTTTCGTGAAGTTTGAGTAAAAATGCTGATTTCAGTTAATTTCCATGAGGTAAAATGGCTATCAAGCTAGTCGCTACCGATTTCATTTAACTTGTGCTATGTGTATAGTCAGTAGTCAGAAGTTCATACTATAGTTTAAAATAAGAAAGTTATGGTTAATTAGAGTAATAGTTTAAAAACAATAAATACACAGTACAGATGTAAACATGAGTGAGTTAAAAAGGTTTAAAAGTGAGTGATTTAATTCATGATAAAATATGTTTGCATCGTATGTACAAGAGGTGTACAGTAGCAATTTGTCTGATTATGCCATGTTTGTGTGTTCTCAGTTTCACCCTTTTTCAAGTCAATAAACCTGTGGATAAAGACCCCAGAATCCCAGAACTTGTTGGAGGGACTGGCCTGGGAACGTCCCGGGATCTTTCAGGAGGAGCTGGAATGTGTTTCCGGTTGGAGGGATGTCTCGATGCTCTGCTAAACCTGCTGCCAACGTGGTAAAGTTTGTCTCTGTGATCGTTCTTAAAGGGAAATTCAACCTAAAGATCACGTCAGTATCAAAGACCAGCAGTTTAAATAAAAAAGTGTATTTTCACGTAAACTTTCTTTTCAACTGACAAACTAAGAATAAAAAAATCTGAGCTGAAAGTGTTTCATGTTTTTACACCTGAAGGTGAAAATCCTAGCTCGCACAAAAACCTGCCCTTCCTGTTTAACCGGATCGGCTGCTGAGCATCTCACCATAAACTAATTTAACCTCTGGGAATGAATCAAGTACATGTGGCTCAAGTTTACAACCGTGTTTAAGCCAGTTATAACCCCCTCCCCCCAGATCACAGTAAACAGTAATACCTCCTAGAAAGCCCAGAATCATCCTGTAGGATCCAGGAAAGACAATCCCGATCAGAAAGAGCCTAATCTACAAGAGACCAACAGCAGTGAAATAAGGAGGTTTAGCAGAATGAGACCACAGAACGATGTGGACAACGTGCAGCCCCACAAGAAGTACAGCACTAAATCGGACCTGAACCACCACCTTTGGACCGGTTCTTACCATTGTATGGACACGTTTTCAGTTCAAATCCAGCTGGAACAAACACACAACAGCTAAGAACATACACTCCTCTATCATCAACACCATGTGTACAAGCTCCGACTGCAGACCACACCAGCCAATCAGCTGGCAACTCATCTAATTTGCTTAATTTGTTGATACCAGAACCAGGTCCAGGACCAGGAGCAGGTTCAGGATGAGGACCAGGATAAACGGTGGGCTCATCATGGCCACTACAGAGCTTTTTGAGAAATTAACCACTGTGGGTCCTGGTCCAAATATTGGTTAATTTTGATACATAAAGGGAAAATGTGCTGTGATGGCTGATCTGGTGATGAAGACGTTGCATAAGCTGATACAGCTCTGAGTGTCTGAACAGTCCAAAGACAGGACAGACAAACAAACAAAGGTTACTTACTGGCTCCAGGAACAACCAGCAGGTAAAGACCGTCCAGCGTGGCAACCACAGCATCGTTATAGAGATTCTTCCAGGGAATCTTCAGCGTCAGCTTACCTGGAAACACGACGAAGTTCGTCAGGTCAGTCAGTCGACAGATTCTGTCTACAGTGTCAGTCTACAGTGTCAGTCTGCAGTGTCAGTCTACAGTGTCAGTCTACAGTCAGTCTACAGTCAGTCTACAGTGTCAGTCTACAGTCAGTCTGCAGTCAGTCTACAGTGTCAGTCTACAGTGTCAGTCTACAGTGTCAGTCTACAGTGTCAGTCTGCAGTCAGTCTACAGTGTCAGTCTACTGTCAGTCTACAGTGTCAGTCTACAGTGTCAGTCTACAGTCAGTCTACAGTGTCAGTCTGCAGTGTCAGTCTGCAGTGTCAGTCTGCAGTCAGTCTACATTTTCAGTCTACAGTGTCAGTCTACAGTCAGTCTACAGTGTCAGTCTACAGTGTCAGTCTGCAGTCAGTCTACAGTGTCAGTTTACAGTGTCAGTCTACAGTGTCAGTCTACAGTGTCAGTCTACAGTCAGTCTACATTTTCAGTCTACAGTGTCAGTCTACAGTGTCAGTCTACAGTCAGTCTGCAGTCAGTCTACAGTGTCATTCTGCAGTCAGTTTACAGTGTCAGTCTACAGTGTCAGTCTACAGTGTCAGTCTACAGTGTCAGTCTACAGTCAGTCTACAGTGTCAGTCTACAGTGTCAGTCTACAGTCAGTCTGCAGTCTGTCTACAGTGTCAGTCTACAGTGTCAGTCTACAGTCAGTCTACAGTGTCAGTCTACAGTGTCAGTCTACAGTGTCAGTCTACAGTCAGTCTGCAGTCTGTCTACAGTGTCAGTCTACAGTGTCAGTCTACAGTGTCAGTCTACAGTGTCAGTCTGCAGTCAGTCTACAGTGTCAGTCTGCAGTGTCAGTCTACAGTGTCAGTGTCAGTCTACAGTGTCATCTGCAGTGTCAGTCTACAGTGTCAGTCTACAGTGTCAGTCTACTGTCAGTCTACAGTGTCAGTCTGCAGTGTCAGTCTGCAGTGTCAGTCTGCAGTGTCAGTCTACAGTCAGTCTACAGTGTCAGTCTGCAGTGTCAGTCTGCAGGGTCAGTCTACAGTGTCAGTCTACAGTCAGTCTGCAGTGTCAGTCTACAGTGTCAGTCTACAGTGTCAGTCTACAGTCAGTCTACAGTGTCAGTCTGCAGTGTCAGTCTGCAGTGTCAGTCTGCAGTGTCAGTCTACAGTCAGTCTACAGTGTCAGTCTGCAGTCAGTCTGCAGTGTCAGTCTGCAGTGTCAGTCTGCAGGGTCAGTCTACAGTGTCAGTCTACAGTCAGTCTACAGTGTCAGTCTGCAGTGTCAGTCTGCAGGGTCAGTCTACAGTGTCAGTCTACAGTCAGTCTACAGTCAGTCTGCAGTGTCAGTCTACAGTGTCAGTCTACAGTCAGTCTACAGTGTCAGTCTACAGTCAGTCTACAGTGTCAGTCTACAGTGTCAGTCTACAGTGTCAGTCTACAGTCAGTCTACAGTGTCAGTCTACAGTGTCAGTCTGCAGTCAGTCTACAGTCAGTCTACAGTGTTAGTCTGCAGTGTCAGTCTACAGTGTCAGTCTACAGTGTTAGTCTGCAGTGTCAGTCTACAGTGTCAGTCTACAGTCAGTCTACAGTGTCAGTCTACAGTGTCAGTCTACAGTGTTAGTCTGCAGTGTCAGTCTGCAGTGTCAGTCTACAGTGTCAGTCTACAGTGTCAGTCTACAGTGTCAGTCTACTGTCAGTCTACAGTGTCAGTCTACAGTGTCAGTCTACAGTGTCAGTCTACAGTGTTAGTCTGCAGTGTCAGTCTGCAGTGTTAGTCTGCAGTGTCAGTCTACAGTGTCAGTCTACAGTGTCAGTCTACAGTGTCAGTCTACAGTGTCAGTCTACTGTCAGTCTGCAGTGTCAGTCTGCGCAGTGTCAGTCTGCAGTGTCAGTCTACAGTGTCAGTCTACAGTGTTAGTCTACAGTGTCAGTCTACAGTGTCAGTCTGCAGTGTCAGTCTGCAGTGTCAGTCTACAGTGTCAGTCTACAGTGTTAGTCTACAGTGTCTACAGTGTCAGTCTACTGTCAGTCTACAGTGTCAGTCTGCAGTGTCAGTCTGCAGTGTCAGTCTGCAGTGTCAGTCTACAGTCAGTCTACAGTGTCAGTCTGCAGTGTCAGTCTGCAGGGTCAGTCTACAGTGTCAGTCTACAGTGTCAGTCTACAGTCAGTCTACAGTGTCAGTCTGCAGTGTCAGTCTGCAGTGTCAGTCTACAGTCAGTCTACAGTGTCAGTCTGCAGTCAGTCTACAGTCAGTCTGCAGTGTCAGTCTACAGTGTCAGTCTACAGTGTCAGTCTACAGTCAGTCTACAGTGTCAGTCTACAGTGTCAGTCTACAGTCAGTCTACAGTGTCAGTCTACAGTCAGTCTACAGTCAGTCTGCAGTGTCAGTCTACAGTGTCAGTCTACAGTGTCAGTCTACAGTCAGTCTACAGTGTCAGTCTGCAGTGTCAGTCTGCAGTGTCAGTCTGCAGTGTCAGTCTACAGTCAGTCTACAGTGTCAGTCTGCAGTCAGTCTACAGTGTCAGTCTGCAGTGTCAGTCTGCAGGGTCAGTCTACAGTGTCAGTCTACAGTCAGTCTACAGTGTCAGTCTGCAGTGTCAGTCTGCAGGGTCAGTCTACAGTGTCAGTCTACAGTCAGTCTACAGTCAGTCTACAGTCAGTCTACAGTGTCAGTCTACAGTCAGTCTACAGTGTCAGTCTACAGTCAGTCTACAGTGTCAGTCTACAGTGTCAGTCTACAGTGTCAGTCTACAGTCAGTCTACAGTGTCAGTCTACAGTGTCAGTCTGCAGTCAGTCTACAGTCAGTCTACAGTGTTAGTCTGCAGTGTCAGTCTACAGTGTCAGTCTACAGTGTTAGTCTGCAGTGTCAGTCTACAGTGTCAGTCTACAGTCAGTCTACAGTGTCAGTCTACAGTGTCAGTCTGCAGTGTCATTCTACAGTGTCAGTCTGCAGTGTCAGTCTACAGTGTCAGTCTACAGTGTCAGTCTGCAGTGTCAGTCTGCAGTGTCTAATAAACAAACATGGAGTCAGAGCTCACCAATCTGTCCGGCCTTCACTTTGAATGGAACATCAAACTCACTCTGAAAGACATGTGTCATTAATTAGTCCATTAATGAATTACTTAATGCTCATTAATGATTAATTAATTTGTTAAATCATTAACTGTTTGTTAATCGTTAATTAATACATCTGAGGAATCAATAATATAACCAGAGAAGGAAAACATTTCTGAGCATGTGTAGTCCAGCTACATGCAGGTATGATGACATCAGAGGCAGGAGGCGGGACTTACCAAAGCGTTTTCTTTCACTTTGAGGTTCTCCAAAACGACGTTGCCTGAGAAGAGACACAGATCAGTTCTGGTTCTGGTTCTGGAGCCAGACGCCTTCTCACCATTTAAGAGCTGTCTTAAGACGTTCCTTTTTGATTGAGTTTGGCTGGCTCAGGTGAGCCCTGGCTCAGGTGAGCCCGGAACCATCTCTCAGTTATGCTGCTATAGGACTAGACTGTGGAGGACTTCCCATGACTGCACCGGGCTCTTCTCATGCAGGTTTTTCTCGTCTCATCAGTTCTCTGCGGCCAGATGGAGCAGACTCTACAGCAGCACACACACTGGAGTGTGTTTACCTATGCCCACCCTTAAACAGATCACAACATTCTCCAAACAGAAGCTGTGGGTGAACCGAGAGGTCCACGTCCTGCTGGTTCTGGTTCACATTAAAAGCAGCCTGCCACCTACACTAGACCTAAACCAGTTTACCTACCACCAGGACAGGAGTACAGAAAACGCCACTCCACTGTGCTTCACTACGCCCTCTTCCACCTGGACAACAACAACATCATGTGAGAATACTGTACGACTTTAGCATTCAACACCATCATCCCCTCCGACCAAACTCAGCAACCTCAGCATCAACACCTCCCTCTGCAACTGGATGCTGAACTTGCTGAACGACAGACTCGATCTGTTAGGTTAGTCGATGCCACTGAAAAAGTACAACTTCAAATTCTACATTAAAATGAATGGAACCACTCCTACATACTTTCAGCTACAGATATCATTCAGACATCAGTGTGTTCAGCTCATTCAGTACATTATGTCGTGTATTTTACCAATTCATACTTTTTAAAAAATTCAACCTTTTCCATTAAAATGTTTACGTAAAAATGAATGGAACAATGTTCAATATTCCTACAAACCATCAACACTTTCAACTTCCACCCCTCCTGTTTCAGCTTCAAACTTTAAACTGTACTACAATATTCTACTGTTTTCAACATTTTACACTGTACTACAATATTCTACTGTTTTCAACATTCTACACTGTATTACAATATTCTACTGTTTTCAACATTCTACACTGTATTACAATATTCTACTGTTTTCAACATTCTACACTGTATTACAATATTCTACTGTTTTCAACATTCTACACTGTATTACAATATTCTACTGTTTTAACATTCACACTGTATTACAATATTCTACTGTTTTCAACATTCTACACTGTATTACAATATTCTACTGTTTTCAACATTTTACTGTATTACAATATTCTACTGTTTTCAACATTCTACACTGTATTACAATATTCTACTGTTTTCAACATTCCACACTGTATTACAATATTCTACTGTTTTCAACATTCTACACTGTATTACAATATTCTACTGTTTTAACATTCTACACTGTATTACAATTTCTACTGTTTTCAACATTCTACACTGTATTACAATATTCTTCTGTTTTCAACATTCCACACTGTATTACAATATTCTACTTTTTCAACATTCCACACTGTATTACAATATTCTACTGTTTTCAACATTACACTGTATTACAAATTCTACTGTTTTCAACATTCTACACTGTATTACAATATTCTACTGTTTTCAACATTCTACACTGTATTACAATATTCTACTGTTTTCAACATTCTACACTGTATTACAATATTCTACTGTTTTCAACATTCCACACTGTATTACGATATTCTACTGTTTTCAACATTCCACACTGTATTACGATATTCTACTGTTTTCAACATTCCACACTGTATTACGATATTCTACTGTTTTTAACATTCCACACTGTATTACGATATTCTACTGTTTTCAACATTCTACACTGTATTACGATATTCTACTGTTTTCAACATTCCACACTGTATTACAATATTCTACTGTTTTCAACATTCCACACTGTACTACAATATTCTACTGTTTTCAACATTCTACACTGTATTACAATATTCTACTTTTCAACATTCCACACTGTATTACAATATTCTACTGTTTTCAACATTCTACACTGTATTACAATATTCTACTGTTTTCAACATTCTACACTGTATTACAATATTCTACTGTTTTAACATTCTACACTGTATTACAATATTCTACTGTTTTAACATTCTACACTGTATTACAATATTCTACTGTTTTCAACATTCTACACTGTATTACTGTATTACAATATTCTACTGTTTTTAACATTCTACACTGTATTACGATATTCTACTGTTTTCAACATTCCACACTGTATTAGATATTCTACTGTTTTCAACATTCTACACTGTATTACGATATTCTACTGTTTTCAACATTCCACACTGTATTACGATATTCTACTGTTTTCAACATTCTACACTGTATTACAATATTCTACTGTTTTCAACATTCTACACTGTATTACAATATTCTACTGTTTTCAACATTACACTATTACAATATTCTACTGTTTTCAACATTCTACACTGTATTACAATATTCTATTTTTAACATTCTACACTGTATTACAATATTCTACTGTTTTAACATTCCACACTGTATTACAATATTCTACTGTTTTCAACATTCTACACTGTATTACAATATTCTACTGTTTTCAACATTCTACACTGTATTACAATATTCTACTGTTTTTAACATTCTACACTGTATTACAATATTCTACTGTTTTTAACATTCTACACTGTATTACAATATTCTACTGTTTTCAACATTCCACACTGTATTACAATATTCTACTGTTTTCAACATTCTACACTGTATTACAATATTCTACTGTTTTCAACATTCTACACTGTATTACAATATTCTACTGTTTTTAACATTCTACACTGTATTACAATATTCTACTGTTTTCAACATTCTACACTGTATTACAATATTCTACTGTTTTCAACATTCCACACTGTATTACAATATTCTACTGTTTTCAACATTCCACACTGTATTACAATATTCTACTGTTTTCAACATTCCACACTGTATTACAATATTCTACTGTTTTCAACATTCTACACTGTATTACAATATTCTACTGTTTTCAACATTCTACACTGTATTACAATATTCTACTGTTTTTAACATTCTACACTGTATTACAATATTCTACTGTTTTAACATTCTACACTGTATTACAATATTCTACTGTTTTAACATTCTAGACTGTATTACAATATTCTACTGTTTCAACATTCCACACTGTATTACAATATTCTACTGTTTTCAACATTCCACACTGTATTACAATATTCTACTGTTTTCAACATTTACACTGTATTACAATATTCTACTGTTTTCAACATTCTACACTGTATTACAATATTCTACTGTTTTCAACATTCTACACTGTATTACAATATTCTACTGTTTTCAACATTCTACACTGTATTACAATATTCTACTGTTTTCAACATTCTACACTGTATTACAATATTCTACTGTTTTTAACATTCTAGACTGTATTACAATATTCTACTGTTTTCAACATTCACACTGTATTACAATATTCTACTGTTTTCAACATTCACACTGTATTACAATATTCTACTGTTTTCAACATTCCACACTGTATTACAATATTCTACTGTTTTCAACATTCCACACTGTATTACAATATTCTACTGTCTTCAACATTCCACACTGTATTACAACATTCTACTGTTTTCAACATTCTACACTGAATTACAATATTCTACTGTTTTCAACATTCTACACTGTATTACAATATTCTACTGTTTTCAAAATTCTACACTGTATTACAATATTCTACTGTTTTCAACATTCTACACTGTATTACAATATTCTACTGTTTTCAACATTCTACACTGTATTACAATATTCTACTGTTTTCAACATTCACACTGTATTACAATATTCTACTGTTTTCAACATTCTACACTGTATTACAATATTCTAGTTTTCAACATTCCACACTGTATTACAATATTCTACTGTTTTCAACATTCTACACTGTATTACAATATTCTACTGTTTTCAACATTCTACACTGTATTACAATATTCTACTGTCTTCAACATTCCACACTGTATTACAACATTCTACTGTTTTCAACATTCTACACTGTATTACAATATTCTACTGTTTTCAACATTCTACACTGTATTACAATATTCTACTGTTTTCAACATTCTACACTGTATTACAATATTCTACTGTTTTCAACATTCTACACTGTATTACAATATTCTACTGTTTTCAACATTCTACACTGTATTACAATATTCTACTGTTTTCAACATTCCACACTGTATTACAATATTCTACTGTTTTCAACATTCCACACTGTATTACAACATTCTACTGTTTTCAACATTCTACACTGTATTACAACATTCTACTGTTTTTAACATTCCACACTGTATTACAACATTCTACTGTTTTTAACATTCCACACTGTATTACAATATTCTACTGTTTTCAACATTCCACACTGTATTACAATATTCTACTGTTTTTAACATTCTACACTGTATTACAATATTCTACTGTTTTCAACATTCTACACTGTATTACAATATTCTACTGTTTTAACATTCTACACTGTATTACAATATTCTACTGTTTTCAACATTCCACACTGTATTGCAATTCTACTGTTTTTAACATTCTACACTGTATTACAACATTCTACT